>OU744816.1:898047-1498047 GCA_916614155.1 Mesoligia furuncula | reverse complement strand
TATGGTATGTAGGGAAAGGATTTTATAAAATAAAGCACAGGAAGACAAGACCAGATATTTATTTCGATTTAGGCTTGTCAGCAATCAGAAAGCTAGTCGTCCGTTCCAAATCTAGGTCATCGTGGAGAAGAAGGACAAGAAACTCCACGGAAACAGTATTATAGTATGTATTCTATCAATGAATTTATTATATTTATTATATTGCCATAAATTAGTTATCGTTATTTCAAAAACAGAATACTGGCAATATAATAATAATAACAATGAAACATAATAATTAGTAGAAACACAGTAGAAAAACAGTAACAACAGTAGAAAAATAGTTCCTAATCGTCACATAATAATAACAATAATAAAATAACAGTAAAATCATAGTAATAAAATAACTTAACTTCTACCTGTAGGCCGGAGCTCCGTTCTGGTCGATGTCTCCAACAAGAATTAGCGCTCTGCCACTCGGAACTCCCCCTTTTATAGTCGTGAACAAATAACTTTGACGGTTCTATCTACCGTCATTCAAAATATCAACGACATATTTAAAAGGCGGATATCCGTTAAGAATATTTTCTATGTTTTGCTACACTATTTCTTAAAATTTTAGCTAGTCTACTTTTACAAACATACTGAAATAGTGAAAGAATTATTGAATAATGTAAATTAGATACTTGTTACAAGTTTTAAGTTATGCAAAACATTACTATTTTATAAAGTTTTTAACAGTAAAGAATACTTATGATAACAATAACAATACCTATAACTAGGATAATCTATTACATGCCATAATGTGAATTAAGATGTTACAAGTAGGCTTAAAGCTAAGATACAGTTATGGACCCTGTAAGGGCACAGCAACATAAGTAACAGGGATAAACTATTCAATTAAAATTAAACATTAAAATTAGAAATTAGATTAAATTAAATTAGCATTTATAACATGAAAAATAAATTGAAATTAAATTGATCTACGAGTAGAGTGACAACTACACAGTTGTATCCAAAAAGTTTTTCTTTTTTTAGTGGTAACATATCATTTGCTGCTCTTGGGCTGCTGAAACGAACCGATCCGAAGGAATACTGGAAGATACATAACATTAAGAGGATCATAATTCACCCTGAGTACAAGCCTCCCTCCAAATATCATGATATTGCGCTGTTGGAGACAGAAACTGAGTGAGTAACCGTACATTAGTAACAAGGTAATAACAACAAGGTATTTCATCAAGTATAACCAATTGCTCAAAAACACTTCTACTGAAATGCAACAAATTGGCATCCTAATTAAGACATGGACAAAGCATTTAATGCAGTAAATTATTATATTATTAGGATAATTTTAATAAAGAAGAACAATACAGTTATTGTGAGGATTTGGGTGATTGTAAAACACTAACGTTAAACATAGTATACGTATAGCCAGACTAACTTATTCGAACCGTTACTGTTGGTGTTCCACAAGGAACTATTTTGGGTTCATTACTGTTATAAGCAATACTCTTTCCAATTTGTTTCCAGAATAATATTATGCCGTAATATTTAGAGGATTGGCTGGCTTAGTGATTAAATTGCATAACATGATAATGCAATAACTTGTAAAGAGTGTTGATTGTTGTTTAACTACTCTTCAAACAATAAAAAAAAAAGATAAGGTAATGTTCAAGGGCAGAGCTCGATAAAGGTCATGCACGGTGGCAATCCCTGGATAATAAGCTAATAAATTACGATTATTCCAGGATCAATTTTGGTAGAGACCTTTTACCTGCGTGCTTGGATGTCGGAGCTAATGGGAAGTATACGGCTGAGGCGTCCGGCTGGGGCCGTCTAGGTCACAAGCAATCTCTGGCCGACGTATTGCAAGTTGTAAGTTCAGACTTAAAAACGATATTATAGTGTTAGTCTCTAGTATAACGTGTAACTTGGGTACCTACATAAAAATTTATTCATATTTGTGGGTTAGAAATTGTAAAAAAAACTTCAGTAGCTGCAGTTCATCAGGTAATCAATGATAAGAATATTCTATGATTTGGTAGGTACGCCAGCACATCAAGCTACTACAATCTGTCAAATTTCTTTAACAGATTTTCCACTTTTTCGCTAAAGAAAAAAAACTGTCAAATATGGTTCAAAGTTGATAGGGAAAATTTGACAGTTTTGGGTAGCTTGATGTGCTGGCGTCTGTGCAATCAGATAAATTATTTGTTAAGCAAATTGACACCTTCGTCAGTTTGCAGTTATAACAGGGCCAATTGACGTTTTATTTTCTTTTCATTACAACTATCAAAGAATGAGAGTTTTGATGTTGATTACACGCACAATTCAAGTCCGTTTGCTAAACAATTGATTTCAGTGATTGCATTGGAACATTTAATTTGAGTTTTGTTTTAGAAATTTCCAGTAAATCTCAATTCATCTTTCAGGTTTATTTAAGCGAGTACAATGAAACAAAATGCTCGACAATATATCAGCCACATAGACATTTGAAAAATGGATACGACCATGAAAAACAGATGTGCTATGGCAGTCATAAAATTATCGACACCTGTGAGGTAAAAATAACATTTGCACAGAAGTTTAACTTTGTGTTGGTACTTTTTTAGGGTTCCGTACCTAAAGGGTAAAAACGGAACCCTATTACTAAGACTTCGCTGTCTGTCCGTCTGTCTGTCTGTCTGTCACCAGGCTGTATCTCAAGAGCCGCGATAGCTAGACAGTTGAAATTTTCACAAGTTATGTATTTCTGTTGCCGCTATAACAACAAATACAAAAAACAATATAAAATAAATATTTAAGGGGGGCTCCCATACAACAAACGCGATTTTTTTGCCTTTTTTTGCTCGATATCAAAAATTGCAACAGGTAGGCACTTGAAATATTCACAAAAGACTCAGTTGTATTTTAACTTTAATAATAAATAATAAAATTAAAATAAAATAAATATTTAAGGGGGGCTCCCATACAACAAACATGTTTTTTTCGGCGTTTTTGCCTTGTGGTACGGAACCCTTCGTGTGCGAGTCCGACTCGCACTTGGCCAGTTTTTATACTTAACTTTGATTAAAGTTAGAACATAAACTGGCTAGCGATGTTCATCAGAAAGGTCCTGTGCGTAGTAGGTACTCGCAACTGGCGTGCGTGTATTATGATCGGCACCCTAATTGCGTAACAATAATGATACTGGTCTTCTTTTATTTAAAGGCTCTATTGATTCAAATTGTCTTTCCTCAGGGTGACAGCGGTGGACCATTACAAACTAATGAGTTCAAATGCCAGTACACCATAGTTGGTGTGACGTCATACGGCAAGGACTGCGGCATCCTCGGCTCAGCCGGCATGTACACCAGGGTGTCGTACTACGTGCCCTGGATCGAGAGCGTCGTGTGGCCTGAAGAGACTGAAGCAAAAAGGAAAAAAGACAATATGTGGCTAGATAAATGGTTAAGTTAAGAAAAATGGATGAAGCATTAAATGACCCCGTGTCTGAAACTCCTATCTGAAAGCCGTATGTCATTACCTCCCAGAATTCGATCCTTATTAGCGACACTATCGAATGGTGTAATAACACAGTGCGTGTTTTTTTCTTCAAAATCAACAGGTCCCATTCCTGGCTAGAAATATAGATTTTTCAAAAATCCAATGATGCAGTTTTACTTTTTATCAAAATCGAGCCCGCGACTCCTTTAAGTACTTTTCGCTATTCTTCATAGTTTAGGATTTGGCCATCCACGCCCACTTGAAAAATTCAACCTGTATACATACTTGCTTGCTGGACATATGCCTCATGTATGTAGGAAATTGTTCCATGGGAACATTCTACCGAGACAATAAGTAGCATATTATGTCCTCTCCCAGGATGCCTGAGAGTTACTTTCGAATTTATAATATTAGTATGGATAATGATTGCATGCTCGCGCGACGATTAATGCTTTTGGTTAGGACGCGGTCTAAGTGATGCACACTTGGGTAAACGTTTAATAAAATCGAAGGCTTTAAATTTTGTTTCTTGTTTGTCACCCAAGCCTCTTTTAGAATATTATTACTTAGTGGGCTCCGTTGGTCTCGTGGTTGTAAGAGCGACTGCTGAGCGTTGGGGATCCTGGGTTCAAATCCCAGGTCGGGCAAAGTGTTATTGGGTTTTTCCATTACGAATTTCTCAGTAACAGCTAGGAGTTTGGAAGTCGACAGTGTGGTACCCCCGTGCCTCTCCCTTTACATAATGACATGCTCTAAATTTTATATCACGTTGAATTAGATATTTTAATTTGGCGCACCTTTTCAATTTCATCCTGTATGAATCGATAGCTGACAACAATGCAAACAGAAAACATAATACGAGCAAACATAATACGAGCAAACATAATACGAGCAAACCCCGTAAAGTGTCACGTTTGGAGATATTAGCGCATATTAGCGTTCATCGTTGATGATTATGTCACCATTTGATCAACTTAGAACGTTAGGGGTCTTACAAGACCTAAACACAAAAAACGCAAGTTTTAGAAACAATAAAAATACATGATCGACTATAGTAAACAAATTCAGAAAAGTACATGATATTCTTCCGGGTATATAAAATAGAATAGAACAATTTTATTCATAAGTTCACATAAGTATAAATTACATAGAAGTTACATAATTAAAAAGTTACATATTAATATTATGAGGAAAACATTAAACTATGCCTAAAATAAATCTAGTGTATGTCTTATAAATGATAAATGATTTTATTTTTGTAAGTAGGTTTGTACAAACACTTTTACACGTCAAAAAAAAAAAAAAAAAAAAAATCATGTTTTTTTAAAACTAGATGAGGTCGGCGTTTCCTATCTGACTACTCTGAGAAGAAAGGCCGAAACAAACTCAGAGATCACAGTCTCTTTTAAAGTCCAGACATAATCTTGGTCAGGTTATATGAAGACCATGTAGATCGATGTCTGAGATGGTCTTTTGAGGAAAGAACCACACAGATTGAGAGGACCTGTCCAGTCAGTGCACGCATTTGTCAGAAATCCTGCAGCTCAACTCAAGACTTAAGGAGCTCAACGATTCGACGAACAATACCAAAGAAAGGACATTTGGGTAGGCCACATAAATTACTCAAACTGCCAGACCATGAGAGAAAAAAAAAACAAGTAATAGAACAGAGAGAAAAATAAAACATAAAAATTTAATAAAATGACCCACATCGTCTTCACATTCACAAATCACAATGTAAAAAAAAATATATATATAATACTTTACAAAGTAAGCAAATGTCATTGTTTATAAAAAAAATCATTAATGTCAATGTGTATATAAAAAAAAAAGTCATTCAAAATGCAGAAATTTGAAGCAGCTCAATCCCAAGCCTTTTTGTCCTCAATATAATCTTTAATGGTATAAAAGGCTTTCTGGCACAACTTACGTTTAATGAATGATTTGAATTTATTGAGGCTTAGATCTTGAACGTGGCTTGGTAGCTTATTATAAAAGCGTATACATTGGCATCTGAACGAGCCACCTATTTTTTTGAGCCTTGTTGTAGGTACAACAAATTTGTGTTTATTTCTAGTATTTATATTATGGATATCACTGTATTTTTTAAACAATTTTATGTTTTTATGGGCATATAAAAGATTTTCATAAATATACTGAGAAGGCACAGTCATTACATTAATCTCTTTAAATTTGTCTCTGAGAGTGTCTCGGTTGTATAATGGGTAAAAGCCTGCTGAATTCAATAGCAACCTGCCTAATGTAGGTTTATTCAAATCTGTGTTTCAGGCCATCAGTTAACAACGCTGAATGCTGTAGTGGACTATTATTTTACTAAACATAGAGTAAGCATTGATACATAATAATTATATTTTAAAATAAAAATTGACTTAATATTAATAAGCTTATTGCATTACTTCTAGCAATTTTTCAGTGTCTGAGTAATTAAATGTCGCTAAATATTCACTCAACATTTCACTACATTTTCAGCAATTTACACTGTATGTATATACTTAGAGACTTATTAATTTTATTATATAAGAACGAACCTAAAAATACATTAAATTTATTAATAAAAGTACGTCTAGTTTGAGGCTTTATGCAAACTAAGTCTTTTCTTCTCTTATCTATAGGTATTGGGACATAAGAAAGTTTGCTATGCTGATGCAGTACTATATTCAATATAAATAGTTGACGCACGGTTAAAACCTTACATGCCGTGTAAAGCACTTGTGTGTGAAATCTAAATGGGCGAAAAGTGGCTACCTTAAGGATAGCTCTCTGCGCACGTTCTAATGGCAGTAGGATTGATTTAGCAGCCCCAGCCCATGAAGTTATACAATAAGTGAGAATGGATTGACACAAAGCTAAATAGACCTGTCTAATTAATTTGTAGTCCGATATATATTGTAAATTCTTGAAAATGTATATAAATTTACGCATTCGAGTGCATAACAAATCAATGTGTTTACGGAAATTGAGATTTGTGTCAATCGTTACACCAATATATTTCATATGATCGGTTTTCATACGTGCCGCACTTATGCACATAAATGTTTATGTTAGTAGTTGGCAGGTTAGTATTTCTCAAAGTAAATAAAATGTGTTTGGTTTTCTCTGCATTTTAGTGTTAGGACGTTCTCATATAGCCAATTAGACACTATATTAAAACCGTTCTTGGCTTATTTATACACCTGATCTCGAGATGTCTCAAAATAATAGAGCTGTGTCATCTGCATTATGATACCATTTTGGAGTGTTAAGCTGCACAGGTCATTTATATACACACATCAAAAGTGTCTAGGGATCAACATATATTTTTGCAATAACTTTTCTCCTGATTGATATTAATTAAAAGTTTCTTTAAGGATTCATCAAATAAAGTGTTTTCGTTTGTCACAGTAACGATAAACCAAGTCACCTTTGCATTAATAAAGAAATTTGCCATTTTCCTAATAAAGGGATTTTTGACATTTGAACCACTAACACAAAAGTTCGAAAAAAAGACTGAAATAACAGTTTTCTTTAAAATTTTATTGGGTAACTTAAACAATTAATAATCCGTGTTTCTACCGCGAACACTAACAACACAAGAACATCGGTTTGGCATACTCAAAATGAGTTCATCCAAATCACGCTGTGGAATGGCCGCCCATGTTCGTTGCAACAACAAAAAAAGGTCTTCTTGCGACTGGATACCCTCCATATTCGGCAGAGCTCTTCTCTGTAGCATATCCCATGCATGCTCAATCGGGTTCAAGTCTGGCGACTGAGCAGGCCAGGGCAGGACATTGATGTTAGCTGCGGCGAGAGTCTGTCTTACAACTCTTGCGGTGTGCGGTCGTGCATTATCATGCATTAACTGAAATAAGGGACCGATTTGCACTTGTAGAGGAACGATGACGTCTGATACAATCGTCTCAGCATAAATTTGAGCGTTGAGGTTGCCTCTGATCCAAATCAACTCAGTTCTTCCGCCGATCCAAATACCCGCCCATACCATGATGGTTCCACCACTATAAGGATGGACTTCCTGGCAGGATTTTAATCGCTGTTGGCGTCCAGGGGTTCTCCAGTGTCGTATACGTCTTGTATCCGGTCTCATACCAAAACGAGACTCATCAGAAAAGCACACGAAACGCCATTGTTCTTCTGCCCAATTTCTGTGTTCAAGAGCCCATTGATATCGAATCCTACGATTGTGCATTGCTATAGGTGGTACCCGTAGCGGTCTTCGGGAATGAAGGTTCACTTCATGCAAGCGGTTTCTGACTGTTTGGTCGCTAATTAAGTTCCCTGAAGAGTGATGAAGCCTCACGGCTAACATCATGGCGGTTATTGTTGGAGCTCTTCGAGTTAAGATTTGAATGTATCTGTCTTGTCTCCGTGTGGTGCAGCGATACCGTCCTCCATGGCGCTCAGCCACGGTACCAGTGCTTCGGTAACGTGTCCAAAGTCGACTGATAACACTCTGACTTGTATTCAGAGCTAAAGCCACAGTACGTTGCCGGGAACCAGCTTCTATCATACCCACGGCTCTGAGCATTTCTTCCCTGCCTCAATGACGTCGCCGCTCCATAATAACGTTGGTTTTAATCAGTAGTAGGGAAACAGTAGCACTAATAATGTCTTCAATGCGTTGTATGTTTTTATAGGGAAAATATTGACAGCTGATTTTCATCTTTTACTCGAATTTGATTCACAGTTCCTGATTCAAATTATGAAATGCACCAAAAAGGATCCATATAAATTTATAAAATCATAAATTTATTACAAAGCCACATCTCAATCTCAAGAAATCCGCATAAAAATGCTTGATCCCTAGACACTTTTGATGTGTGTATATACTAGGAATAAAGTAGGACCCAAAATACTACCTTGTGGTATTCTGTAATTACGATCACAAACTATGAAAAGGGAGTATGAAGAAAATGGATTTCTGCCGACGAACCACTATGCTGGTTTATTTGACACAAGTGTTCATAGTGAAGTGCTGCATTATCGGAAGCATGCTGTGAAACCCTTGTTCACAGAAAACCATAGAAGGGCAAGATTATATTTCGCTTTGGATCGAATAATGTCATATTTATAAATGAAAAACTTTTTAAGTGTAGAGAACACGGACGTTTATGTTAGTGGCGTCAAAATAATAGGAGATACACAAGTGGTCACGTAGCTACAAGCTATTAATAAATAATTATACCTATTTAATATGATATTACTTAGTATTTATATTAACTGGAGACCAGGTTATGTGCGTATAACCTATTACTTACGTATTATTATTAATATATATATATGTCTGTGTGGTGCCGGACTTGTCTGTGTGGTGCTGGACTTAAAGAATAGCACCACCCCATACTTCCCGTGGGTGTCGTAAAAGGCGACTAAGGGTCGTACCGGAGAATGGGCAGCAGCGTTCTCTACGCATTCCACCACCATACTATACTGCGATCGCCAACCCGCCTGCCAAGCGTGGCGATTATGGCAAACCGCCCCCAACTTGGGGGAGGCCTATGTCCAGCAGTGGATGTCTTTTGGCTGAAATGATGAATGATGATATTTATTAACTTAAAATGTTATGAACACTTCAAGTTTAAAAACATAGTTTTTAGTTTTTTAATATTACCTACTAACCATTTGATAATAATTATATGATTTTGTGCAATTTTGTAGTTTTTAGCCTACCAATTAAATCCATTTAATCCGTTTGACCTTTGTGATAAAATAATCTGGTCTCCTGTTTATTTTTATTGAGGTTACATAAGCTTCAAACCTCTTTCCGATTTTGGAAACGAATACTTAAGCTATGGCCTCACTCAATAAGAAGTTATACATAATATTATAATGTTATGCATACCATAATTAATAAACTGACTGTTAAATTTGAATAATAAACTGTAAGAAATAAACCTCCCTTTTGTTTGGCGAGCCTGCGATGACTCTGCGCTTTGTTGCTAAGTAACTACCAACACGAATATTAAATTATAAAAAATACCCACTCGTTAGCTTAATGAATATACTTAATTATTCCTATCGGTTTCTTTTATTGTTTTTAACATTTAAGCTACGTATATGCTGGTAAATGTAATGTAATAAATAAGTTAAATGTATTAGCTGTGTAACTCCTTGATCAATACGTTTCTTTCCAACTCCTTACTTACGTTTCGTAAATTAGTCATAGTTGTGAAGTAACCAACGCCATCTAGTTTATTTTCGAAATCTTGAACTTCAAACGTTCACACGAAAATAGACATTTGGGTATCCATGCAATTTTGGAGGTGAGTGTACCTCGGACCGCTACTCTATAACAGGCTAAATGATAAAGGAAACATCTACCCCTAAATAATAGTAACTGCAAGAAAATCCTTAAGGAGGCTCTTCAAACTATGTCCTATGAAGTTACAGAGAAGTTATTACTGTGCTAAAGTTATAGGGTAAGGAGCAATTAAACGGCGGTAATACGAGTCTATTTATATTGTCAAAAGAACAAGATGATAGGTGAACACAACACAGGTAAAATAATGTGAAGACCGGGTCGACGCGCGGCCAGAGCGCGCGTACGTGCTCATCGATTGCTAGCTCGCGTAATACTATTGAGAGGGCCGCGCGGATTCCGTGGCACGAACTCTCGCGCCAATGCGGGCAGAGCGTCGACTCGGTTGGGGGGGCTGAGGAGTGCGGGCTTGTGGCGAACGACTATCGCGTAATATACTACGCGCTATAACCTCCCCCTCCAAGACAGCAGAAGTCTCTGGAGTTGGCTTGGAACCCACTACCTTACGTGGACGGCCCTTCTTCCTGTTGTGAACGACTACGTCGGAATCACCAACATAAGGCGTTAGGAGACTGGCATGATACCTGCCTCGAGGTACTTTATCCTTGTCAACCACTTCATAAGTAGTCGGTGAAATTACTTTACCGACACGATACGGACCTTCGCGACGCGGAGAAAACTTACTGGTGTACCCTTTTGCTGCCTGACTAAGGCGATGACTATCTACAAGGACGAGGTCACCCTCCTGATAGCGGGGTCCCGGACGACGATGTTTATCGGCTGCTTCCTTACGGATATCTTGTTGGCGTTCAACTCGCCACTTTACCTCCTGCAAGCGGTGTACGAAGTCGCGCAAATACGGCGATATTTGCGGCACGTAATTTTCCTGTTCTACGATAGCCCGCAGATCGTGGGCTACGTCCACCGGGGACCGAAACTCGCGTGCAAAAGTCAAGAAGGCGGCGGAGTGGCCAGTGCCCTGATTATAAGCTGTATTTAAGGCGAACCGGACGGCTGGCAATACTTCTGGCCAACGCCGATGTTCCGGATCCAACAGGATTGCTAACATTTTATTCATCTCACGATTCTTTCGTTCAGCGGGGTTGGCTTCGGGGTGATAGACGGGAGTCAAAGATTGCTGAACCCCAAGGACGTGCATGGCCTTCTGCATCACTGCTGACACAAACTGCGTCCCGTTGTCCGATATTACTCGACGAGGGAAACCATATCGCATGAAAACTTCCTCGATAAGTACTTTTGCACACGACTCAGCAGTCGCATCGCACAACGCAAACAATTCCACCCACCGGCTAGCGGTGTCCTCCACCAGAAGAATCCACTTCTCTCCCTTGTTACCTTCGGGAAGTGGACCAAATAGGTCCATTGCCAGAACTTCAAAACGCTGCTGTGGCACTGGAGTCTGGAGTAGACCGAGGTTTGAGATTTGTGGCTTTATACTTCTGACACAGATCGCAAGACTTTAAGTACTGTGCCACGTAAGTTCTCATGTTTCTAAAAAAGTACTTTTCTTTGACCTTCCTCAAGGTCCGCTCCAAACCCAAGTGTCCAGCAGTGGGCGCATCGTGAAGTTCCTTCATGAGCTCGGCCTGTAATGACTCTGGAATAACTAATAGAGGTTCTTCGGAATCACCATCCGGGTCGCAGCGGTACAACACGCCTTGCGAAATATAATAACCTCTGTCAGTCCAGCGCATGGCTGCATCTGGGTTACTGGAACGCTCAAAATCCCCTATGATTTTGTTTACCTCGGGATCTTTTAGTTGAGCATCTCGAATATCCTCTGGTTTCCTCTGAGGTAAGTCAACGATCACCGGACAAATGCTGCAAGAGCTTGTAGCGCTCGGCTCTGCAACATCGGCGTATACTGGTCGACTGAGAGTATCAGCGACTAAGTTGACTCTTCCAGGTGTATACTCGATATCCAAGTTGTAACACTGAATTTTCATTGCCCAACGGGCCAAACGACCACTGGGTGTCTTCAGAGACAAGAGCCATTTTAATGGCTGATGATCGGTAGCCACACGAGTCTGCGCTCCTTCGATGTATCCTCTGAATTTGTCCAGAGCCCAGACAACCGCTAGAGCTTCGCGCTCTGTCGTGTGGTAGTTACGCTCGGCGGATGTCAGCAACCGACTCGCGTACTCAATAGGTCTTTCTTCAGTAGGATTCTCACCTTGCATTAAAACTGCTCCAAGCGCATAAGCACTTGCGTCCGTGCGCAGTACGAAGGGTTTCTCAAAGCTTGGTTGGCGAAGAATGGGACTAGTTGAGAGCCGTAGCTTCAGCTCTTCAAAAGCTCTTTGCTCATTCTCCCCCCATTTCCAACGTCGATCTTTCTTTGTAAGGTCCGTCAAAGGACGCGCTACCTCTGAAAACTGCGGGATAAATTTACGAAACCAAGAACACGTTTGCAGGAAAGTCTTCAGCTCTTTAAGGTTCGTCGGTGGCTTCATGTTCACCACTACTTCAACCTTCGTGGGATCAGGCTCGATTCCACGTGCTGAAATGACGTGTCCCAGGTAAGTTACTCTATCCCTAGCGAAAACACACTTACTTCTGTTTGCTTTCAGGTTGAACAGGCGGAGGCGTTCGAAGACCTGCAGCAGATCCCTCACATGAGATTCTAGATCCTCGGAGATTACAAGGATGTCATCCAGGTACGCTACCACAGTGATGTTCGTCAAACCAGCTCGAAATCTGTCAATAAGGCGTTGGAACGTCGACGGAGAGTTCTTCAAGCCAAACGGCATACGTCGGAAACGAAACATTCCAAAGGGTGAAATAAAAGTTGTTTTGTCCCTGTCTTCAGGAGCTACTTCAATTTTCCAATACCCAGCCTTCAGATCTATGGTTGACATCACACTGTTAGTCTTGGTGGACTGCAGAATCTCATCAATAACAGGTAAGGGGTACTTATCCGTTTTTGTTACCTTATTCAAGGCCCTGTAGTCTACGCAGAATCGTACTTCTCCATTTTTCTTTGGCACCAGCACTACGGCGGATGCCCATGGCGATTCTGCCTCTTCAATGACTTCTTCTTCTAACATTCTATCAATCTCTTTTCTTAAGATCTCTTTCTTTGCCGGTGTCACCCTATACGGCGGCACTGAAATTGGAGCACTGTTCCCAGTGTCTATCCGATGCAAAGCAAAAGTAGTTGGTCCTCCCCCTGGTTCAAAAATATCCTTATTGGACTCCAGCAAGTTGGCCAATTTACTGCGTTCAGATGGTTGTAGGAGAGTACCCTCGTCCTCGCGGAGGCTAAAGGTAGCACACACGGTTTCAGAACGCCCTTCCTCATACAAAATGGGATAAATTACCTGTGAGCCTTCTAAAGACCAAGAATTCTTATGGAAGTCAAGTACCATGCCAGCATCCCTAATAAAATCAATGCCGAGCAACGACTCCACAGCCCCAGGTAATACAATAAAATGGGTGGGTACAACTCTATTACAAAAATGAACATCAACCAAAGCAGTCTCTACATTTAAACAATTGATAGAATCATCAGCAAGCTTAATTTCTGAATATTTTTTTACAAATTTTTGACCATTTTTAATTAAAACATTTTTTAAACTAACACTAGCTATTGATAGTTTAGCACCGGTATCTAAAAGCGCACTACCACTTTCACCGTAAATTTTTATGTTTAACTTTGGCCTACTACGCGGATCTAATGATTCAAAACCACATGCGGACACTGATTGAAACGGAATGGAAGACGTATTTGGTTTCTTCTCTTTACAGTTCGAGCAGTTTGAACGAATGACGCCGGGTGCTCCACACCCAAAACATGTAACCGAAGTCGCAGGCGGAGGCGACTCTCCCTCTACGGTACCGTCCTTGGCTTTCTTCTGCTTTGCCAGCCGCTGACAAGACTCTTTAAGATGCCCGTACTGTTTACAGTAATTGCAATGCGGCCTTATCTTATTTGTAGAAGGCACAGCCGTTGGCCGCGGAGTCGGCGACGAAGAGGACGTCGGAGGTTTTCTATCCGCAGAGGCACGCGGGCGGAATTCATCAAGAATATCTTCAACGCGGCGCGCCTGCGTCAACATTTCCGCAAAAGTATTAAAAGCGGTGCGCGGAAGCTTTTCTCGAATGTGGTGGTTGAGCAACCCATATGCCATGTCCAACTGAACCACCTCTGGAAGCAAGAACGGTGGTAGCTGAGCGATTAAGGCCCGAATATGGCACACAAACAAATCCGTAGCTTCGTCTACTCGTTGTTCCCGTTCAAATATTTTTCTATATAATTTATGCGGCGGCAATCGTGGTCCAAATGTTTGCTTTAATGACTCTACGGCAACTTGCCAGGAGACTGTGGTATCCTTTACTCCTTGCCACCATGTGGCGGCCAGCCCCGTCAACAACATGGGTAAACCACGAAGAGCGTTGTGGTCGTCGACGCCAACACACTCCTTATACGTCTCTACAGCATCGATGAACGCCAAAACATTGCTTGACTTATCGCCGTCGAAACGCGCCGTACACTTGGCGAAGTGGCCATTATGGCCAGAATAAACAGGTGTACTTACAGGTTCGCTGCGACTTAGCCTGTTTATCAGCAACAGAAGTTGCTCGGTCGACATTGTGACCGGAGCCGCTGCAGCGGCAGCAGCCAGCTGCGGATCTACCGCGGCCATCTGCGTGGCGGCGGTGTCGGCGGCAGCGCCGCGCGGAGCCAACTCCGGCGCGGGCGCAACAGGCTCAGGCCGCGCCATGCCCTCGGACAAGGCGCCAGCCAAAGTCGGACTAGCAGCGCGTGATCTCGTTAGCACCATTGTGAAATAGTCCACAAAACGAACGAAACACCAACTTAGGTACTATAGGTAGTCTAGGTTCCACCTAAGCACTAAGACTGTTCGCAGTCCATTAACACATAACAGTTACTTTAGAATTATAGATCGCGTCGCGATACCAACAGTTGTAATAAAAACACACCTAGATACGTTTTAGGAGCTATTACTGGTCTAAACTTCTCACAGTTACGCGATTAAACAGTCAAAAAAAATAATTATTAGTATCATTCACTACCAGATTCCAATTAATTACGAAAGTTTATTTACACCACACGTTACTATTGTTTACGTCCACGTAATAATTTATTAATCTTTACACAAGTCACAAGTTTCTAGTTCATATCGGCACAGTCTTTTGGTCCGTAATCTAGGTTCAGGTATATACCAAATTACCCGCGGCGAAACCTAGCACACAAATTACGACCCTGCGCCTACGCCATAGGCGCGAAACTTGCAATCACAGTGCCGAGCGTTACACGAGCGCTGTGACAAATATACTTCACGAAGTGGGCGGAGTCTAGCCTCCCGCCGCACACGAGGTCCGCGCCAAATATAGGTACTTCACGAACCTAGAACTTAACTGTTCGCGCGCTTTTCTTTAGAACGTAGGTACCTAACCCAACATTGAACGGTAGGTAGACTTGATTAAAATGTTACAACACATTACACGACACAAATAATGTTAGGTATTAGTTCTAACACGCGAAAGTTCTGCACTGCCACAATGTACCTTGTTCACTAATTCACTCACGGTTCAGCTCCACGTTAGGCGCCAGTTATAGGGTAAGGAGCAATTAAACGGCGGTAATACGAGTCTATTTATATTGTCAAAAGAACAAGATGATAGGTGAACACAACACAGGTAAAATAATGTGAAGACCGGGTCGACGCGCGGCCAGAGCGCGCGTACGTGCTCATCGATTGCTAGCTCGCGTAATACTATTGAGAGGGCCGCGCGGATTCCGTGGCACGAACTCTCGCGCCAATGCGGGCAGAGCGTCGACTCGGTTGGGGGGGCTGAGGAGTGCGGGCTTGTGGCGAACGACTATCGCGTAATATACTACGCGCTATAAAGTGAATATTGTTCGTATTATATAATTTTATACAACTTTTTTTAACTTTTGATACCAATAAGATAAATATGATAAGTATGTGATTATTTAATCAATTAATGTTACCTCCAATCGCTTGAAACACAGGATAAATAATTGACATAGAGAAGAAAAACTGTATTTAACGTTAGTCCTTATATTTTTGAATAAATTTTATTATTATTATTTTACTTATATTGGAGGATGTGACAGCTATTGTTCAGGCAGGAGCCAATGTCCACTGTATACAAGTTATAAAGAAGGGGGCTCAGCACGGAGCCTTGCGGGAGTCCCTTCCAAGTCTGCCTTTCACCGAAATCCTCGACCTGGACCCTCAAAACCAAAGAACGAGGCAAAAGAAGAGCACAGATGCATTCGATCATCTTAACCGGGAGACTCGGCTGGTTCCTGAGTTTCTGCCTGAGTACGGGAATAACAACGTTGTCGTATGCAGAGGAGATGCCTAGGAAGGCGGCAACAAAGAATTCATTTTTGGAAAACGCTATACATTTTTCATTTTTGGAACGCGAATATCCAAAGTCAAAGTCAAAGCATTTATTTCAATTAAACCATTAACAGGCACTTTTGAATTGTCAAGAAGTCGGTCAGTCAGAAAATATGAAGCTGGTTGCCCATTCCAAAGCGTAGGTACCTATGGAGAAGAACGGGCAAGAAACTCCATGGACACTCTTTTTAAATTATGTTTTACAAAAATATTAGTACATCATTACTTTTGAATTTAAAATTATGTAATGTAAGAACGATGTATAAAATAAAAAAGACATCTTGCATACCATGTGTGTATATACTCATGTTTTGTACAAATTAATTATCTTATCCTATGGTGATTTTGACATTATGCAGGGCTGCCAGTAGTGTATGGGTTGGATCGGCCTGAGCATGCGCAGGTTCATTTTCAGGTGTCTGCCTATTATGGTTCAAGAGATACAGCCCTGTGACAAACGAACGAACAGCGGAGTCTTAATAATAGGGTTCAGTTGGCACCCTCTGGGCACGAAACCCTAAAAACTACCTTCGCAATAGGTTTGTGAATAAATGTTAGTACTTAAATGCAAAAACGTGGTGAAACGTGGGTCCAGGGTTTGATTCCTAGGTCGAGCAAAGTGTTATAGGGTCTTTCTATTATGAAAGAAGACTATTTATTTATTTTGGCAAGAGGACTATTTATTATTACTTAAATTACCTGCATAAAGACATGTTCCAAACTTTGAGATAAAGCTTAAAAGTGTGTCTTCAAACCGGAATGCGCATCGTTCTAAATTACCTACAGACATGATCGAGACCCCAACATCATCTGGTTTTACAAGTATGCAATTCTACAAGGTCAAAATTAAATTAATTAACCTACGTCTTAAATATCATCATAAACTCATATTTGTTTACATGTTTGCCAGGTAAATCGCGAATGCAGATCACATTGTATAAAATTAAACCAGTGAATAGCACTATTGAAAAAGTTATAAAAACGTTTGAAGTTGTATTGTAAACTGAACTTTACTGTGTAGGGTTTAAAGTTATTTTTCCATAAACTTATGTGTTTACATTTTTTGGCATATAAATCGCGAAGACAAATAACATTGTATGAGATTAATTATAAGTAGTAGGTAGGTGTGTAGTAATAAGGTGGTGCATTGTTATGTAAAAGAGCGCCTCTAGCTGTCAAACGTAAAGGTTTGGCGAGATTAGATTTATGTTACACCTCTGTATTTTGAATATCATTAAATAAATTGGAAAAAAAAAATCTTAACCACACGCTCACACAACTTATCTACTAGCCCGCGACTTCGTCCGCGTGATATTTCTTGTTCCCCCGACCCACCCCGTCGCATCGCATCGCCTGCCCACGCTATCACTTCGTATTTGCTTAGCGTTCTTTCTGACTTTTGTATGTTTGGCTCGGCTCCTAAGGGTCCTAGCGCGATGTTAAAGGCCTATAGCCTTCCTCAAGAATTAGGCTATCAAATACAAATTTTTTTTTTCAAGTCCGCCCGGCAGTTCCAGAGATTAGTGCATTCAAACAAACAAACTCTTTAGCTTTATTATTGGTATAAATTAGTATAGATAGATAACCTGTTCACATACAATCTCATAACATGTTGACCTTGAGCTGGCCTGTTGTATCCTACGATGTATCAATAGAATAAGAGGCCAGCTTACACTGGTTTTGTTACCACTAACGTGCGTCCTAGTGTGCATATTATTATTGCTTATATAAATATGTTACTGTAAAAGCCCGAACTGCGGTAAATCTTGGGATTTACCGGTAGATCCTAAGATTTACCAAGTCTCACCGGTAAAAGTCCGAATTGTTCTATAATAATTTTTAATTTCAAACTTTTAACGGCGTTCAGTTGGTAAATCCTAGGTTTTCCCGCAGACACCGGTAAATGTCCGAAATCAAAAAATGAAATACACTCGAGAGCTATGATTTAGGGCCACATAAAGATACCTGAAAGTCTAGGAAACTGAGAGTAGGTACTAGCTAAATGAAGTGAAGTGAAAGTTACCAAAGAAAAGAAGTGAGTCTTCGAGAAGTTGTCAGAAAATTCTCTTTAACCGGAGGGCAATGATTCAAAAAGTGCAACTGCCTTATAAAAGGCTCGACGAAGAAGTGCGCTTGCGAGTCATAGGATTACTTTGTAATTATCCTAAATGCCATAATAGTTCACCATGTTGCAATAAGTAAAATCCTTTTTTTAACGGATACTATTAAGAACGCTTAGCTTACTCGTACCTAGCGTAAAGTAGGTGTTTTTACTGATTTTTTTTTTTGCATTTTATTTTTGTAAATCATGTTTTAGGACTTGACTAATAATAATAATAATGAGTGTACCGAATAACGAAATGATTAAGTATCAAAAGACTGTTTTGTTTCTGATTTGTGTTATCTGCATTTTATTTTTTTAAGGCATGTTTAACATGTTTTAAGACTTGTCTAATAACAATATGATGATAGTAATAGTATTGTTGAATAAATAGTTTCTGATTTATTAACTGCATTGTTTTACTCTGAAAACTAACATTTACCGGTATCTGTGGTAAAACCTAAGATTTACCGACTGAATGCCGGTAAAAGTCAGAAATTGATGATTATTATAGAACAATTCGGACTTTTACCTGTGAGACTTGCTAAATCTTAGGATTTACCGGTAAATCCTAAGATTTACCGCAGTTCGGGCTTTTACAGTAACATACAAACAAATATTCCAGTTTTTACTAAACTTAAAACTAAAAATTACGAAATAAAAAACTAATTAAAAAAATTAAACTGACTTCAAAAAGAAATGAGCTCAAAATATGAAATAACTTTAATTTCGGAAGTCCGTGGCGAAAAATTAAAACTAAAATACAGATCCCAAGACACCGACTTCCGAAATTAAAGTTATTTCATAATTTTGAGTTCATTTCATTTTAATATTTTTAAATTACTTTTTTTATATCATGAACATTCACATTTCATTGATACCGTCACAAGACTCGAGCGTACCAGGGGTCGCCGCGGCGTGCCACGGAAGGCTTCGGCTATATCTTGTTAATGCCGCGTCACGGCATAGACGAGCCGCCAAGTACCTAGAGCGCTTTTGAGTTATTTAATGATAATAATTATTTATCGGCGTATGCGCAAGACATGGCGGATAATAATCAATACATAATCTTCGTATGTTTAACGCTTAGCTGTTTGTGTTGTGTGTTGTGTGAGCTTAATCTAAACGAAGGTGAGTTTTTATGCATATTTTAATAATAGGTATTAATAATCATAGTTAGTAGTTTGAAGAACCTTATATTACCCAAGCAGCCAAACATCTAATAGTTACCTACTCGTATGTCCATGTAATATCTCAACTTTGTTAGGGTCAAGATAAGCTTTGCTAAAGAGTGTAAGTACTTATTTATAAATTCATGTCGTCCTAGAATTCAAAATAGTTTTTCAAATAGGGTCATCCGGCTACACCCTGATACACACTGATAAACGAATAAACGTTAATGCTATTCGGCATCCTTCCCATTTTGACCTCTGGATCCGAGACTTGGTCTTTGATAAACATTTAAAAGTCCAAACTCAAGGTTTGTCAGCGTGCAATAAAGCGCGGTATTCTAGGCGTTCAATTTACAGACCATATTCTCAACACCACACTGCGCTCCAAAACACAGATCCGCAAAGCTGAAGTGGGACTGGGCTGGCCAACTCTGCCGTATGCCCAATGAGCTGTGGGCCAAAATAACCAATACGTGGAGCCCTGACACAGCTAGAAAGCGTCGCGACAGACCCCGTAGAAGATGGCAGGTCGAGCTGAAGAACACGAACGACCAGTGGTCCACATTAGTCCTGGATCGAAAGAGCTGGAAGTCATGGGGAGCGGCCTTTGCTCAGCAGCGGGATGATGCAGGCTAGCGGTAACAGTTACCTATTCTGCTCTCTAAAGTGCCATAGTTTGCGGTTATCATACAGTTCACATTAATTTACTCATATGGTTCCGTACCAAAATGATAAAAACGAAACCCTTATGGTGAGACTAAGTCTGTCTGTCTTTCTGTCTGTCACAGCTGCATATCTCAAGAACTACTAATGCTATCAACTTGAAATTTGGAATAGTTTTAGATGACGTTTGCCCAAAAGCAAATAAGAAAGAAATAAAAATATATGTATATTTTTTGCAACAGGAACTGAAAGGGGGGTCTGAAAAATTCGGAGTGGGGCTACTAGGGCATGTGTGGTATCATACGAAAGAGCGCAGTATGCACATTCTCAAACATATTTCTTTTTTTTAGGCTGCGCAGTTTTCGACTTTTGATGAAAAATGTAAAAAAAATAGCTTTCCCCCCCCCTTATCTCCGAAGTTTGCAAAGTAAAAAATCTGAAATTGTTCTATGTGATAGAAGTTTATATAAAGATTACAGGAAAAATAAAACGAAGTCTCTAAATAGCACACTTTTTCAGAAATCATCAACATAAATTACATTAGTCCCACTATCGGTCAAGAGATGGCGCTGACATAAAACTGCAACATTCTACACCGCAGTGCACAGTGTTGAAATTCTCTGATGAATATAGGCCTCGCCGATGGAAATTTAAAAACATATTATGATGGTCTGAGTCTGACTCGCTCTTGCCCGGTTTCTTCTTACAAGTTGTGAATTTACAAAAAAAATGGATTCGAGAAGAAGTTGTCTATATTCGTCTTTCTAAATCGTTCTCACATTTGTGTAATTTCAACATGAATGATGTACCCAATATTTTGTAACAATTTTATGATTTAAAAGTGTCCCTGGAGTTTCTTGCCCGTTCTTCTCCATAGGTGGAATCTGACCGACCCCTTAACAAGTCATAAGTGCCTGTAATTGGTTTAGTTGAAATAAATGCTTTGAGTTTGAGTTTCGTGTAACCAAAACATATACGGTAGATAATAATTGAATGACGAGTGTTGTATGTGTCCATGCATATTGTTTCAGATGAGCCCTGTATAACTAAAGGTTTGAACGGCACATGTGTCGGAATATTTCGGTGCACGTCAGCGTCTTTGACCTACCTTTACGTAAGTTCTTACACCTTTACATTATTGTTCGTACTGGGTATGACGAAAGAAAACCAGCTAAGTATAGAACTTTGTTTCTTTGTTTCCTGTTTGATTCTCAGAGGATTTTGAGTTTCAACGTGCATTTCGTAAATACTTTATATCAATATCTTAGTTTTTTATGTCCAAGTATAGCTTAAAAAGTCATAAGATACGAAACGGTTTTCTTCTTCTTCTTCTCCGTGTCGCTGGTACGACTGTATTTAGAGTTCCGTACCAAAATGGTAAAACGGAACCCTTATGGTGAGACTCAGTCTCTCTGACTGTATGTCACAGCTGGATATCTCAAGAACTACTAATACTATCTACTTGAAATTTGGAATAGTTTTAGAAGACGTTTGCCCGACTATTTTGAAAAATTCGAAGTGGGGCTACTAGGGCATGTGGGGTATCATGAAAGAGCGCAGTTTGCACATTCTCAAACATTTTTTTTATGCCGCGCAGTTTTCGACTTTTGATGAAAAATATAAAAAAAAAATACCGTTCACCCCCTTATCTCCGAAGTTTGCAAACAGAAAAATCTGAAGTTATTCTATGTGATAGAACTATAAGTAAAAATTACAGGAAAAATAAAATGAATGCTCTAAATAGCATACTTTTTCAGAAATTATCAACTAATGCACCGCAATGCACTGTATTAAAATTTTCTGATGAATATAGGCCTCGCCGATGAAAATTTGAAAACATATGATATTACGGAACCCTCGCTGCGCGAGTCCGACTCGCTCTTGCCCAGTTTTTTTAGATCTTGTTGGTCCAAAACTTTGCCACTTACACGGCGTTGTCGGTAGCGATGCAGAGGTCACTTGGACTGCATGTTTTGGGACATAGAGGGCAGGATAGGAAGTGGAGCATGGTTTGTGACACAGCTCCACAATCTCACCCTACTGCCGTTCCGTCAAAGTAGCCCCATATTTCCAGGTTGAACTTACCTACCTTACCTAACACCTTATTATTTTATTACTTTAATTTCTGTTTCTATTTTGATATTCAAAGTGTTGTTCTTTTGCAGGGTAATGCAGGTTATGATGTGAAGAGATTTGATCTTCCAGAGCTACCAGACATCTGTTCCTATAAAAACAATGAGCCAGTTGTCTGCTGTACTGATTGTCAGATCACCCAGGAAGAATCGTAAGTATCCATCTGAGGGAATGCTCTTAAAATAGACATAATAGTCCAGACTGATTTCGGCCATGGCGGCCAATCTCAGCGGAGAGGAGATAATATTATAGTGCATAATTGTGTGTGCACACTCTCTCTTCCTTCACTCTCAAAGTCCTATGGAGTTATGGGACGGCATACAGACTGTGTGGTAGCGAAGCTAGTTACATATGTGACTCTACTGTGTGACATAGTAAACTCACTTAAGTAACTAGCTTCAGCCCGCGACCACGTCCGCGTGAAATTTTGGCCTCCGACCTATCCCGTCGCATTCCATCCCTCACCCGTTCTATTATTTCGTTGTCGCTTAGCGTTATTTCTGACTTTTTTGCTTTTGCGGCTCCTAAGGGCCGTAGCGTGATGTTAAATTCTATTACCTTCCTCTAGAATTGGGCTATCAATTGCAAAAATAATTATTTAAATCCAACTGGTAGTTCCGGAGATTACCCCCTACATACAGACAAAGAAATAGGTACCTCTTTATAATATTAGTATAGAGGTATAGATTTTGGTCATAAGTATGTACCTATACATACCGAATTTCGAGCAAGAGCGAGTCGGACTCGTGCACTGAGGGTTCCGTACCATCATATCTTTTTAAATTTTCATCGGGGAGGCCTAGGTATATTCGTCAGAGAATTTTAACAGTGTGCACTGCGGTGTAGAATATTGCAGTCTTATGTCAGTGCCATCTCTTGACTAATAGTGGAACTAATGTTACTTTTGTTGATGGTTTCTGAAAAAGTGTGCTATTTAGAGATTTCTTTTTATTTTTTCTGTAATTTTTACATGACCTTCTTTTGTATAGAATAATTTCAGATTTTTCTCTTTGCAAACTTCGGAGATAAGGGGAGGGAACGGTATTTTTTTACATCTTTCATCATCATCATTATCATTTCAGCCGAAAGACGTCCACTGCTGGACATAGGCCTCCCCAAAGTACCTCCACTTCAACCGGTTCTGTGCTTCTCGCATCCAACGGGTTCCTGCGGCCTTCACAAAGTCGTCGGTCCACCTTGTGGGAGGCCTTCCAACGCTACGTCTTCCGGTACGCGGTCGCCACTCCAGAATCTTGCGGCCCCATCGGCCATCTGTTCTGCGAGCAATGTGCCCTGCCCACTGCCACTTAAGTTTGGCAATTCTTCGGGCTATGTCGGTTACCTTGGTTCTCCTGCGGATCTCCTCATTTCTGATTCGATCACGTGGGGAAACTCCAAGCAAGCGTGGTGCCGGACTTAAAGAATAGCACCACCCCATACTTCTCGTGGGTGTCGTAAAAGGCGACTAAGGGTCGTACCGGAGAATGGGCAGCAGCGTTCTCTATGCATTCCACCACCATACCATACTGCGATCGCCAACCCGCCTGCCAAGCGTGGTGATTATGGCATCTTCCATCAAAAGTCGAAAACTATGCGGCCTAAAAAAAAGAAAAAATATTTGAGAATGCGCAAACTGCCCTCTTTCATATGATACCCCACATGCCCTAGTAGCCCCAATTCGAATTTTTCAGACCCCCTTTCAGTCCCTGTTGCAAGAAATATACATATATTTTTATTTGCTTCTTATTTGTAAAATAGTTGGGCAAACGTCATCTAAAACTGTTCCAAATTTCAAGTTAATAGCATTAGAAGTTCTTAAGACATCCAGCTGTGACAGACAGACAGAGTCTCACCATGAGGGTTCCGTTTTACCATTTTGGTACGAAACCCTAACTAGGACCATCGAGGTAAAATAAATAAACAATTATTACTAATTAGAACAATAAAACTATGATCAGCAAGACGACCAGTCACCACAAGCAGCACCCGTTCACGAGCATAACGCAAAGATCAGCCATTACCATTTACCCCCCTCGCCATATTTGAAGGAAGGAGGCAACCCGGCCCCCGACGCTACCGCAAGCAGGGACATCTAAGGGAGCATGACAAACTTGCTGCCGGTTGCTCAGGCAAGAATAATATGTCCAATTATCGATGTCGCTAGCTAACCACATATCGCACCACCAACTTCCTGACTTAACTGACTGACTGGGTTGATAAGTTTATTTGTCTTGTTTTGTATGCTTCACTTCCCACATACACACATCAAAAGTGTCTAGGGATCAACATATATTTTTGCAATAACTTTTCTCCTGATTGATATTAATTAAAATGTTCTTTAAGGATTCATCAAATAAAGTGTTTTCGTTTGTCACAGTAACGATAAACCAAGTCCACCTTTGCATTAATAAAGAAATTTGCCATTTTCCTAATAAAGGGATTTTTGACATTTGAACCACTAACACAAAAGTTCGAAAAAAAGACTGAAATAACAGTTTTCTTTAAAATTTTATTGGGTAACTTAAACAATTAATAATCCGTGTTTCTACCGCGAACACTAACAACACAAGAACATCGGTTTGGCATACTCAAAATGAGTTCATCCAAATCACGCTGTGGAATGGCCGCCCATGTTCGTTGCAACAACAAAAAAAGGTCTTCTTGCGACTGGATACCCTCCATATTCGGCAGAGCTCTTCTCTGTAGCATATCCCATGCATGCTCAATCGAGTTCAAGTCTGGCGACTGAGCAGGCCAGGGCAGGACATTGATGTTAGCTGCGGCGAGAGTCTGTCTTACAACTCTTGCGGTGTGCGGTCGTGCATTATCATGCATTAACTGAAATAAGGGACCGATTTGCACTTGTAGAGGAACGATGACGTCTGATACAATCGTCTCAGCATAAATTTGAGCGTTGAGGTTGCCTCTGATCCAAATCAACTCAGTTCTTCCGCCGGTCCAAATACCCGCCCATACCATGATGGTTCCACCACTATAAGGATGGACTTCCTGGCAGGATTTTAATCGCTGTTGGCGTCCAGGGGTTCTCCAGTGTCGTATACGTCTTGTATCCGGTCTCATACCAAAACGAGACTCATCAGAAAAGCACAAGAAACGCCATTGTTCTTCTGCCCAATTTCTGTGTTCAAGAGCCCATTGATATCGAATCCTACGATTGTGCATTGCTATAGGTGGTACCCGTAGCGGTCTTCGGGAATGAAGGTTCACTTCATGCAAGCGGTTTCTGACTGTTTGGTCGCTAATTAAGTTCCCTGAAGAGTGATGAAGCCTCACGGCTAACATCATGGCGGTTATTGTTGGAGCTCTTCGAGTTAAGATTTGAATGTATCGGTCTTGTCTCCGTGTGGTGCAGCGATACCGTCCTCCATGGCGCTCAGCCACGGTACCAGTGCTTCGGTAACGTGTCCAAAGTCGACTGATAACACTCTGACTTGTATTCAGAGCTAAAGCCACAGTACGTTGCCGGGAACCAGCTTCTATCATTCCCACGGCTCTGAGCATTTCTTGACGTCGCCGCTCCATAATAACGTTGGTTTTAATCAGTAGTAGGGAAACAGTAGCACTAATAATGTCTTCAATGCGTTGTATGTTTTTATAGGGAAAATATTGACAGCTGATTTTCATCTTTTACTCGAATTTGATTCACAGTTCCTGATTCAAATTATGAAATGCACCAAAAAGGATCCATATAAATTTATAAAATCATAAATTTATTAGAAAGCCACATCTCAATCTCAAGAAATCCGCATAAAAATGCTTGATCCCTAGACACTTTTGATGTGTGTAGTTGCCTCATTGATTAGGTTAGTGGCCGCAGGCGGTTTAGGCATAGTAAAAACAAATAAGTAAGCCAACTCGAGCCCCGAGCGAGCGATAATAGCCTTAATAAGTAGGGCCATCACCTAAAGTTTACTAGCTGACCTGGCGAATTTCAAACTGCCCCGCCCGCCGTTCCGTCCCCGCTTTTTAAATCTCCAATATCTTCTAAGATATTCATTTTAATGAGCTTGCGGTCTGTTAGGACCGATTCCCATATTGTACTGATGTCATAATGAACAAATCTCAAAATCACCTTTTCCCAAAATGACTAATTTTCTAAATGTCTTTGTTTTTGAATGTCGGAAACTCTTATTGTCTGACAGAATAGGTACACTCATGATAATAAATCATAACCAATGTTTAAAAAACTTACTTGTAACGTTTGTTTGTGATGTATCATTCGAGGCGAGCTTGATTACAAAACGGCGATACCTATACAAGACGCGGCGAACGCTCGCTTCGAACATAAGGCTCATGCGCGCTCCATTTTTATTAGGGTTCCGTTGTCAAATGGAAAAAAACGGAACCCTTATAGATTCGTCATGTCTGTCTGACTGTCTGTCTGTCTGTCTGTCCGTCTGTCTGTCTGTCCGTCCGTATGTCACAGCCACTTTTTTCCGAAACTATAAGAACTATACTGTTCAAACTTGGTAAACATGTATTCTGTGAACCGCATTAAGATTGTCACACAAAAATAGAAAAAAAAACAATAAATTTTGGGCGTACTTGGAATACTTAGAACTGAAACTCAAATTTTTTTTTTCATAAACCCGTACGTGTGGGGGTATCTATGGATAGTTCTTCAAAAATGATATTGAAATTTCTAAAATCATTTTTTTCTAAACTGAATAGTTTGCGCGAGAGATACTTCCAAAGTGGTAAAATGTCCCCACCTGTAACTTCTAAAATAAGAGGATGATAAAACAAAAAAAAATATATGATGTTCATTACCATGTAAACTTCCACCTAAACTTGGTTTGAACGAGATCTAGTAAGTAGTTTTTTTTTTAATACGTCATAAATCGTAAACCGCAATTTACCATTTATTCAATCAACTCACAAATAAAATTAAAAAAAAAAACATTTAATTTCATAAACATAAACCTTATGCATAAACCCGGATGTTACGGAACCCTCGGTGCGCGAGTCCGACTCGCTCTTGCCCGGTTTTTCAAAATGGACGGACGTAGAAGTTGGTGTGCTTCATTAATTTGATTAAGTTAGCGTTATTGGAAGAAGAAGAAGAAGAAAAAAATGCGTCAACGCAATGCTCGCATCTAGCGACTCCACTCGCTGCTCTGACTGTAACGTGTTTCAGGGCAATTCACAAAAAAGTCAACAGAGTGGAGGCATTTTTTTCCGCAAACTCAAGAAATTATTGACATTTGTTTGTCGCCGAGATGAGACTACAACTAGATTTTGAACGTTTTAAATAACGAGAATTGGCCTCCACCGACTCCCGAATTCAAAATAATTTTTATTCAAAAACAGTGAATATATTTAGTGAATTGAGTATATAATTTAATTAGTATTACTAAAATATTAGTCGTTGTTGTTCTTTCCAGTGATATAACAGAAATTCAGTTTCTAAAAAATATCACAACTATGAAAAACAGAATATAAGTTTCGTTATTTAATTTTAAGATTTTCAAATAAAGTGTTACTGACTGTACACCAATATGACAGTTGTATTTCCGACATTCAAAAACAAAGACATTTACAATATTAGTCATTTTGGGAAAAGGTGATTTTGAGATTTGTACATTATGAGATCAGTACAATATGGGAATCGGTCCTAACAGACCGCAAGCGATATGCCAATTAGGGCAATTTTGATCTCCATGAAATGCACAACGTATGAATTTAATTGGATAAGGAATAACATTGTGTCACTGCCAATAGAGAATAAAAGAATAGAATACGGAAGCCTGCTAAAAACTACAGTGACTTCGGAAATAACCTTTTAATAAGGAGCCCTGCAACTACTTCTGCAAGAAAGTTCATCTCTTTGCCGTCATTTCAGGTTCCGTGAATACGTAATAGGAAATAAGTAGGGCCATCACTTATAGTTTACTAGCTGACCTGGCGAATTCCATACCGCCCCGCCCGCCGCTCCGTCCCCGCTTTTTAAATCTCTGATATCTTCATTCATTTTAATGATATGCCAATTAGGGCAATTTTGATCTCCATGAAATGCACAACGTATGAATTTAATTGGATAAGGAATAACATTGTGTCACTGCCAATAGCGAATAAAAGAATAGAATACGGAAGCCTGCTAAAAACTGCAGTGACTTCGGTAATAACCTTTTAATAATATGCCCTGCAACTACTTCTGCAAGAAAGTTCATCTCTTTGCCGTCATTTCAGGTTCCGTGAATACGTAATAGGACCTTACGGGGAACCTATTCGAAATGATGGATCAGTTGCCTCGCGCAGTAAGTATCTATCCTTTAATTGACAAGGACATGATAGTGATCGACCTCTTAGTTGCCATCCGCAAATGACGTCACATGATATGGGGGTCAACAAAATGTGACATCGTGTAACTAAGCTTCACGTCACAAGTATAATTGTAACAAAATATTTTCAAATATTACTAACTCTATCAATATTATTATAAGATTAAATATAAATCGCAAAATATATGACGTAACACCAAGGGAGTGGGTCACACAAATATTTACTGTGATTAAAACGGGGTTAGGGTTCCAAAAACCATGAAATTAAGGCTGCAAGGCCTCGTGTGGGGTAATGTATGGATGGCTTTACGGGAATCATTATCATGTCTCATTCAGAACATGTTCACTTGTGAAATATCCACAGCAGCCCTCAATTCTCAAACATCGAACAGAACAACAAATGGAGGTCTCGAAAAACCGCTGGATTTTGGTAAAACCTGTAATTCTTGTTGATGCTTTATAACGAGCAAGTCAGCGGCAGTAAATATGTAAAAACATTGTGCGTGAATAAAATATTATGCTTACAGAATGTTTGGAGCATTTCAAACGCCTACCGTACCCCTGCCGTGGTGGGGGCAATATCAATGTCAAGAAGATTTGGGATGAAGACTTGAAATGCCATCAATACGGTTTCGGCGCTGCCCTGGGCGTAGGTGGGCGAGATGCACAAAAATGGGAATTTCCTCATGTGGTACGTCAAATATCAAATTATTAGTCCGCGTGAAGGTTGGAAACTACCCCACGGAAATGTGCTACAGAGATAAAAATGTCCTAATCCAGCGGAGTGATTGCGTCATTCACTAGCAGTGGCAATGGCTTTCATTTTGACAGTTCAACAAAATTCGTTGACATTGAGCAGACAAATTTTTCGAACATATTTATGATGCAATGCGTTAGCAATATCCCTCAAAATGATTCAGATTGCGACTGATAGTGTGTCACGCAGGGTACACAGGTCATGTTATAAACGTTTGCCAAATTTCATCCAAATCCGGCCAATGGTGATTGATTGGCAAACATACATAAACTAGAAAAAGCGCGTTAGGAGGATAGCAGTTGATTAAAATTTAATTAATTCAGCTGACAAACTATATTTCATTGATGGTATGTTACGTGTTAATGTTAGACTCCCGTATTTTTCAGGCTTTAATCGGTTATGGAGACAGCGTAGAGACTGCGGTGTGGCTGTGTGGAGGCTCTGTGATCAGCGAGAGATTCATACTGACTGCAGGACACTGCACGTCAACTCGTGCGCTGTAAGTCCACATCATTTGTAAAGAATTTAGTCAGCAAAGTACCGTACTTGCTTAGACATTTTTCCATGATTATGTCGCAGTGTAGATTTTAGTAGCAGTGGAGTAAATGATCTACGAGTGGAGTGATAACTACATTGCTCTAAAGTATATGTTACAATACCGTTTTTTTTTTTAATTTTAAGTGGTAACATATCATTTGCTGCTCTTGGGCTGTTGAAACGAACCGATCCGAAGGAATACTGGAAGATACATAACATCAAGAGGATCATACTTCATCCTGAGTACAAGCCTCCCACCAAATATCATGATATTGCGCTCTTGGAGACAGAAACCGAGTAAGTAATCATCCATACAAATTACTCAAAAACAGTTCTACTAGAATAGAACAGATCGCATCCTAATTAATAAGACATGACCAAAGCGTTTGATACAGTTAATGAATATTATGAGGAAGAACAATACAGTTTATTGTTGTGAAATAGGTAAAAATAGTAATTGAAAAACATTAAAGTAAAACTTAACGCCAGACTGCTGCCTATACATATGGCCAGACTTATATTCCAGCCATTAGTGTGGTGTTCCACAAGGAACTATTTTAGGTGCATAACTGGTATAAGTAATAGAGCAACCAGATATATTTAACCAGCAGCGTTTCCAGAATAATAATATTACATTGCCGAAATAATTAAAAGAGAGGATGGCTACATTTTTCTATTTCGTAACATTATTATGATCACTTACAAAAAGTGATGATTCCTGCATTATTTATAGAAGTATATTTGCCTACTTTTTAAACAATTAATAAAAAAGAAAAGATTATGTTATAGTGCTGAGATGTTACTCGATAAACATCATGCATGGTGGCAATCCCTGGATAATAAGCTAAATAGTAAATTACGATAATTTCAGGATAAATTTTGGCAGAGACCTTTTACCTGCGTGCTTGGATGTAGGCACCAAATCAAAATCTACAGCTGAGGCATCCGGTTGGGGCCGTCTAGGTCACAGACAAGCTCTGGCCGACACATTGCAAGTTGTAAGTTCAGACTTTAAAAGGAAACAACTAAAATTGTTAGCTTGTTTCAAATTCATGCTTTAATTTAAAATAAATATTGCGCATTTTCCAGGTACATTTCCTTTATTAATTGATAATAAGTTGAGAATTCTGGTGAAACTTATGAATTATTATGGATATTTGAATTAAAATTCTAAGTTACCCCCAGAGGAGGCCTATGTCCAGCAGTGGACATCTTTCGGCTGAAATGATGGTGGTGATGATGAACCACTGTCACAATGTCACAATAAAGATCTTTGACTTTTACATGTAGATTGATGTCTGGAATTGTATTTTGAGGAAAGAACCACACGGATTGAGTGGATCTGTACAGTCAGTGTATATGTGTGTGTACAGTCAGTGCACGCATTTGGCATTAATCGTGTAGCTCAGAACTGAAGGTCAATCTCAATTTATCTTTTCAGGTTTACCTAGAAGAGTACGATGAAACAGAATGCTCAAGCATATATCAACGACACAGACATTTGAAAAATGGATACGACCATAAAACACAGATGTGTTTCGGCAGTCATAGTGAAATTATTGACACCTGTGAGGTAAAAGTAACATTTGCGCAGAAGTTTCCACAATATAGTTTTACATCCTTTTTAGGGTTCCCGGTTCCGTACCTGAAAAGGCAAACGGAACCCAGCGACATCATGACATCCACCAACCCGCACTGGACCCGTGTATAGCCCACTCCATCTCATAGAACCGGCGTGCGTATATGACGATGTAGGAACGCAAACAAACCAAAAGGACTATGTCATGTAGGATCATGAAAGGTGGTGTTCAGTAGTTTGTGGATAATAGGCGTGACGACAATATCAAATAATCAAAAATTTAATGATGTTAGGGGAAAATACATATTAAAAGGATTTAAAACAGTGATTTAGTTTAATTTAAAAACTTGAGATTAATCGGATTTTCACTAAAATAAAAGATTAAAATACTGCAGTCGGCCATTTTGACTGAAACACCAATCACAACGCGTCATGCGTTGTGATTGGTGTTATGGTGTGCGCCTGTGTAAACATCACTGTGGTTCACAGAGTACACTATAGATAGTATACTGACAACATTTGATGTTTACCTAGGCGTGACGTCAGATCCGACGCCATGACACTGTGAGCTGTTTTCGCGCCCTATTGAAAAAATATTAGAAAAATGGCTTCAAACTTCGTTAAACTTTAGTTTATTACCGAAATATAGGTGTTTTCGTAAATAGTAAATGTGTACGTACATTACGGAAGAGGATTTGAAAATCATTCGTCATGCCTATTGTGTGAGCTTATGTATAAATTTACGTGTAGTTAATGTTACTGGCTTACTTTTATTTAAAGGCTCTTGGCTTTCCTCAGGGTGACAGCGGTGGACCATTACAAACTAATATGTTAAAATGCCAGTACACCATAGTTGGTGTGACGTCTTACGGCAAGGACTGCGGCATCCTCGGCTCAGCCGGCATATACACCAGGGTGTCGCATTACGTGCCCTGGATCGAGAGCGTCGTGTGGCCTGAAGAAACTGAAGCAAAAAGGAAAAAGGAATAAGGGTTTATTGAATAAATCAGAAGGATCTTCAAACTTTTTGTGTTTTATTTCATCATCATCTGCCTAGCCTTTTCCAAACTATGTTGGGGTTGGCTTCCAGTGTAACCGGATGCAGCTGAATACCAGTATATTTTTCATGGTGCGACTGCGGCGGTGTGGTATTTTATTTATATCCATAAAATCAGAGTTTATACAGGGTTATTGATAAAACATTAACAACCTCTTAAGAGGTCATGTTACTTGTAATGTTCGCTGGGTTAATAAAACACGCTTTGACAGATCACTTAGGTGAAGTAGTGTATGCGAAACACAGAGAACGTCTGCACGCGCCTACGGCCGGTAAGCGACTGCCACGCCAATGCCTGCGCATACACTACATTCCTTCTTTATTTTTATTGAATTGAAATGTTTGTTGTTGTCATGATTATTGAAATAGTGAATTGATTCTAGTCGCCCATTCCAAACGGTAGTTTTCGTATGGAGAAGAATGGGCAACAAACTCCACCGTTACCCTTATAAAATGTTTTACAAGGTCTTGTATACATAATATATTATGTGAAGACGATGCACCTAGAAAAAAAATTAGTCTACCACAAAAGGTAAAAAGAATTAAAATGGAGCAGTGACAGGTACATCAATTATGTGATAGATACATGATGCTCACATAATTATTTACAAATTATTTACAAATATTGTAAAAGTAGATGATTTTCCTAGAATTTTCGCTTTGATAAATCCAATTATTTACAATGAGAAACACTAATCCAATGCTTACTACCCTAATCATTCAAGCGCATAACAATTGCAATTTACATTATGCTGACATTGCGTGCACTTGTCCCACTTTAGCTAAAACCGACCATATTAAATATCTAGGCGTCACGATTGACACAAATCTGAACTTCCGCAAACACATCGATTTATTATGCACCAGAGTGCGCAAACTAATATACATTTTTAAAAACTTACGTAACATTGCCGACTTTAAATTAATTATACAGGTTTATTTGGTTTTGTGTCAATCTATTATTACCTACTGTAAGTATAACGTCCTGGGGTGGAGCCGGTAAATCAATTTTACTGCACCTAGATCGAGCCCAAAGAGCAGTTTTAAAGGTTGCTACTTTTCGTCCTTTTAGATTTCCTACACACCAGCTTTATATGGCATGTAAGGTGCTAACAGTACGTCAATTATTTATTTTGAATGTAGTTTTATTCCAACACACTGAACTTTATTTTAACCCAATACCTTCAGATAAAAGAAGAAAAGATTTGGTTTGTGCTACCTCGCAGACTAAACATGCTTTTGCTAACCGATTTTATTTATTTTTAGGACCCTACTTGTATAACCAGTTTAACAGAGTGCTTAAGATTTATAGTTTAAGTTATAATAGGTGTAATTTACTAGCACAGGAATATTTGGCAAAACTCAATTATGCAGACACGGAAAAACTACTAGAAATTTTAAAATAAAATCTATCTACCTAATATAATACAAGTCTCTTCATTTACCTAATTAATAATAGTCTCCATTTTATCTAATTTAATATTATTCGTTAATTTATTTAAACAATAATATAATCTTACATAATCTAGTTTTAAAATATTATACCCTAATAGTAACTCTTTAAGACATTGAAAATATTATACCTTCTTTTCAGTTTAGCTTCTAATACATCTATTGTTATCTTCTTTTTAAATGTTTGGTGTAAATTGATGGCCTGAAACACAGGTTTTCCATAAACCTAGATCAGGCAGGTCTACATTACAGTTAGAATTTAATTTTCGTCGATTGTAATTTATGTAAATCCTATTTGTACTTTACTTTATACTTGAATAAAATTTTATTTATTATTTATTTATTTATAATTTAATGGAGGTTTTTGTCACATCCAATTTAATGGATGTCCAAATGCGTCCAATTTAATGGATGCCCATTGCGTCCAATTTAATGAATCACATGTCTTCGAAGTATTGGTTCGCAGACATTTTCCTCACGGTGTTTTCCTTCACCGTTGATGAACAGTGGTGATGAGTGAAAATACACAAAATGCCTGCCTGGTTTCGAACCCACGAACTTAGTCGGGCTAGACCACCACCACTGTTGTGCTAAAATTAAATGCTATTATTATGTGTATGTGGCTACGTATGACACGATGAGTGACCATAGCAAGGTGTATTATTCTGTTGACGAATATTTAAATGACAAATTTTAATAATACTTTTTAACTAAATCCAATCTATGCTCATGTTATGATGACATACTAAATAATTTTGATTATTGTTGCATTTTTTTTTTTTCACGTGTCATTATGGAACCTTTGATATTTTGTATGCTTTTTGGCGGGGCACAGCTCGGATCTTATGTATTTATAACACCTTTTGTATGTACTCCGTGTTCACGAAATTATAAGTGAATTTGAATTTGTTTCCGTCGCTGTTTTTATAGGTGGTAGGTAATTCGTTGAATTTAAATCACACTGATCTGGCACAACTTAACTTGTTTGGTAAACAATAATTATTTAGATATTTTTAACACAACTTCAAATTCACATGAGGCCAATGACAGCGCGCACGCGTACGCGAGTGTTTTCATTCTCTTCTATTATTTTACTTCTGTCATTGTGTTTGTGTCCTTACACTTCTTACCTAATATTATGTCTTAGTTCGTTTCTTTACATATGCAAAAAGTTGCCATGGAATTTGAACCCTATCATGAAGGTATGACATTATGTTTGTATTCCAAAACTTGATAATTATCTGAAAGTCTGAATTCAAATAAACTGAGACTTCTAATTACTCAGTTGATTAAATCATCCAAACAGTGCTAAAGAGCTTCCCATATTTCGATATAACTAGGTACTACAACAACTGTGTATTCCAGTCCTAAGCCATCTCCAAACATGCGCGTACCTGTTTCTTCCCTAATATAATTTTTTTTTAAGTATTGAACAATAATAGATTTAGAAGAAGATGTTATATGAGCAAATGCGATTTTTTTAGGAATAAAGTTAATTTAGTAGTATCATTCGGTACTTTTAACCACTTCAATACCTATTAGGTACTACTGGACAACATATCCGGTAGGTAGTTCAAGAAGCTGGAGCCATTCTCTAGGACTAACCTGAACAAGTTTGCCCCCTTATCACGCGCCATAAGATTGTTGAATATTATTTCAAATGAGATAGATATATTTCACTGCAGCCTGATGAAGTTCACAGAAGTAGCATTGAAGTGCATTGAAAATGTTGGGAAGTGATTATAATTGTATTTTAATGGTATTTGTATTTTTAATTGTATTTTAATGGTATTTCTATTTTTAATTGTAGTTTAATGGTATTTCTATTTTTAATTGTATTTTAATGGTATTTGTATTTTTTATTGTATTCTATTTGTGTTTTTTTATTTATATATATTTTTTTTTATTGATTTTTAAATTGTATTTATGGTTCTATTTTTAATTGTATTTTTGAAGTACCTACCTACTACCTACTCAATGTAAGTTAGATGTATGTGTATCTTTGTGGTAGTAACATTGCATTGGTGTTTTAGCTGTTATGGTGTTATTAACGAAATTTTGAATAAATAAACAAATAAAGTTTAATCTGACAAAAGTTGTATTTTTCCATGTTGGTAAAATATGATTTATGTAAGTTTGTGATTTAATTCCCATAACATTGAATCATCAAAATCATTTATAATCGTATCATATTCTAGAATACTGGGTTGTCCTGGTGATGATCGCTGAGCGAATTAACTGCCCCTTCATTAGGAAATGCTGTAGCAGACATGTATAGCCAGTGCAATTAGTTTTAATTGACATATTATTATAGTTATAGTGACTTGTTTTGTATTGTTGATATATTTTGATTTTTTTTTTTGTCTCTTTTGATTTCATTTTTAATTCTGTGATGCTGACAATTTGTATCTTTTCATTTTCGTTTACTTTAATTGCATTTACAGTTTATTTTAATTTTAATTCCATGACCTTTTTCTTGTATGCATTGAAATTTTATTCTGTGGCAGTAGGCATTGTAATATTTTAATTTTATGTAAATACTTATAGGTCTTGCCTAGGTTGTGGAGGTCAGACAGGCAGTAGCTCCATGTAAAATACTGGTATTCAGCTGCATCCGGTTAGACTGGAAGCCGACCCCAATATAGTTGGGAAAAGGCTAGGCAGATGATGATGACTTACAGGTCTTGCCTGAATTTTTTTTTTTAATGTTGCTTCCTAACCTACTTACCTACTATAATAACTGTGCAATTGTTAATTACGTCTAAAACCCAAGTCATCATCTGCCTAGCCTTTTCCCAATTATGTTGGGGTTGGTTTCCAGTCCAATCGGATGCAGCCGAATACCAGTATTTTACATGGAGTGACCGCCTATCTGACCTCCAGAGCCGTTACTGGGTAATACGACACCTCTTGGCAAGACTGGTTGTCAGATTTTTAGGCTTCTACCCGTAACAACTGTCAAAGATCCACGAATGACAGACGGGACCAACGGGTTAACGTGCTTTCCCAGGCACGGAGGGGTATCGGTATGTAATGATGGTCACCCATCCACAGACCAACCGCGGCAAGCATAGCTTAACCTGATCGAACGACCTGTGCGGCTGTTATTGTTTAGCCACGGACCCCTTTAAAACTCAGTAAAAATACAAAATGTTTCCTTGAAATTTTAGTTTATTAAGTATGACATCGAAATTAGTTCAATAACTTGCAGAATTTTTATAATTATTTAGGCCTATTTGTACCTATCAAAGTCAAAGTCAAAACATTTATTTCAAGTAGGCACTTAAAAGGCACTTTTGAACGTCAAAAATTACAAAAAAATAGAATTGATTCTAGTCGCCCATTCCAAAAGGTAGTTTTCGTATGGAGAAGAATGGGCAAGAAACTCCACCGTTACTCTTTTAAAATGTTTTACAATATTTTGTATAAATTAATTATATAATAATATGTGAAGACGATGCACCTTAAGTAAAATAAAATTACTATACCAAAATAGGTAAAAGAATTAAAAATGAAAACATGACATAAATTAATTATCTAATAGATACATGGTGCTCACATATTTACAAACATGGTACTTAAAAATAAACGATTTTCATTTAAATAAAAAATTACAAGTAATAAGTCAGGCTGTCAGTTTAAGTAATTACAGAATATAAATCAACGTCAAAAAAAAGAAGCAAGAATCAATTTTACAATTAAATTAGCAACCAGTTTGATTTTGTCTAGACTCTCGATTGTCCTATGGAGCAGGACCAGCATGTTTCCAAGCGTTCTTATCTTGGATATAATCTTCTAATTTATAGTATGCTTGTTTACAAAGTGTAAGTTTAAGGTGAGTTTTAAATTTTCTTTCATTTAATTGCAATATATCACAAGGTATTTTATTGTAACATTTAACACAGTAGCCCATAAAAGATGTATGTACTTTGGCTAATCTAAAAAATGGTTGATGTATTTTATCTTTATTTCTAGTATTAAAATTATGTCTATCGCTTATTTTATTAAAAAGATGTAGATTTTTTCTTACATACATAATATTTTCATAAATAAATTGGCAAGGTACCGTCATAATATTAATCTTTTTTAAAAGTTCCCTGAGAGATTCGCGGCGACGTTGATTATAAATGGCTCTGACTGCTGTCTTTTGCAAAATATAGATGGATTCAATGTCAGCAGCTCGACCCCATAGTAAAATGCCGTACGACATTAAGCTGTGAAAGTAGCTAAAATAGACTAAACGCGCGGTTTCTACATCAGTTAATTGTCTAATCTTTCTAACAGCATAAGCGGCCGAGCTAAGCCGCCCCGCAAGAGATGTTATGTGAGGGGGTGCGCCAAAGTTCACCAAAATTTACAACTCCGATAATTCGAAATCCGAAAATGTTCTTCCTAAAATTTTTCATCCTAACAATCACAATTCCTAACTACTCTGTCTCTAATGTTCATAATTCCGAAGCATTCAAGTTCATAATGTCAGTAGCAATAAACATTTATTATACTTTTATTTGTTTTCCTATATTTTTTCAACATAACCATCTATTACACTATTATTCAAAGTCATATATTTTTTGTTTAGATTTCTTTTTATAGATTTTTTTTTGTTTAGATTTTATTTATAGCGGTAACCAACATAATATACAAAAGTAACACATTTGTAATGACAACTTAGGATGCAAGAGCGAGCGAAGCGAGCTCGGGACTTGGGGCACCCCGACTCGGACAGGTTAGGTTCGAAGGGGATGACGGGGGCTCGAGTGAGCGAGCAAAGCGAGCGAATGAGCCCCCGTCATCCCCTTCGTGTTAGGTTCCTTTAAACCCTGTAGACAGAAATAGGGGCCTAACCACATATTTTTGTAGATAAAAAAAAACTTTGGGATTTCTTTTCTCGGCCACTATGATTTTGAGAACTTTGCGGTTTTCAAATTTACACTAAAAAGAGTCTATTCTATCCAAAAAAAATAGCTACTATCAAAAAGCGCCGGGTGTGGAAGTACAGTGGTTCCATAGATACAACTCAGTACGTTATGTAAAGCATACCCTCAAATAATAATCATACCCTCAAATTAAAACTATAAATATCACCTTCTAATACTATGGTAATTATGTTTAGGGATAAAAGCGTTATGATAAAAAACAGTAGGAGTTTAAATATATTTTCATTAATGATATTATTAATTACAATTTTCGGAAACATGAGTGTTATGAACATCGCCGGTAGCACTACAAATAATAGTATGAATGAAAACTTTAGGATGAAAAATTTTAGGAAAACTGATCATTCGGATTACAAATCATTAGGGAGAACAATTTCGGGTAAAGAACTTTAGGTGAGCCAATATGGACCCTATGTGAGGTCCCCATTATAATTTCTCGTCTTGCGTGATTCCCAGAAAAACAGTTCGATCAACAAATTCCAGTTTTTCTCCATTAAGTATGATGTCACATTCGCTACTTCTAACATTAGGTAATTTAAATCTAATGTATTTGGTTTTCTTTTCATTCAGTACCAAATTATTTACCGTAAACCAATCTTGGACCTGAAGAATAGAGTTATTCACATCATCAAGATTTTGTGCCCGTCTGTCTATCTTAAAGATCAATGATGTATCATCTGCAAATAACACCATCTTCGGTTGATTTTGAAGTAATTGGGGTAAATCATTAATGTAAACTAAAAAAAGGAATGGACCCAATATCGAACCTTGAGGAACACCCATTGTCATTTCAGACCCTAATGAGTTTACGCCGTTTACTTGAACTTTAACCTTTCTATCTTTCAGGTATGATCTTAGCAAATCAAGTGCTGTTTTTAACCCCCGACGCAAAAACGACGGGGTGTTATAAGTTTGACGTGTCTGTGTGTGTGTGTGTGTGTGTGTGTGTGTGTGTGTGTGTGTGTGTGTCTGTCTGTGGCATCGTAGCTCCCGAACGGATGAACCGATTTTGATTTTGTTTTTTTTGTTTGAAAGGTGAATTAGTCGGGAGTGTTCTTAGCTATGTTTGATGAAAATCGGTCTAAGATGGCCGCCGCCACAAAATGGCGGACTACATATTTTTTCACAACTCTCTTAATATGGTATCAAATGAAAGGGCTTGAATAGTAGAATACTATGCACTATGATAAATTTCAAATCCAAGATGGCCGCCACCATAAAGTGGCGAATTACATTTTTTTTTCACATTTCCCTCAATATGGGTATCAAATGTAAGGGCTTGACTAGTAGAATACTATACGCTATTACAAATTTCAAATCCAAGATGGCCGCCACCACAAAATGGCGAATTATATTTTTTTTTCACAATTCCTTCAATATAGGTATCAAATGCAAGGGCTTGACAAATAGAATAACGTACACTATATTGAAAGGGAATGAGGAATATTAACTAACGAAATGAAAACTAAAAACTTGAAAATATTTTTTTTGTCTGATCAATGCTATAGAATGATGAGGAAAGTGGAGTGATGACTGGTACCTACGACCACTGAGTTTGACGATTTTTAATACGAATGGAATTATCCTACTTAAAAACTGTAGGTATTTCTACATCAGATAGTGTCGCAGTGACGTAGTCCCATTTTATAAACTAGATCTGAAATACCTAAGATATCTAATACCTATGAAATACTTGTACGAAAGTTGAATAACTAAAGGAAGAACTAGAAAAAGGATATAATAAAACAAAAAAATCTGTTTAGTCTTAAAAATTATTCTTCAACTATAAATTAATAATTATTTTTTGACGGATAAAAAACCTGATTAAACACCAAATTACCTGAATCTTAAAACGTAAGAAAATAAAAGAAATGAAATACAAAAATTAAGGAGTTTCTACAAAAAGCATGAAATAAAAAATTTAATTAAAAATTTAAAAAACCCCCGACACAAAAAAATAATAAAATTAAATGTAAGTAATTGGAAAAGGATCAAATAATTTTAAAACCCCCAACTTAAAGAATCTAGGTAACGAGACTAAAACAGATAAATTCATATGGAAGTCGGGGGACCGTTCTGTGGAACACCTTCTATGGTAAGAGGTCCCCCGACTGCCATATGAATTTATCTGTTTTAGTCTCGTTACCTAGATTCTTTAAGTTGGGGGTTTTAAAATTATTTGATCCTTTTCCAATTACTTACATTTAATTTTATTATTTTTTTGTGTCGGGGGTTTTTTAAATTTTTAATTTAATTTTTTATTCTAATTCCATAGTGCTCCAGTTTCATCAGAAGTGTCTCATGGTTTACGCAATCGAATGCCTTAGAGAGGTCGCAAAAGATTCCAACGGCATCTTTTGCTTCTTCCCAGGCATTAAAAATATTCTTTATTAGGGTAACACCCGGTCAGTAGTGCAGCGCCCTTTGGTGAAACCGTACTGGTGTTCATGAAAGATGAAATTTTTATTCAGTTACGTAACATTTGATTGAGCATTAACTACCTATCACCTACTGTGTAAGTAATACTTGTACGCCTTGCAAGGCAGCACGTAGTGACATATTTTTTTCCATCATGAAGCTCTATGGTATATATATATGTGTATAAATAAATACATTTTAATTACCTCACTTAAGGCAGTATTATCAACTTTATGATAAATAAGAATTATAATCTCAAAACCACATCACGCCTGTTCCCCCACCTATGTATGAATAGGTAAGCAATCTTTATTGTTTTATGTACGGTGGGCTGCATCAATTGGGTACCCCAGTTGTATTAAAATTTTCATACAACTGGGGTACCCAATTGATGCAGCCCACTGTACATTATTGTCTTGGTTTCACATAATGTTACATGGCACCTGTAACTTAGTGACCTTTGAAGGTACTACCACAAAACTCCAACAGAAGAAGGGAACTTCTCCTCTCAAACAAAATTGATTTACGGATTCATCATATCATAAGAAAATATTATGTCATTCTTATTCATGTTACTGGTGAATGAAAACAGTTTTACTAAAACATTTTGTTCATCTATCTATCCTTATGGAATTCCTGGTCCGGGGTCCCCAAGTCACAGGCTATAAACCTAGTTTGGGTGCCAGGAGATAATACTAAATAAACATTAGTATTATTATTTTTTGAGTGTATTTTTTTTCACCTCTATAAAATAAAATAAAATAATCTTTATTTCGGTTAAGCAGCATCCATATGGGTTAGTAAACAAAAAGATAACTTATACCTATGTTAGTAAACTTATAATCTATTTGGAAACAAGGCTGTTGTTCGAAATACATCTTCGAACAACATCACCTACTAGCGGAGACTCGAACCTCCCTGCTATGGTCTTCAGGATGGAGTTGGAGCTCCCCCGCACTCTGCAGAGCAAAGAGGCAGATTTCTGTCTGACGATGGCGTGGAAGCCATCGACGTGTGCTTGTGCAAACATACCCGATGCACTGCAGAAACGGGGCAGCCCCATCAACATCCTGAACCCATTATTATATTGGACCCGCAGGGCGCTGATATCCCGCTGAGTATAGTTGGTCCATAGACTGCACGTGTAAAACACTTGGCAATAGGTCTTAAAAAGTGTTATTTTGACTGCCTTGCTACAGCATGCAAACCTACGAGCAAACATGTTACATCGGACTGCCAGCGCCCTACGTTCCCTCTCAATATCCACTTGGTCATTAAGGCCTTCGGTTACATAATGCCCCAAGTACTTGAATTGGTACACTCGCGATATGTCATTTCCATTTAGTTTAATCGGAGGCACATACTCAGGACATTTAGCACCGCCAGCCTTAAAGACCAAGAACTCGCATTTCTTAACATTATAAACTAGGCCATGCTCTCGAGCATAGCCCTCGCAACATGTAAGCAGCTCTCTAAGCGCCCTAACCGTAGGGCTCAGCAGCACCATCTCATCAGCGTAGCTGATGTTATTGACACTGACGTCATCGATGCGACATCCGATTTTCTTGCTGCTGAGCTCAACGATTAGATCGTTTATATAGAGGTTAAACAGTTTCGGTGACGTTATCCCTCCCTGTCTCACCCCGCACTCGAGCCCATACGACGCAGACAGCCCATCGGCCCATCTCACACTGTTCGTCTGGTTGTAATACCAATACTGTAAGATACGCAACAGTTCCGCTGGCAATTTTCTCTCCCGCAACTTATCCCACATAACGTCGTAAGACACAAGGTCAAAGGCACGGGAAAGATCTAAAAAGCAAGCATACACTGGAGTTCGACGTTTTGTGTTGTATTGTACCGTATCTTTGAGGCCGAGAATCGCACTTTCAGTGCCAAGATCATTACGAAACCCAAACTGTGCGTCGTGTAATTTTAAGAAGCTATCCAACCGTGCGTCTAGCAGACTGTCGAGTACCTTCGCGATAATAGTAGCCAGGGAGTTGGGTCGATAATTACACTTATCAGAAACGTCACGTTTTATTCTTAACAATAGGCACGACAATAGTTTGCAAAAGATCACAGGGAAGGTACGAGTGACACATACATAGCGAGTAAAACATAGCGAGCACTCTAGCCAAGTGAGGACCGGCCTGCTGCAAGTGCTCAATGCTTTAACCATCATAATGGGGCTTGACACCTGCTTGGCCGAAAAACGAACCAGATCAGAATCACGACAGCATCCGTCATCGAGCACTCGCAACGGAGAGCCCAGCGGTGACTCCACTTTAAAGTGGTCCATAAACATGTTGGCGATGATGTCCGGCTTGTCAGCACCACCAACGCTCACAGGAAGGCCCGGCTTAGTATCAAACTTTTTGGTAGCCTTCCAGAACTTCTGAAAATTATTGGCTTTATGGAGAGAAGCTACAATATCAAGCTTAATTTGTTCTTGATGAGTCTGACACCACACAAGTTTGCTTTTAAACACCTTTCGTGTCAGGCACATGTCATTGTAGACATCGCCAGAAGTTGGTTTATTGTGCCATACCCATATCTGATATTTAAGCCTCGCCCTCTCGTGGGCATCACGCACATCATATTATTAAAATCGAAACATTTTGTTCATCGACCGTAGATATAGCCGAAGCCTTTCGTAGCACGCCGCAGCGACCTCTGGTACGCTCGAGTCCCCTCGTGACGGTATCAATTAAATGTGAATGTTCATGATATAAAAATAAGATTCAAAATCATTTCCGCTTACGAAAATCCTTTGCCATGCCATGCCGCGCCGTGCCGCCTGGTGAGCGCCGGGCCTTTAGCCGAGTTTCGCACGAAAGTCAAAATATCGCGGCGGGATTTTATCGCGCACTGGATTTTCAACTCTCGGTGTTATGCCGAACATTGAGAATCCAACAGAGAGCATCCCAGCGCGTCGAGAGACACACTGTTGGATTTGTTGCTCTCGGCGCTAAGCAGTGCTTTGAAAATCCAGTGCGTGAAAATAAATAGCCGCGGAATAAGAACAGACGGAGATGACGAAATCCACATATGCATACCTTTTGCATAGGTACCTATTATAATGTACACTAGGTCGCACGTGAGTGGTAACAAAACCAGTGTAAGCTGGCCTCTTATTCTATTGATACTTCGTAGGATACGGCAGGCCAGCTCAAGGTCAACATGTTATGAGATTGTATGTGAACAGGTTATCTATCTATACTAATTTATACCAATAATAAAGCTAAAGAGTTTGTTTGTTTGAATGCGCTAAACTCAGGAACTGCCGGGCGGACTAAAAAAAAAATTTTTGTATTTGATTGATGGCTAGATTTAGACTTGATTGTTTTACATTGGGTTATATTTAATGATGTTAAAGGCCTTGAGGAAGGCTATAGGCCTTTAACATTGCGCGCGTATTTAGGAGCCGAGCCAAACATACAAAAGTCAGAAAGAACGTTAAGCAAATACGACGTGATAGCGTGCGCAGGCGATGCGATGCGGGGTGGGCCGGGGAAGAAGAAATATCACGCGGACGAAGTCGCGCGCTAGTAGATGAGTTGTGTGACCGTTTGTCTAAGACAAGATGATATTTAAGACGTAGGTATATACATTTCGACCAAATTTCCTGATGAATTGCATACTTGCAAAACCAGATGATGTTGGTGTCTCGATCATGCGTCTGTAGGTAATTTAGAACGATGCGCATTTCGGTTTGAAGACACACTTTTAACTGTTATCTCAAAGTTTGGAACACGTCTTTATGCCATGCAGGTATTTTAAGTACCTAATATTAAATAGTCCTCTTGCCAAAATAAATAAATAGTCTTCTTTCCTAATAAAAAGACCCAATATCACTTTGCTCGACCTAGGAATCGAACCCTGGACCCACGCTTCGCCACGTTTTTGCGTTTTTTTAATCTTGTTACACAATTTTTTATTTTATTACAATATTCTTAGAAAATTGGATGTCATAAATCACTGATCTTTTTATACTAATTTGATTTTCGTTTTTTCTTTTTATTTTGACTACCTACTTGTTTTATTGCATTATTAATTATTTTAAAATTAATATGGATTATTATCGTTTTGATTTTGTTATTTTTATTATCTTTGACATGTTTATTTATTATTTTTAATTTTTCTTTTCGTTTGTTATATTTGAATGGTACTGTTTTATTTTATTTTACAAAATTTCTACACAATGTATATTGTTCCGAAATAAATTACTTATGACTTACTTATGACTTATGATTTATTTTACTTAAATGCTAACATTTATTCAGAAACCTATTGCGAAGGTAATTTTTAGGGTTTCGTGCCCAGAGGCTGCCAACGGAACCCTATTATTAAGGCTCCGCTTTCCGTTCGTCAGTCACAGGGCTGTAACCTGTGCTTACTCCGTCTGTCCTTATCTCGTCTGTCGTCATCTCCGTCTGTCCTTAAATCGCGATTCATTTTCGCGCATTGGATTTTCAAAGCACTGCTTAGCGCCAAGAGTCAAAAATCCAACAGTGTGTTTTTCGACGCGCTGGGATGCTCTCTGTTGGATTCTCAATGTTCGGCATAACACCGAGAGTTGAAAATCCAGTGCGCGATAAAATCCCGCCGCGATATTTTTACGTTCGTGCGAAACTCGGCTAAAGGCCCGGCGCTCACCAGGCGGCACGGCGCGGCATGGCATGGCGAAGGATTTTCGTAAGCGGAAATGATTTTGAATCTTATTTTTATATCATGAACATTCACATTTCATTGATACCGGTCACGAGGGGACTCGAGCGTACCAAAGGTCGCTGCGGCGTGCTACGGAAGGCTTCGGCTATATCTACAAATGTTAGTGCAGCGTCGCGGACGAGCTAGACGATTAACGAGCCGCCAAGTAGAGCGCTTTTAAGTTCCTTAATGTTTATTGAACGGCGTATGCGCAAGACATGGCGGATAATCAATACATAATCTTTGTATGTTTAACGCTTAGCTGTTTGTGTTGTGTGTTGTGCGAGCTTAATCTAAACGAAGGTGAGTTTTTATGCATGTTTTAATAATATTTATAATCATAGTTAGAATAACCTTATATTACCCAAGCAGCCAAACATCTACCTAATAGTTACATATTCGTATGTCCATAAAATATCTTAACTTTGTTTTGGTCAAGATAAGCTTTGCTAAAGAGTGTAGGTACCTACCTACACTCTTTATCAAAGCTTATCTTACTATCTATCTTACTTACTAATAAATTTAAGTCGTCCTAGAATTCAAAATAGTTTGTCAAATACGGTCTTCCGGCTGCACCCTGATGCCTAGTGTGTCCATATGGACACGTAATTAGTTGTAAAACAGATAAACGCAAACTCAAAGCATTTATTTCATTGAAACCAATTACAGGCACTTTTGAATTGTCAAGGGGTCGGTCAGTCAGAAAGATGAAGCTAGTTGCCCATTCCAAACCTATGGAGAAGAACAGGCAAGATACTTCATGGACACTCTTTTAAATCACAATAATATGGTTACAAAGTCTTGTTTACATCATTCACGTTAAAAATTATGCATGTGAGAACGATTCAGAACGTTAAAAGCGTTCTTAATGAAAAGACGAGAAAAAAAAACAATTCAAATATTAAATTAAATTTAAATAAGCCATGGCAGCAAAGAGATGACCAGTCCCCACTGACGGCGCCCGTTCACGAACATGACGCATGTATTAGCACCATTCAGCTCAAAACATTTTGAAGGGAGCTAAATGATCCAACACACGCGCCACCATCAGCGAGACATTTGAGTGACCTTGATATACTCTCAGCCGCCAGGGCACATTCAAGTCAATGAAAGGCGCCTAGTAAATGGAAGCTTTATAGTATGTACACAGTACTCACACATGCGATAACTCGTTAAGGTAATTTTATTCGGCATCCTTCCCATTTTGACCTATGGATCCGAGACTCGGTCTTTAATAAACATTCAAAAGTCCAAACTCAAGGTTTGCCAACGCGGCAACGTGCAATGGTGCGCAGTAGGCTTTCAATTGACAGACCATGTTCTCAACACCAAACTGTGCTCCTGCGCAGATGGGACTGGGCTGGCCACCTCTGCCGTATACCTAATGAGCTATGAGCCAAAATAACCAATACGTGGAGCCCTGACACAGCTAGAAGGCGTCGCGGCAGACCCCGTAGAAAATGGCGGGTCGAGCTGAAGAACACGAATGACCAGTGGTCCACTTTAGCCCTGGATCTAAAGAGCTGGAAGTCATGGGGAGAGGCCTTTGCTCAGCAGTGGGATGATGCAGGCTAGCAGTAACAGTTACCTATTCTGCTCTCTAAAGTGCCACCTTGATGACGCGGTTCCCAAGTAACACAGGCATGCTGAATAAAGTTTGAGTAATAGTAATTCGCAAATGTTTACAGCTATAAGTTACAAAACGTGGGAGTAAGTGGATATTGAAAGAGCCAAATTCTGAATAATATTCTCTTTTGGCCTTTATAACTCTTTTAGCTTAGTAAAAGTTGTTTTAAGTTGACTATTTTTGTAAAAGCTTAGTAATAACTTCTATACCGCATATTACACAGATGTTTTTAAGCCTAAAGCATTACAGATGACTTTAATTTGAAAAAGAGTGCCTGGGACAGCATTTATCTGTATAATAGTATAAGTAGTAATAGTATAAACGTAGTTATATAGTACTAATCTACAAACTTTACTCAGCTTATTGCTTATGAAACCACTATATGCTGTAAAATAGTGAGTCTTCTCAATAATGGTGTAGTTAATTTCTATTAAATAGCTTGATTTGAATAACCGCTTTTATTTTGTCATGAAGTCACATGAGGTTCCATATTTTATCAATTATTCAGCTACTGTATAAAAACGTTTTCTGGGTTCTTTATACAGCTTATTTCGGAATATTAGAAATTAAGTCATGGTTTATAGCTAACTAACACAAATGGTAGTTGAATGATGTATTTTTATTCCGCAATGACTTCTATAAGTACCATTTTTAAACAAGTTTGCAGAGTTTTTCTGGGTAGTAATTGAATTCATCATCGTCATTTCAGCCGATAGACGTCCACTGCTGGATATAGGCCTCCCCCAATTTTGGGAGGGTTTGCCATAATCGCCACGCTTGGCAGGCGGGTTGGCGATCGCAGTATGGTATGATGGTGGAACGCTGCTGCCCATTCTCCGGTACGATCCTTAGTCGCCTTTTACGACACCCACGGGAAGTAAGGGGTGGTGGTATTCTTTAAGTCCGGCACCACACAGACAGTAATTGAATTAGGTCGTTTAAAACATTGTTTGTCATTGTGTATTGTTGTACCGCGGGTTTGATGTGAACAGATTGATAAAAAAACCGGGCAAGAGCGAGTCGGGCTCGCGCACCGAGGGTTCCGTAACATCCGGATTTATGCATAAGGTTATATTTGAGTTGATTGAATAAATAGTAAATTGCGGTTTACGATTTATGACGTATTAAAAAAAACTACTTACTAGATCTCGTTCCAACCAATTTTTGGTGAAAGTTTACATGGTAATGTAAGTACATCATATATTTTTTTTAGTTTATCATTCTCTTATTTTAGAAGTTACAGGGGGGGGGGACACATTTTACCACTTTCCAAGTGTCTCTCGCGCAAACTATTCAGTTTAGAAAAAAAATATTTTAGAAACCTCAATATCATTAACACGTATTGGTTTAATGATAAAAACTTTTTTGAGTTTCTGTTCTAAGTATGTATCTATATACCCCCAAAACTTTACTGTTTTTTTTTTCTATTTTTGTGTGAAAATCTTAATGCACAGAATACATCTACTTACCAAGTTTCAACAGTATAGGTAGTTCTTATAGTTTTGGAGAAAAGTGGCTGTGACATACGGACGGACAGACAGACAGACAGACAGACAGTCAGACAGACAGTCAGACAGACAGACAGACATGACGAATCTATAAGGGTTCCGTTTTTTGCCATTTGGCAACGGAAGCCTAAAAATGGAAAGAAAATCATGGAAATCTAGGAGAAGAACTAGAGGAATTCGGCGTAAATGTTTGAAAAAAGTTTTACAAAACAAGCTGACCACCGCTGCACCGTTCAAAATAAAAAAATGAAAAAAAATTTTGAATATGAAAAAAATGTTAATAATAAATCTTTAAGACTAAAAAGTAAAAAATAAAATGAAAATAAAAAAGTTTTTAAAAACAAGCTTTTATTTAAATAAAAACGTAACCTAAAAAAAGAAAGAATAACGCAAACTAAAAAGAAAAAAAATATTTTATTTTTTTCTTTATAAAATATTATATTTAAACGCTTGAGGCACTGTTATTGTGTAGTAGGTAGGTACACCTGTGTAACGGATAACGTTCATCAGTGCCTCAAGGTGTATGCAAAATTTCAGCTCAATAGGATACTAACAAATGTCGAAAAATGGTTGGAAATATTTACGGACAACTTACATACATACATACTTACATACGAACAGTGCAAGCTAAATAAAAAAGCTTGAAAAAGTGACTTGTAGAATAGTAGGTACCTAGTCAATTATTATAAATAAAAGCGTTAAAATAATCTCAATTTCTTTTATTTCTTAAACTTTCAAAAAGACAACAGTATAAAGTGAATGTCCATGACATCTGTGTTTCAAAAATCTGGCATTTTCGTCTTTACAAAGTGAATCGGAATTATATTTGGGCCATCGAAGTTTTCCTTTGTTTTTCCAGTGGGAAGGTATACAGTAGATAATTCTGCTCTGCCCCTTCGACGTGTGGGCACTATCTTAAACGGCATTTTCCTGCAAGACATTTCGCTTTATGTTAGGAACACAGTACAATATGAAAATCGTACGAATTATTAGTAAAAAAAATGTCAACCATTTGAGCAAATGGGTCAGCTGATTGCTAACTAAGAAGTTTGTCTATTAATCACAATTTACTTCACTAAGCTAGCATTCTTAGTTTCCGAGAATTTCAGATATTTTTATATAACACTAATTCATTGCTCTCGAGTGTAGGTAAGTATATAAATTTTCCTGAAAAATTGGTTCTATCGCAATTTATTTTGAACCCTAATTAACAGTATAATTAATCATATTTAGTAACTTATTCAAGTGTTATTCAGATATTTGTACTATCAGATGACTATTTCTCAAATAAAAGCTTAATAATCAGAAATGCGTGACTTTTTATTCAGAGTTATGTAAAAAAGCTGCAGTCGTGGAGAGCTTTTATTCAGCTTATAATGAATCGCCATTAAAACTTATTTTTAAGTAAACTATTGAATCATTATGTATATCAAATGCCTCATTTTAGTAATTAATTACAGTTATTCGGCCAATGTGTACAGTGCTCTGTACACATTGGCCGAAATAACTAGTGTAGATGCGTTGCTTACCGCATACTACGGGCTAGTGGAATCTGTCCTAAGATACGGGATTATCTTTTGGGGTAACTCAACTGATAAGGACACGATATTTAAAGCACAAAAAAAATGCATTAGGTCCATGTTCAAACTAGAAACCACTCAGAGTTGTAGGCCTTATTTTGAAAAATTTAATATTCTGACATTACCATCCATTTATATAATAGAAAATACAATGTTTGTAAGGTCCAATCCTAATCTGTTTTCTCGCATGGCGGAGGTGTTTCCCCGCAACAGACGTGACAACACTCAGATTTGCGTACAAGCCAGAACTACTCTTATGCGAAAGAGTGTCTTTTGCATGGCTCCAATAATCTATAATAAATTGCCAAAAAGTTGGAAGCTTTTAAGTGACATACAGTTTAAACTGAAAGTTAAAAAAATTTTAGCAGAAAGAGCTTATTACACCATCAATGATTTTTTGTGTGAAAAAAATTTTGAATGACTATTCTAATTTAGACCTATTTGTTTTGAAGACTTACTTTATATATTGTTCCATGTTAACTATGAGTGTTATATATTTTAATTTGGATAATTGAATTGTGGTTATGTATTTCTATTTAAATAATTTTATTAGCTTGGATAATTTGAATACCGTAAAAATGTTGCTTATAATTACGTAATTAAATATTTGTATGCCATTGCCCATGGCAAGCATGACGACCTGTTGATAATACTTTTAACAACTTGCATGCTGAATTTTTTCGTATGTATACTCATGTTTAAACAAATAAAAATTATCTTATCTTATCTTATCTTATCTTAAAAATACAGGTTATAATTTATTTAATGACTTTTGAAAGATAAGCATTAGCTGTGTTATCCTATTTTTGTCAACACAAAAGTCTTTATTTATGTCTTATTTACTATCACTAAACTTGATTACCTAAGCGGCGCGTGAAAAATGTTGAGATAATTCATATGCTATTCACGATAAAACTACTTGCGCAGTAATATTTAACGTGTATCATGGGGGTGTGTCACTACATAAATACGAAAAACTTTATTCCGACAGTCACGAATACGAATTTCAAAATACCGATTTTCATAATTCCAAATGGTTCAAAATTCCTAATATAACAACTCCGATTTATCATTCATCCTATTTTTATAATTCCGAAATTTCAATATTCCTAACGTTTAAAATTACTATTTTCAAAATACCGAGTTTCAATACATCGAATAACGAAAAGTCCGAATTAATGATAATTCGAAACATCAAAAATACGAATTCCAATTACTTAGAATTCCGAAATAAAAACGCCTTGTAAAACTGAATAGCAAGGCAAATATACGAGTCGCCTTTGTCAGGATCGCCCAGAGGACACGGTGGAGCACACGGTGGAGGTCTGCCCCGCTTGGGCGGAGCACCGCCGTGTCCTCGTAGAGGCGATTGGCAGCGACGGCGACCTCTCGCGTCCGGCCCTGGTGCAAGCCATGGTCCGGGGCGAGAGGGAGTGGTAGGCAGTCACCTCCTTCTGCGAAGCAGTCATGCTAGCGAAGGAGGTGGCGGAACGGCTCAGGGAGAGAGCCTCCCATCCCAGCCGCCGCGGGAGACGCTCCGGGCGTCGGGAGCCGCGTGACGACTCCCGGCCACCGTAGGCGCGGGCCTGCGGGCGGAGAGTAATGGGTAGCTCACCGCCCGATCAGGACCAGGCCCGTGCCGGACGGCGCGTACGTGTTCCACGCGCGCCTCAAAGAGATGTCAGCATCGAGGAGGGGCCCCTTAGGGCCGAAGCCTGCCGGGTTAGCGGGATTGTCCGAAAGGGTTACCGCTGGCCCGGAACATAAAGGGCTAAGGAAGGAACACGGGTGGGTTTTAGTCAGTAAGAGTCTGACACTCCCTTCCGCTCCACCCAGAGCGGGAGGAGTCATTTGATGATTTCCCATCCACAAAAAAAAAAAGAAAAGGCAAATATACGAGTAGAATACGAAATATCGACGCACAAAGTATCGAAAAATGCTAATACGGTGCTACAAAATTGCGACACCCGTTAGTCGAAAGACCCTTTCTGTGACGCCACTACACTTCGATGCACGTTACCGCGAAAGATTTTCACTGCGACACTACTTTACTTCGATGCACGGTAAAAGTATTTGTATTGTCATTCGCTCGCTCTTGCAAAGTAAATAAAAAAAAGTATTTCTGTGTAAAGTGTTCAAAGTGACATGCATGCAGCAAGCATGCTGCACGGAATCAAACACGCAGCATGCAGCATGCCAGCAAGCATGCAGCATGGAAGTAAACACGCAGCATGCAGCATGCAAGCAAGCATGCAGCATGGAAGCAAACACGCAGCATGCAGCAAGCATGCAGCAAACACGCAGCATGCAGCAAGCATGCAGCAAACACGCAGCATGCAGCATGCAAGCAAGCATGCAGCATGCAAGCAAGCATGCAGCAAGCATACAGCAAGCATGCAGCATGCAAGCGAGCATGCAACATGCAGCAGGCATGGTTTCTGTCACGGCTCCGGTGCTGCGGTTCTCCGGCGGCCCCACGCGTGCTAATCGTCGCAGACGGCTTTCGCTCACCACCACGGCTTCGGCTTGCTGGCCGGCTTCGCCGGCCAACCTCAGCCGCGGCGGCTCGCTCACAGCCTCCTGCTCCTCAGCCCGCGGGCCGCCTCGCCCCTACTACTACTACTATTACTACTACTATTTTAAATTACACTCTAGGGGTAGGGCAGACAAGACTGCGTGGAGTCGGATTTACAGCGATTCGTTTCTGTCACTAAAATCTAATTTTTAGCAAATGTTTTAGAGCTATTAATTTTATTGTAAATGAACATTCAATAATACCATACTAATACACATTATATGATACCATACTTAGGACATATGACTTTATTTCATGCAAAATTAGGAGATTCAATTATTATAGTACTCGATATTATGACAGAATAGATTTAGAAGTAAAGATAATTATGTAAAACAAAATTTCGAATTTTTGAACATTATGGTTACTGAAGTTTATAGCAAACGTGTTATGGATGATGATTTTCGGACAAACAATTTTAGGAGAAGAAAGGGGGTACCAATTATAACAGATTATTCGGAAAATTGAAAGTCGGAATGACGTTTTTCGGACCGAGAACCCATCGAGCATTTAATTCTTCGAACATATGAAAATCGGAAAACAAACAAATCGCATTTATGACTTTCGGTAACATAAATTTCGTGATTTTTAATAATAGACATTATAATTCTTAGGTATTATGAAATTCGGACTTTTGAAAATCGGAACATCGAAATTCGGAATAAAATATTTCGGAATATTTGGGTGTTCCCGTATCATGGTTATAATACATAATAACATTTACTTACCAATTCTTGTTTCGCTGTGCACATCGTTATTGATTTTATTCAATGCCGCACTGCAAGATTAAACACCACTTTTTTTCTACTTTACAACATAACTCTTAATTTTGTTTGAAACGTATTACGCAAATGAACTTAATCTTGAATAATTTCTGAATATCAATATCCATATGCATTTGTCTGAATAAATATGAAATAACAGCTCTATAAAAGAGATGTCAGCTTTTTCTCAGATGTTACTAAGCTAAGTGGGCCATTACTAAGCTATTACCCAGACTTTAAATCGCTGTTATACAGACTCAAGCATTTAAAACTGTGCCCAAATTGCTTGATTAACAGCTGAATAGACGTTTAGTCAGACATTATCCAGACAATAGTTTCAGCTTATAGTTTCGCGGATCGCTATTACTCAAACTTTATTCAGAATAACTGTGTTACTTGGGTTTGCGTTATCTTACAGTTTACTTTTTTTTTTTTAACAAGTTGTGAATTTACACAACAGCAGTAAACAACAGTAGCAGTGTGGCCAAGTGGTAACGGCCGTGACATACGAGTTGTAGGTCATAGGTTCGAACCCAGACAGGCGCTCTACTTTGTGTAAATTATTTCATCACCACTGCTCTCGAAACGGTGAAGGAAAACATCGTGAGGAAACCGGCATGTCCTAGAACCAAAAATTCGGAGGCATGTGACATCTGCCAATCCGCACTGGCCCCACGTGGTGGTTTACGGCCCGCTCCCTCTCACAGAGAAGAGGCCTGTGTCCCAGTAGTGGGGCCATGATAGGCTGATTATGGTTATGGTTATGGTGAATTTACAAAAAAATGAATTCGAGAAGAAAAGTTAGTCTATATTCGTATAACCAAAACATACACGGTAGATAATTGAATTACGTGTATTGTATGTGTCCATTCATATTTTTTCAGATGAGCCCTGTATAACTAAAGGTTTGAACGGCACATGTGTCGGAATATTTCGGTGCAAGTCTGCGTCGTTGACCTACCTTTACGTAAGTTCTTACACCTTTACAGTATTGTTCGTACTGGTTATGACGAAAGAAAACTATAGCTAAGTATAGAACTTTGTTTCTTTGTTCCCTGATTGATTCTCAGAGGATTTTGAGTTTCAACGTGCATTTCGTAAATACTTTCTGTCATTATATTAGTTTTTTATGTCCAATTATCGCCTTAAAAATCGTAAGATACTATAAGCTTATCTTCTTCTTCTACTGCCGTTCCGTCATGGTAGCCCCACTTTACAAGGTTGGACTTACCTACCTTACCTAACACCATATTATACAATTATTATACTTTAGATAATTAGGACTTTATTATCTGTATCTATTTTGATTACAAATTGTTATTCTTTTGCAGGCTAATGCAGGTTATGATCTGAAGGAACAGGACCTTCCAGAGCTACCTGACATCTGCTCCTATAAAAACAATGAGCCATTTGTCTGCTGTACTGATTGTCTGATCTCCCAGGAAGAACCGTAAGTATCCATCTCAGGGAATGCTCTTAAAATAGACTTAATAATCCAGACTGATTTCGGCCATGGCGCCTTTAGTGCACAAGTGTGTATGCACACAGGTGCACTCTCTCTTCTTTCACTCTCATAGTCCTACGGGAGTTACGGGACGGCACGCAGTAGACTCATATAGGTAACTAGCCTCAGCCCGCGACAACGTCCGCGTGAAAGGGGCATGCCAATATTAGGCCCAGAGACGCATAAGGGATTAGTTTTACTAAAAAAATATGTTAATATTTTTCCCCACGTCTTCCACGTATTCACTATTCTGCAATAGTACCTAATGAAATATGCGCGTTTGTTTCATAATAAACTTACACGTAAACCTACGAAACTTACACGTAACCTTAAAAGGATGCGCCGCCCGGCGGCGCCGGCGCTAAGCGACGAAGCAGCCGCGGAACAAAAGCACAGATAACATTGTTTTTTGTGAAGCTTTGATTGGCTCATTCTAAATCCCATACGTCATAACGGGTACAACAGTAAGGAAATTTTATGACGTCCCGTTGTCCCCGTAACGGGGACACAGATTACGGGGACAACGGGAATACACGGGTACAATATATTCAAAAATATTAAATACTAAAACGACTAAACTAATGGAACTTGAATAAAAATTCATTTAAATAAGTTGCCCTTACAAAAAAATGTTGACAGCTAATTAATCGGAGTAATCGGTCATTCTAATTATTATTAAACACTGTGCATTTTCTTCCAAGCAATCTACACATAATATTATAAATCACAAAAACCCCTTTAATCATTATTATTACTTCCATCTTGGATGATTCTAGTGATAATTAAAAAAAATCTAATATCGATCTATCGATTTTTTGCATTTTTTATGGCAGCACCAAGTCTAACTAGTCAGTTGCCGGAAAACGTAAATGTCAAGTGTCAAACCATTGCTTGTCTTGCAACTCCATTGCGGCGACTTGTGTATATTTATTGCGGTTTAAATTGATTACTATTACCCATGAATACTGACTCTGACAATTCTCCTATACCTGACGACCACGTTCTGATTATGGATTCTGCTCCCTCTACTCATGACGACACTGGCGAAAACTTGGATTTGATATTAGACGCTTCGACAATCGTACAATTTTTGGATGATGTTTCAGCGGTGTATGATGATGAACTATATGATGTAGTAACTGTAGGATGTATTCATAATATTTAATTATTTTAATTTTTCTATCTTTATGTTGCTTTTCATGCTTATTTTAGATTTAAATATGCGAAATTCGACACAATGTAAAAATTGTTAATGAAATAAATGAATGTTAAACTACAATTTATTTTGTATTCTTTGACTTCCAGTTAATTATGCTCCTAAATAAATGACAATAATGTATTAAGTGATATTTCACTTATATAACATAGGTAGACAGTATTGATGTAGAATAAGAATCTTAAATAACTTCAAAAGGGTTTTTTATTATTTATGGAAACATAATTTTAAAAGCTAACAGTATTAAAATAATAATAATAATATGTAGGTAGGTACTTCAAAATGCTTACTTACTAGTACTTCAAAAAGTTTTTTGTAAACCATTTCTTTTACTAATTATACAATAATTACCTATAATAATAGAGGCAATTCCAATATACATACATTATTATAATTATTTTTATATGTGTGCACAGTGGGCCTAAATTACTATGGCCACTTGGCATGCGCCAAGGTAGGCCGGGACGCATCCCGTCGCATACCATCGTTCGCCCGTTCTGTTATTTCGTTTTCGCTTAGCGTTCTTTCTGACTTTTTTTGCTTTTGCTCGGCCCCTAAGGGCCATAGCGTGATGTTAAATCCTATTACCTTCCTCAAGAGATGGGATATCAATTGCAAAAAGAATTATTCAAATCCAACTGGTAGTTCCGGAGATTACCCCCTACATACAAACAAACAAATAGCTCTTTATAATATTAGTATACAGGGCGTCTCACGGCTATGCCACATGGAGGGAAAGTACACTCACCTGCAAAATTGGATGGATACCCTAATGTCTGTTTTCCTGTGAACGTTTGAGTTCAAGTTTTCTAAAATAAACTAGATGGTGTTGGTTTCTTCACAACTATGACTAATTTACGAAACGAAGTAGATAAGGAGTTGGGAAGAAAAGTATTGAGCAAGGAGTTACACAGCTAATATATTTTTCTAATTATTACATTACATTTGCCAGCATACGTAGCTTACATACCTAATTATAAAAATAATGTGGGTATTTTTAATAATTTAATATTCGTGTTGGTAGTTAGGTACTTAGCAACAGAAAAAAAGCGCTGTCATCGCAGGTAAACAGGCTCGCCTTGTGGGTTCGCCAAACAAAAAGGAGGTTTATTTTTTCCAGTTTATTATTCAAATTTAGCAGTCAGTTTATTAATTATCGTAGGTATAACATTATAATATTATGTAGGTATAACTTCTTATTGAGGCCATAGCTTAAGTATTTGTTTCCAAAATCGGAAACAGGATTGAAGCTTATGTAACCTAAATAAAAACAAACAGAAGACCAGATTATTTTATCACAAAGGTCAAACGGGTTATGGATAAAATAGGTAGGCTAAAAACTACAGAATTGCACAAAACCATATCAAATGGTTAGTAGGTAACAAAAAACTAAAAAAACTATGTTTTTGAACTTGAAGTGTTCATAACTTTTTAAGTTTATAAAAATACGTAAGTACCTTAGGTTATAAATGATAAATGATTTTATTTTTGTAAGTAGGTTTGTACAAACACTTTTACACGTCAATCATGTTTTTTTAAAAACTAGATTTAGTCGGCGTTTCCTATCTGACTACTCTGAGAAGAAAGGCCGAAACAAACTCAGAGGTCACAGTCTCTTTTAAAGTCCAGACATAATCTTGGTCAGGTTATATGAAGACCATGTAGATCGATGTCTGAGATGGTATACGCACATAACTTGGTCTCCAGTTAATATAAATAATAAGTAAAATAATATTAAAAGTATAATTAATTATTAATAGCTCGTAGCTACGTGACCACTTGTGTATCGCCTATTATACCCAATACTGATTATTATGTAGTTATAGTAACAAAGAAATAATGGAGTTTTTAATATAAAAGTGTAAAAATAGCACTACTTACGTTTACACCGGTCTCTCCGGCTATTTCTGAAAAGTTTTTGCCTTGATTATGCATAGCAATTATTTGAGCTCTTATAACGAAATCAATATTACAACTCGCATAGGTTCTCATTTTGGTAAAATAAGTAATTCACCTGATTAAAAATAAAAACCGAACAAAAGGCACTCGAACGAGGTAATCAAAATGAACTTAGCGAACGATCAATATTGAGTTTAGTCATAAGTTCATAACTCTTCGATCTAAGTATTATGTTTAATACCTACCAATTATTTATAAATCCATATTCAACCTGCCCTCTCAAGTAAAAAACTAAAACTTCGAAAATCAGATACCTACCTACTAATAAATTGATATTCAATTTTAACATAGTAGGTTAATAGTTAGGAACAATTTTTTTTAAAGAAACTATTAATTATAAATTGTTTGAATGTTTGAAGAGACAAAAAGAAACTACAAAAATATTTTGTCATAAAAAGCAAAGCAACGCCATCTAGTAACAGTATAATTAAATGTTGTTAGTCATAAACTGGTTTTACGCTAGATGGCGTCATTTCTCGCTTGACACGATTTTATTTCTGAACTATCCATGCATTTTTGCAGCCCACTGTACCTTGAATATTGTAGATGGAACATTTTACTGAAAGAAGACATTATTTTAATTTAAAAAAACAATTTAAACTGCTTTCATAGATTTTTATATAATTACATGGTTGAACCCTAAATCTAACCCCGCTACACCAGAAAAAAAATTACCCTGTAGCTTTATCATACCGATCATAAGGATTATTTTTTGCTAAATGGCATAGTGTCAGAAATAAAAGGAAGACCATGAATTTTAACATTTTTAATACAAAATTAATCAATTTATCAAATGCTCAAAATGAGTCCCATACTGTGGAATACATAGTAGCACTCTTTTGATTATTTCATTCCCTGTCGATTTTTTGATCTTGTTGTGGTGGATATTTAGAATAATACGTCGAAGTTCTGTTTGTAGCTCGTGGACATTTTCGGGTCCCCCTTGTTTCACCAAAAAGAAAAATTGCCAAATTATCACTTCCCAAACAATTTTCCGCATAATTTCATTTGCCAAATTAGTACTTAGCAAAAAATCTCTTCACAAATAATTGTAACCCAAACCTAATGTTTGGCAAGTGAACGTTTAAAAAATAACTTGTTTACCAATTAGTACTTTTACCAATTTTTATTTAGTCAAATATTTTAGTTGGAATAACTCATTTTACGCAAAATAACATTTGCCAAATATTTAGTATCGTCAGTTTTCGCGGCTTTAAGGCAGCAATTTCAAGCATCTAACTTTGAAGACGTTTTATTACAAGGGTGTTTTTTCCACTTGAGAAACAGGTAATAGGTAATAATATTAACTATTCTGGTAGTTTTTTTTTTAGTTAGTAGCATGTTTTTAAAATAATTAATCTCGTCTGACTAGTTCAGTTTCAGGTAGCCTGTTTTTTTTGCCATATTTTTTTTCTATATAATCTAGTCGTTTCTGGCACTCGCCGGCCGCTGTCGCGGCACCGCTCGGTTCCGCTCGGTCGGCTCGTGCGTAGGAGGTCACAGTTTTAACCTAACCTAACCTAAGCATTTTTTTTTATAATTAACCTCGTCTAACTAATTTGGTTCTCGATAGCCTGCTAAAAATAATCTCTTTTTCCATATTTTTTTTCTATATAATCTGGTCATTTCACGCCCGCCGGCAAAAAAAGAAAAAAAAATGGATAAAGACGACAGAATTAATCGAATTCTGCAACACAATTCTGAATTCTCCGAAATAAAATTGCTAATGTCCATTGCAAAAAATTTAAAATTGTAAGTTACAAATATTTTGTATTAAATAAATGATTAAATTAAAATAAAATTGCATTTTTTTATTATATAATTCCCAAAACATCTTATTTTTGCCTTTATATTTTTTGCCATAACAAATCATTTTGACCAAACGTTTATGGTCTAAAGATTGTTTGCTGTAATAAATCATTTGATTAAAGACCAAATGCCTAAATGACATTATCCTTAATAATATTCTGCCAAGTAAAAATTTGACCAAATGAAAATGTGCGTACTAAAATCATTCCAAACATTGCATTGGTATAAAGAAAGGTTGCCAAAATTTGTTTGGGTAGTGAAATTTTTGCAAAATCTTTTTGGCAAAACGGCAGGATCCCCTATTTTTCTGAACAAAATTTGACAACAAATGTTAAAATTCATGGTCATCCTTTTATTTCTGACACTATGTTATTTAGCAAAAAATAATCTTTATGATGAAGCCTTTCGATCGGTATGATAAAGCTACAGGGTAATTTTTTTTTTTTCATTCCGGGTTCGATTCCCGGTTCAACTATGTAATTATTTAAAAATCTATGAATGCAGTTTAAATTGTTTTTTAAACTAAAATAATGTCTTCTTTCAGTAAAATGTTCCATCTACAATATTCAAGGTACTTTCTCTCTATGTGGCATAGCCGTGGGACGCCCTGTAGAGTTAGTTATAGATTTTGGCTTTAGTAGGTATACATACTAAGTTTCGAAAACATAAAATGTAAAACTTTATAATCTACTTAGATAAGTATATATGTATTTTCAAGTAGCAAGTTTCAAGTTTATAAACTCAAGGATTAAGATTTTTCATACAAACAAAATCCCCCCTTTTCACCCGCTTAAAGGTTGAATTTCCAAAACCCCCTTCTTAGTGCTCTCCCAAATTATAAAAGGCAGCCGTGTGCAAAACACATTCCTAGTCCCAGTAGTTTTGGCTGTGCGTTGATACGTCAGTCAGGCAGTTTCTCCTTTTATATACATCATGTATACATCAAAGAGATTTAAGATAAATAGTTTAATGTTTTTGATATACATAGATAGAGAACAGTAGAGATCCATGTGAAGGAGCTCGCAAAAAAATAAAAATGTAAACAAAAACTTACTACCTAAATAAAAGCCTAAAAGTCATAAAGGGTGTGACTGCTTACATATGCAATGCTGGGTTCTGTTCACATAGCTGTCACTTGGTTCAAGGTGTGAGTGGTTATAAAGCTTTGTATTTCCAATCTCATCTTTTTTCGTTAAATGTAACGATTAAAAAATAAAAATTAACCTATGGCACCTGCTTTATGCATAGTTCGATTAGCCTGCAAAGTTTCATGACTTAATTTGAAAATTTTCATTCAATATTCTCCTTTTATTTTACGGTTTAGAGGTAACTTTGAGATTTCTTTTTATCGAGAAAATGTTATGCAATCGTGTTTTTGCAACAGATAACACTTAGCAATAGTCCTCATCTTTATTGTGTATTAATTACTAAGTGAATACTGCAGTACTGTTGAAACTACAGCCATTAATGTTAAGACAATTTTCGCAATCTGAGGTAGTATAGGCCCTTAACAAATGCACTGTTTTACATACTATCGTGTGAGACGGCCTTATACGCTAGATGGACCGTATGGTAAAAAGTTATAGCGCCACCTGTTGGTCACTAGGAGAAAACTAATTTCCCATATAAAAATCTAACGCGCTCGCAATCGAACGTGAGTCGAAAAAACACACTTACCACCCTGAAGGTGTCTGGGACAGATTCGATACGGCAGGCAGATGACAGGGTGTTGTAAAGGAATAGAATTCTGAAGCCTTCTAAAAAGTATAGTGACTTCGGAATTAACCTTTTAATAAGGAGCCCTGCAACTACTTCTGCAAGAAAGTTCATCTCTTTGCCGTCATTTCAGGTTCCGTGAATCCGCCATAGGACCTTTCGGGGAACTTTTTGGAAAAGATGAATCAGTTGCCTCGCGCAGTAAGTATCTATCCTTTAATTGACAAGGACATAATAGTGATCGATCTCTTAGGGCCAGGGGCCATCCGTAAATGACGTCACACGTTACAGGGGTCAACAAAGTGTGACATCTTGTAACTAAGGGGGCGAGTCATATGCTTCTTCACGTCACATGTGGGTATAGTTGTAACGAAATATTTTCAAATATTACTAACTCTATCAATATTATTATCAGTTTAAATTTAAAATGGCAATTAAAATGTAATAATAATTAAAATGTAAAACAAGTCAATTTAAAATGGTCACACAAATATGTATACTTACCTGTAATTAAGACTCTTAAAGCCTTAATTTCATGACTTTTGAAACCCTGAGGGCCTAACCCCGGGTTAGGGCTCCAAAAACCATGAAATTAAGGCTGTAAGGCCATCCATACATTACGCCACACGAGGTAATGTATGGATGGCTTTACGGGCATCATTATCATATCTCAGTCAGAACATGGTATATCCACAGCAGCCCTCAATTCTTAAACATAGAACAAAACAACAAATGGAGGTCTCGGAAAACCACAGGATTTGTGTAAGACCTGTCATTGTTGTTGATGCTTTAAGACGAGCAAGTCAGCGGCAATAAATATGTAATAAAATTGTGCATGAATAAAAAATGATGCTTACAGAATGTTTCGAGCACTTCAAACGCCTACCGTACCCCTGCCGTGGTGGAGGCAGTATCGTTGTCAGGAAGATGTGGAAGGAAGACTTTAAATGCCATCAATACTATTACAGCGTTCTCCTGGGCTTAGTGGGCACAGGTGTGCGAAATGCACAAAAATGGGAATTTCCTCATGCGGTACGTCAAATATCAAACACCTAGTATCAGTCCGCGTGAAGGTTGGAAACTACCCCACGGGGATGTCCGTACAGAGATAAAAATGTCTTAATCCAGCGGAGTGATTGCGTCATTCACTATCAGTAGCAATGGCTTTCATTTTCAATTTGCAAACATACAAACTCAGAAAAGTAAGATAGTTGATTAAAATTTAATGAATTCAGCTGACAAACTACATTTAATTGAGGGGTCCTGCCGTTTTGCCAAAAAGATTTTGCCAAAATTTCACTACCCTAACAAATTTTGGCATCCTTTCTTTATACCAATGCAATGTTTGGAATGATTTTAGTACGCTCATTTGGTCTAATATTTACTTGGCAGAATATTATTAAGGATAATGTAATTTATGCATTTGGTCTTTAATCAAATCAATCTTTAGACAATAAATGTTTGGTCAAATGATTTGTTATGACAAAAATATAAAGGCAAAAATAAGTTTTTTTGGGAATTATATAATTAAAAAATGCAATTTTAAAAATAATCTTTTATAACTTAAAATATTGAGTTATAAATGATTCATCATCATCATTTCAGCCGAAAGACGTCCACTGCTGGACATAGGCCTCCCCCAAAAGGGGGATTTTGCCATAATCGCCACGCTTGGCAGGCGGGTTGGCGATCGCAGTTTAGTATGGTGGTGGAATGCATGGAGAACGCTGCTGCCCATTCTCCGGTACGCCCCTTAGTCGCCTTTTACGACAACCACGGGAAGTATGGGATGGTGCTATTCTTTAAGTCCGGCACCAGACAGACAATATAAATGATTATTATATAAATATTTGTAACATACAATTTTAATTTTTTTGCAATGGACAATAATAATAATAATAACGTTAATTTGGACTCAATAAAATATAGTCTAAATACAGTTATATTCCTAAGAACTAGGATACAATTAATGTAAGTAAGTAGACTAAAACTATATGAACTCCTGAATTCCAAACTAGGTAAAAACCTGTATCTTGGAAATCAGTGCTCTTCCGTGGTAAATTAGGTGTAAAAACTTACAAATCACACAATGACAATTCCAAAATTAATTGACTTAGGAGGTACTTATTCTAAAACTTGACGGATGAGTTATGTATGTCAGTGAGTATGGGTGGTGTGTGTAGAGTGGATGTAGGGTGTGAATGTGTGTATGAGTGTAGTATAGGTAAAATGTGAGTGTATACTCAAACGCGTAGGGTGCGAGCGTATGTGCTATGTGTAGTGTGTAGGTAAAGCGTGTGAGTGTGTACTCGAAACGTGTAGGTGTGTTTTCAGTATGTTAATTCTATTTTAAAATATCCAGTGTTTTTTCCGTGTTGATATAATCAAGGCTTAAAAGCCATTCGGTGACCACTATTTTACAACGTTGTTTAGTTAAAGGATATATTTTTAGGATATGATTTATTTTGTTGTACAAATAGCCACCTAAGAAGTTGAAAGATCTCTGTGCAAAACGGGTGTGGCAAGCTTTATATACGCAGACTGTATGTTTTCTACGTTTCTGTTGAAAAGCTGTAGGGTCATACGTCAGTAAGCCATGCATCTTGAGGATAGTGTGAAGTATGAAAAGCTGTCTTACTGTTAATACTTCGCAGATTTTGTAAAGGTCGGTAGTGGGATGAAAGAATGGGAGGAACGCACTAACTTTAAGCAGCGCTCTTTGAGCGCGCTCAAGTTTCAAAATTATTGTTTTACACGCACCGCCCCAGGAAGTTATACAATAGATCAATAGTGACTGACATAAGGCGGAGTAAACAGTTTTTAATACCTTAGGACTAGCTATACGTCTTAGATTTTTAAAAATATATATTAATTTCCGAACCCTCGAGGAAACCAGGTCCATGTGGGGAGCAAAATTAAGTCTGCTAACTATTAGGACGCCAAGGTACTTAATGGTGCTCGCTTGATCAAGCGAAGGACAGTTACAGGGTGTTTGACGACTACAAATATGGGAGTGTGCAAAAATTGATTCTGAATTATTATCAATCGGTTTTGGGCCATTTCGGAGAGAAAACTTTAAAATTTTTGTTTTATCAACATTTAATGTTAAGAGATTACATCTCAGCCACTGGTTAACTGCATCAAAACCACATTGAGCATGTCGAAACGTGCTGGCCCATGAGCTATCTCCAAATACAAGGGCCGTGTCGTCTGCAAAGGCAACAATCTTCCCATTTTGAAGTTCAAGGTCACAAAGGTCATTAATGTCAATGAGAAATAGGTTAGGTCCAAGGACGCTACCTTGAGGAACTCCGTAAGTAATGGGGAGGTCGCCACTTATCTGACATATTGAAATCTGTTACTAACGTAGTCTGTGAAGAGTTTGAGCTGTAACCCCCTAATAAATCTGGGGACAGAGACCGTGTTAAAAGCCTTTGCCAAATCAAGAAAAATTGCAAGAGCTTTATTTTTGTTATCAATATGATTGACCAAAAAGTTCGTGACTTCGTGAACTGCATCACTAGTAGTTTTATTACATCGAAACCCGTATTGAGAAGCAGATAGTAGCTTGTTTTTCTCTAAGTAGTTAATCAGTCTTTTATTCATAAGTTTTTCCAAAATCTTTGACAAAGTAGGTAATATTGAAATTGGTCTATAATTATTAACACAGTCCCTGTCACCAGATTTAAATATAGGTAGGATTTGAGAGATTTTGAAGGCTTGTGGGAGAGTTCCAGTTGTAAATGCTAAGTTACAAATAAAAGTTAGTGGGGAAACCAGTATAGACCTATAGCGGGAAAGAAGATTTGCAGAAATATTGTCACGTCCAGCAGCACATTTAATTTTTAGATTAATAACTAGGTTGTTTATCTCATTTTCATCCTTAGGAAAGAACGAAAGTATGAGGACAGGTAGACTTAAGGGGTATTGAAGAAGTTGGCGGAGATTCATGGGATAAATGCCTCTCTGCAAGTGATTTTCCGACATTTGCAAAGAAAGCATTTACATCATCAACGGAGCCCCGAGGATTACTAGACGATATCAATTCAGAAGCGACTTCCTTGGATCTAGTAGTGTGAGTGATTGTTTTAATGGCGTCCCATAGTTTTTTAGAACTGTTTCCTGCGTTATCGATTTCCTTCCTTTCATATTCACTTTTCAGTTTTCTCAATAATCCATTACAAAAATTCCTGTATCTAGTATAGGTTAGCCTGAGAGTCACAGGTGGAGGTTATCCCTATTTCTCATACATTTCAAAAGCCCTGGAGTTATCCATGGCTTTAATATAATTTTACGTCTTGGTATAGTAATAGTGTTTGTGCATGATTCCATAGCAGTAATAAGAGAACCGGTAAAAGTGGCTACCGCATCATTCACGTCAGTCAAAAGGGGCGCAAAGTCAATTTTAGTGACAGCCAAGTCAAGGGAAGCATAATCAATTCGCTTTAAGATTTTCGCATGCTGCTTAGGAGGAAACGACTTATCAACGGAAATAATTTTCAAATTCAAATTCAAATATTTTATTTCAGATTTACATCCATATATTGTTAGCCTAATGTTAGTATTTAACTTAGCCTAATGTTAGTATTAAATTAAATTTACAATAATAAACAAGTAGTGTACCATTGAACTGTTCGTTCAATGGTACACCGCTTATTTGGATAAGTGTGTATGAACATAATGATCTTAAGGGATATGATCTTAATGACACTATAATGATCAGTAAGGGAAATTTCAGCTATCAAACATGTCGCTGGAAATTTGGTTTTTAGTATGACATGGTCTATGCAAGATTTTGAGTGGGTAGGGATCTGGTGAGCTGGCAGCATGCCATGCGAAGCCATTAGATTTAAGTAGTTGTGTTTTCTTATGTCCAATGAGTTTTCGGAAATGTCAATATTTATATCACCAGTTAAGATACAGTTTTTTATATTTAGACGCAACATTATACGGCAAATTGTGTAAACTTTCCAAAAAATTATCAACATTCCTAACACTCGGTGAACGGTAAATTGCAAGAACCATGGTATTATCCACAAGTGTTATTAATAGGCTATTACAGTCCAAAACGGATGGTTCCTTTACACATGCATTAATACCTTTTTTAATAAAAACGACTATCCCTTCATTTTGTGTTTTCATCCATTAAATGGTTCTTATTAGTTAATGTCTAATCAGTTTAAATAATTATCTTCGAAAATTAATATTTTGTTGTGTTTAGTATCGCTATTCAATAACAGATGCCGTTGTGCCGTGACGTCACTTTTGTAGATCGCGGTGTTAAGATTTTCTTGCAAGGTATTCAAATTTAAAGTCGATTTTTGTTATTATAACCATTAACTCCTAATAACTTTACCATTACATATATTCATTATATTCAGAATAAAGAACAACGGGAAGATCTAGTAACCGAAATACTGACTACAGCCTGTCTATTAATGACAACATAATAAAATCAGACTCACAAGTCGCCGAGGCATTTGAAAATTTCTTTTCAGATATTCCCGTTTCAACTACTAAATCACTAAACTCATCACCTTCTGTTGCTGAGTCTTTACTTAAGGACAATGTTAATGGTTGCGATTCGGAATTTAATTTTGAATATATTACCTGTAGAGATATAATTAAAACCTTTCACAGTTTAAATGTAAAAAAGACTGCAGATCTGTGGGGTAATTCTGTAGAAGTAGCTAAGTCTATTATTGACATTGTGGCACCTACTCTAGCTCTTATCTTTAATAGTTGTATTGACAATGGGGAGTTTCCTGACCTTATGAAAAATAGTAAAATAATACCTTTGTTTAAATCAGGTAGTACATCAGACCCCACAAATTATAGACCTATTTCTGTACTACCTACCTTTAGTAAAATTTTTGAGAAATTAATTTTAGACCAAATGCAAAGAATTTTTAATAAACATAAATTATTACATAGCAAACAGTTCGGTTTTACAAGGGGTCGTTCAACTACTGATGCCGGTGTTGAACTTTTAGGACATATTTATAATGCATGGGAAGATAAATGCGATGCCTTGGGCATCTTTTGTGATTTGTCCAAGGCATTCGATTGCGTTCTTCACGAAACGTTAATCAGGAAACTCCGCCACTACGGGATCCGAAACACTGCTCTGGATCTTCTTACTTCATACTTGAGTAAAAGGATTCAGAGCGTTGACGTTAATGGAAAAAGATCACCCGGATCTATAGTAACAATGGGAGTCCCACAGGGCTCAATTCTTGGTCCTTTCTTGTTTCTTATTTATATTAATGACTTGCCGTACCTCATAAAGGATAATCATGATATAGTGTTGTTTGCAGATGACACTTCTCTTTTGTTTAAACTTAAACGTCAGCAGTTGGTTACTGACGATGTAAATAGCGCGATCTCGAAAGTAGTCCACTGGTTCAATGTTAATAATTTGCTTTTAAACGAGAAAAAAACCAAATGCATTAAGTTTACGCTACCCCACGTTAGGCAGGTGAAAACTAATGTGTTGATAAAGGGCGAGGAATTGAATCCTGAAGACAACACAGTATTCTTGGGCATAACTTTGGATGCTAAGCTTCAGTGGGGTCCACATATAGATAAATTGTCAAAAAAGCTAAGTTCCGCAGCATATGCTGTTAGAAAAATTCGTAATTTAACTGATATAGAGACTGCCCGTTTAGTGTACTTTAGCTATTTTCATAGTGTAATGTCGTACGGTATTCTATTGTGGGGAAATGCCGCCGATATTCAGACTATCTTTGTTTTACAGAAGCGAGCTGTTCGATCAATTTATAAATTAAGTCCGAGACACTCTCTCAGAGACAAATTTAAAGAGATTAATGTAATGACTGTGCCTTCTCAGTATATTTATGAAAATCTTTTATATGCCCATAAAAACATAAAATTGTTTAAAAAATACAGTGATATCCATAATATAAATACTAGAAATAAACACAAATTTGTTGTACCTACAACAAGGCTCAAAAAAATAGGTGGCTCGTTCAGATGCCAATGTATACGCTTTTATAATAAGCTACCAAGCCACGTTCAAGATCTAAGCCTCAATAAATTCAAATCATTCATTAAACGTAAGTTGTGCCAGAAAGCCTTTTATACCGTTAAAGATTATATTGAGGACAAAAAGGCTTGGGATTGAGCTGCTTCAAAATTTCTGCATTTTGAATGACTTTTTTTTTTTATATACACATTGACATTAATGATTTTTTTTATAAACAATGACATTTACTTACTTTGTAAAGTATTATATATATAATTTTTTTTTTTTTTTTACATTGTGATTTGTGAATGTGAAGACGATGTGGGTCATTTTATTAATTTTTTATGTTTTATTTATTTTTCTCTCTGTTCTATTACTTGTATTTTTTTTTTTTTTTTTTCTCTCATGGTCTGGCAGTTTGAGTAATTTATGTGGCCTACCCAAATGTCCTTTCTTTGGTATTGTTCGTCGAATCGTTGAGCTCCTTAAGTCTTGAGTTGAGCTGCACGATTTCTGACAAATGCGTGCACTGACTGGACAGGTCCTCTCAATCTGTGTGGTTCTTTCCTCAAAAGACCATCTCAGACATCGATCTACATGGTCTTCATATAACCTGACCAAGATTATGTCTGGACTTTAAAAGAGACTGTGACCTCTGAGTTTGTTTCGGCCTTTCTTCTCAGAGTAGTCAGATAGGAAACACCGACCTCATCTAGTTTAAAAAAAACATGATTGACGTGTAAAAGTGTTTGTACAAACCTACTTACAAAAATAAAATCATTTATCATTTATCAACAGAAACGTACTATATTGTGATAACAGGCTACTACGGAACCCTACACTGTGCGTGGCCGACACGCACTTGGCCGGTTTTTTTTCTTTTTTTGCCGGCGGGCCAGAAACCACCAGATTATATAGAAAAAAAATAGATTATTTTTGGCAGGCTATCGAGGACCAAATTAGTTAGACGAGGTTAATTATTTAAAAAAAAATGCTTAGGTTAGGTTAAAACTGTGACCTCCTACGCCGGTTTTTAGGGTTCCGTTGCCAAATGGCAAAAAACGGAACCCTTATAGATTCGTCATGTCTGTCTGTCTGTCTGTCTGTCTATCTGTCTGTCTGTCTGTCCGTCTGTCTGTCCGTCCGTATGTCACAGCCACTTTTCTCCGAAACTATAAGAACTATACTGTTGAAACTTGGTAAGTAGATGTATTCTGTAAACCGCATTAAGATTTTCATACAAAAATAGAAAAAAAAACAATAAATTTTGAACCCCCCCCCTGTAACTTCTAAAATAAGAGAATGATAAAACTAAAAAAAATATATGGTGTACATTACCATGTAAACTACCACCGAAAATTGGTTTGAACAAGATCTAGTAAGTAGTTTTTTTTTAAGACGTCATAAATCGTAAACCACAATTTACCATTAATTCAATCAACTCAAAAAAAAAAAAAAAACATTTAATTTCATAAACATAAACCTTATGCATAAACCCGGATGTTACGGAACCCTCGGTGCGCGAGTCCGACTCGCTCTTGCCCGGTTTTTTCTTTTTTTGCCGGCGGGCCAGAAACGACCAGATTATAGAAAAAACGTATGGGAAAAAAAAACAGGCTACCCGAAACTGAACTAGTCAGAGGAGATTAATTATTTAAAAAAATACTATCAGCATAGCTAATCTTATTATTACCTGTTTAAAATTTGTCCCAAGTGGAAAAAACACCCTTGTAATAAAACGTCTTCAAAGTTAGATCTTATGCTTGAAATGGCTGCCTTAAAACTGCGAAAACTGACGATACTAAATATTTGGCAAATGTTATTTTGCGTAAAGTGAGTTAATCCAACTGAAATATTTGACTAAATAAAAATTGGTAAAAGTACTAATTGGTAAACAAGTTATTGTTTAAACGTTCACTTGCCAATCATTAAAGTGTTTTTCAAATAAACTTGCGATAAATGTCATTCAACCACCCTGTACCAAAAAGTCCAAATAACTTACGATAGATATCGTTCGTCATACAAAACTGTCGCTAACATTGCATCGGTTGAGTTTCATAATACCAAACACGGAGTAAGTCAATGTTTTGATCGTGTTACCGACACTGCCCATACATTTTTTTCGTATGGTTTGGAAATATTGGGATACATTAGTAGAAGGAGGTGAACAAACTTTATCGCAAGTTTATTTGAAATGAACTTTAGGTTTGGGTTACAATTATTTGTGAAGAGATTTCTTGCTAAGTAATAATTTGGCAAATGAAATTATGCGGAAAATTGTTTGGGAAGTGATAATTTGGCAATTTCTTTTTGGTAAAACAAGGGAGACCCTTTTATTGAGGTATGTAACTTGTTAATGTTAGACTCCCGCATTTTTCAGGCTTTAATCGGTTATGGAGAAGACGTAAAGTCTGCGGTGTGGCTGTGTGGAGGCTCTGTGATCAGCGAGAGATTCATACTCACTGCAGGACACTGCACGTCAACTCATGCGCTGTAAGTCGTTAAGAATTTATTTAGCAAAGACCGTACTTATTTAGACGTTTTTCCATGATATGACGCAGTTCAGATTTTAGTAGCAGTGGAGTAGATGATCTACGAATGGAGTGATAACTACACTGCTGTAAAATATAAGTCACATTAACTTATTTTTTTTAATTTTAAGTGGTAACATTTCATTTGCTGCTCTTGGGCTGTTGAAACGAACCGATCCGAAGGAATACTGGAAGATACATAACATCAAGAGGATCATACTTCATCCTGAGTACAAGTCTCCCTCCAAATACCATGATATTGCGCTCTTGGAGACAGAAACCGAGTATCATCATCTGCCTAGCCTTTTCCAAACTAAGTTGGGATCAGCTTCCAGTCTAACTGAATACCAGTATTTTACATGGAGCGACTGCCTATCTGACCTCCACAACCCAGTTACTCGGTAATACGATAGCCCTTGATTAGACTTGGTTGTCAGACTTTCGGGCTTCTGACTATCCGTAACGACTGTCAAAGATCCACGCATGACAGCCGGGACCAACGGCTTAACGTGCTTTCCGAGGCATGGAGGGGTCACGGTATGTAAATATGGTCACCCATCCACAGACCAACCGCGGCAAGCGTAGCTTAAGCCGACTAAGTAATCATCCATACAAATTGCTCAAAATATGTGATGTCACAACAGTAGAACTGTTTTTGAGCAAAATTAATTAGGTTGCCATCTGTTCTACTTTAGTGAAAATACAACAGATGGCATCCTAATTAATTAGACATGCATGACTAAAGCATTTGATACAATTAATGAATATTATGAGGAAGAACAATACAGTTTATTGTTATGAGTTAGGTTAAAATAGTAATTGAAAAACATTAAAGGAAAACTTAACGCCAGACTGCTGCATATATATATATGGCCTGACTTATATTCCAGCCATTATTGTGGTGTTCGTCAAGGAACTATTTTGGGTCCATAACTGGTATAAGTAATAGAGCAACAGCTGCGTTTCCAGAGAAAATAGTGGCAAACAAAACACAAACAGAATATTTTGCCAGCACTCACTGACATATCGGATATACATTAAAACCGAGTACATCCCGAGGACAGCCGAACGCATCCGAATGTAGCGCCGTGTCGGTTACGGTAACAGTGTCGCGAGTTCAACGGTTTTCCCCTCTCTAAAAATGCCCAACGCTCATAAAGAAGCTTTCACTTCAATAATAATAATATGACGAAAAAATTTAAAGATTGACTGGCTACATTTTTCTATTTTATAACATTACTAGCTGCTCCCCGCGGTTTCACCTGCGTAAATGACGATCCCGTGTGAATATCGGGATAAAAAGTAGCCTATATGTTAAGGGTGCGTCGACCACTGGGGCCTAAGCCACGGAGGCTTAGGTCCCCAGTGGTCGACGCACCTGTGGCCGACGCCCCCGATACGATTAATTTAATATCATTTTTTTTTGTGCTTTTTCACTTAGTACAGTAAACGAGAAAAGTGTTTCACCCTATTAATAAAGTATTTTTCCTTGCTAAACAAAAGTTATCTATCAAATAGCAGAGAGAATAGATCGCCAACAGTCAATATTAAGTACATTTAATATTTTTGTAAAACAATTTTTGTGCCTGACAGTACATTTGATCAAAAATTACTTTGAATTAAATTAATCGAATCGGGGGCGTCGGCCACAGGTGCGTCGACCACTGGGGGCCTAAGCCACGGACCCTATGTTAATCCAGGGTGTCAGCTACCTAAATACAAAATTTTGTCAAAATTGGTCCCGCCGTGTGAGTGTGAAGAAGTAACAAACATATATACACACACACACACACACCCCCTCTCACACACTCACAAACGTTCGCCTATATAATATTAGTGTGATAATATTATTAACACACACACACACACACAAATTTTCGCCTTTATAATATTAGTGTCATAATGTGATAAGGATCGCTTGCAAAAACTGGGCTTGCTGCATTATTTCTAGAAGTATATTTACATACTTTATAAACAATTCATAAATAAAACCGGCCAAGTGCGTGTCGGACCACTCACAGTGAAGGGTTCCGTAGTTGGAGTGAATATATGCCAAAAATAAACTTAACATTGTACTTGAAAATCATGTTCTCCCATGCATTGCAACTGCAAATTTAAGTTGGTTGACTAAATCAATTAATTCATTTAATTACTCGTAAACTTGTAAAGCCTACTTAGCTGTGATAGTTTTCCTTTTAATTTCGTTATATATACTACTGCCGTGAATTTTTTCATATATCCAAAAGCAACCATTTAGATGGCAGAGGGGGGGAGGTCACTTGACTCCAACAAAAATTGGCAGTTTAAAGCTAAATATTTCACAAACGGATCCCTGAATCGAAAAATCAATATTTTTGAAAGACCTATTCAATGAAACCCCACACCATGGGTTATACGAGAAAAAAAAACCTTCCCCACTTTACGTGTAGAGAAGGTACTTATTTACCCTAAAAAAATTTTTTTCAAGCTTTTATTTTACCACTTTGTCGGCATGATTAATAAGTATATATATGCCAAATTATAGCTTTCTAGTACTAAGAGTCTCTGAACTAAGCTGCGGACAGACGGACGGACAGAAGGACATGGCGAAACTATAAGGGTTCCTTGTTGACTACGGACGGAATATATAGACGTAGTTTCTGTAAAGAAAATAATATAAGCAAAAGTTTAAAAGTTGCTTAAAAAATTTGACATTTAACGATATCTATTCCTTTTTTCATTCCACAGAACCGAGTTATTCCGATCCTAATGACGCATTTATTATGTTTCACGACACATTTATACTATTTTATTATATCTTTCCGCTTAAGAAATTAAAACGTTATGCAGTAAAATCACCTAAGTGGATTAGTAAAGGTATAAAATTATGGTGTAAACGCAGGCGCGAGATGTTGTGGCAGTTTCGAAAAGACCTCAACTCCGATAATAAAACAATTTCCAAAACATATGCGAAACGCTTAAAAACAATAATTCGCCTGACTAAGAAATCCCAAAATAACAACGACATTAACAATGCGTCTAAAAAGTGCAAAGCTACATGGCAAATAATAAATAAGTGCAAAAACAATAAGCCGGTCGAAGGAATAGATACCAAAACTTTGAATAATAACATAGATATAACTGACCCGAAAAGTATCTCCCAAACTTTTAATACCTATTTTATTGACGAAATTGAATTGGTAACTGACATTAATAATATTAATCAATATTTAAAATTTGACATGCACATCATTTGACTCATTTTTTTTAATACCCACAGAGACCTGACATTGTAAAATTCATTAAATAATACTAATAGCTCTGGTTATGGTGACATTACAAGTGTTATTAAGTCTGTTTCAACAATTAGAGCACATAATAAAAATGTGTTTAGAATCGGGTGTGTTTCCGGATAGGTTAAAATTAGCTGTTCTTCTTCTTAGCGTGTCTATAGCAATCTATTTAAATTGCTATAGATACGCTAAGAAAAAGCCGGCCCAGAATTCGGTTACTTTTTGCTAATTAGCTGTTATAAAACCACTATAAAAGAAAGGTAGGAAACACAATCCAGCCTACTACCGGCCTATTGCTAACTACCCATATTCTCTAAAATATAGATTATACAAAAATTTTTAACGCAATTTTCAATCTCTTTGAAAAAATTATAATTGGCATTGATAACAGAAGTCTGGTAGCTGCTATAACCATGGACATGAGTAAGGCATTTGATTTTGTGGATAGAACAATAATGTTGTAGAAGCTGGAAAGGTATGGAGTTAGGGGCAATGTTTTGAACCTTTGAACTCGTACTTGTCCGACAGAAAACAAGTTAGTAAAGTGGATAAGGTGTGCATTACGTCAAAAACCGAGCGTACGTATGTATCGAGTCAGAGAGCTAAAACTACGATGTACCCCAAGGAAGTATTGTAGGATCTTTATTATTTACATTAATGACATGCCCAGAGAAACACATCATCCGATGGTTTTGTTTGTTGATGATCGCACGGTCGTTTTTAGTGGTAAGAATGATGCGCACTTGAGGGAGAGATAAACCACTGTCTCCAAGTATTAGTAGAATGGATGGGCGCGAATAATAAAAAATAATATTGACAAAACTAAAATAATGACTTTGAGCAAAGGACAAATCATAAAAAACCTGACGTAAAATATGAAGACAAGACTATTTCAGAAACGACAACTACAACATTTTTAGGGCTTGATCTGGATAGAGACGTCGTGGAAAACTCATACTGACAGTGTATGCAAACGCCTGCATCAACATTCTTATATGCTTTACGTAGGTAATCTCGCAAAGGAGTGTAAGTAAAGTCTATTGAAATAAGAATAAATAAATAGATAACACACTTTGATCACTTTTAATTAATAACCAATTATTTAATTACAATATATATTTGAGTATTTTACATTACATTACAATATTACAATAATTTATAATTTACGATATTATAAGTATGATGTTTCTCCGATGAAGCGCGAGTAGAAAGAGACCCCCAGCCCACCGAGCTCGGGGTTTTAAAGACTCGGTATTCCCCCGCCGATGTGACGTCAGCCATACTCGCCAGCAACGTTCCAACGTCCGGTTCGACGCAGGTGGCAGCACTGGACCCACGGTGCGTCGCTTGACTCATGACACTGGCGCTATGTTTGGTCGCCAGAAGTACTGGCGCCAACAGGAGGTAAATCAAAAGGTTTTGGTAATGGCGTTTAGTGCTTAATGTTACGTCTGCATTTCGATACGGGATCATAATATATTGGGGTAACTCCACAGCAAAAGAGGTGTGTTAGGGCGATACCTATGCGGTATTCAAAGCATGGAAAGCTGCAAACCGTTCTTTGTGAATTTTCGTATTTTAACAGTACCCTGCCTATACATATGTGAGGTGGCTGTATTTGTCAAAGCAAACTTCCACCTATTTGAAAAATTGCACAGTTCGCGACATAGAAATAAAATAAGCACCAGGCAACACAAAAAAGCAGTATTCCAAAAAAACTTCTTAAGAATGGCACCACATATTTGTAATAAATTACCAAATACTTTTTTATGTATTAGGTACATATATCAATATTTATTACTCAATTTTCATGATTGCACCTGGTTGACTGGTAGAAAATGCCTATGGCATTAAGTCCGCCTCTGTTCATTTATGTGCTTGAAGTAATAAATAAATAATAGTACATTATGATACATGTGTGCTATGTTGATCATTATGCCCGAGGCGGTATTATTCGCGCGAGCCGCAGGCGAGCGCGATACGAAAGCCGTGAGTGTAACGATCAATGCACACGCGTTTCATACGACGTTATTCAACACACTTGCGAGGAATAATCAGACTTGTATTGTTAAATATTAACTTGTTTGGAAAATGGCGCGCTAGTTTTGGTTTCCGCGCGCCGTGCACCGTGCCAGCACTAGTGATGCGCGCGCAGATGTAAAAAAAAAAAGCACTGACTCTCATTTTAAATATATAGACTAATGTCTATGGCAGTGACAAAACCTCTAAACAGCCTATAGGAAAAATATAATAAACACAAAATGATCGTAGTGTTGTCGGATGTCAAATTGTAGTTTAGTTAGTATGGAATTAGAAAGTACTATTGGCATAGAGAAATATACATTAGTTCAGTGAGAATCCGCAATAATAGAACGCCAGTCAGGGTCTTTTCCGTTTGGTTTCGGACCACGGATAATTTAAGGTGGATAATTAAAATTTTCTTACGTTTTTTTGTAATTTGCAGGTCAGAATCAGGTTGTGTCTTGATCAATTATGATTCGCGACGGTAATATATATGTATTTACATAATTATAGTCATTAGAATAGAATCTTTCAACTTAGATTTTTTCCCTAAGAACTTTTCCATAAAAAAGATGTATTCGAATGATTATAATTCTGTAAAGACGTACCTGTTATAGTCGCAAATCATATTTTGATCAAGATACAACCTGACACTGACCTGAAAATTGCAAAAAGCCTAAGAAAATTTGAATTTCGCGGTCTACCACTGCGCATTCACTTTAAATTGTCCGTGCTCCCTGCGCAACCAGCCCGCGAAATTCAAATTTTCTTACGTTTTTTGCAATTTGCAGGCCAGTGCTAGGTTGTATGTTGATTAAAATATTATTCGCGGCTGTAAGACATATGTAGTTACAGAATTATAATCATCAAAATCATCAATAAAACGCTCTAAGTTCATAAAGCTGTAGGAATTACTTTTCCGTTTTTTTTTTTTTTGTTACCTTTATGAAGTTGGAGGGTTGTATTGGTGATTTTGATGATTATAATTCTGTAACTACATACGTCTTACAGCCGCGAATAATACACTGCATAGGGTACTAATTGTAATTTAAATGATTTTTATGGTATTAATCGGAATTAATGACATTGTGTAAGGTATTAATTGGAATTTATGACATAGTATAATTTTAATGATGAACAGTGGACTGCGCATTCACTTGACATCTAGAAATGCATTATTATGTACCTACTGTGTTGAGCAATAAACATTTGAATTTGAACCCTAAAAAGAAAAGATTATGTTATAGTGCTGAGGTGTTACTCGATAAACATCATGCATGGTGGCATACCCTGGATAATTAGCTAAATAGTAAATTACAATAATTTCAGGATAAATTTTGGCAGAGACCTTTTACCTGCGTGCTTGGATGAAGGCTACAGTATCAAGTTTATGGCTGAGGCGTCCGGTTGGGGCCGTCTAGGTCACAGACAAGCTCTGGCCGACACATTGCAAGTTGTAAGTTCAGACTTTAAAATGTATATTTCGTTTTAAAATTAAAATTAGAACATGAATTTGAAAAATATAGTTTTTTCAAATTCATGTTCTAATTTCAAATAAATATTGCGCATTGAAAATAAGTTGTGAATTCTGCTAAAACTTATGAATTATTATGGATATTATAATTTAATTTAAAAAATTATAAGTTTAATACCGAATTATAATGAGGGGCTTGTGGCTAAGAAATAACAACCGCACGTTTCAATCGACCAGCTACGCTTTCCGTGGTTGGTCCGTGGATGGGTCATCCACATAACCATCTTTACATGCCAAGTCCCCTCCGTGCCTCGGAAAGCACGTTAATCCCGGCTGTCAATCATGGATCTTTGACAGTCGTTACGAGTCATCAGAAGCCCGGAAGTTACTAATGGGTATCGTATTATCCAATAACTGGATTGTGAAGGTTAGATAGGCAGTCGCTAAAAAAATAATAAAAAAGCCATGCCTAATAAAAAACAGTGCAAAATTTATCATAGGTATTCAGCTGCTTCCGGCTAGACTGAAAGCCGGTCCCAACATAGTTGGGAAAAGGCTAGGCAGATGATGATGATGAATACCGAATTATAATATCCACTGTGGCAACACTGTCAAAGTAAAAATGATTTATATTGTGTTATGTAGATTGATGTCTGGAATGGTATTTTGAGGAAAGAACCACACAGATTGAGTGGATCTGTCGGATTGAGTGAATCGTGTACCTAGCTCAGAACTGAAGGTCAATCTCAATTCATCTTTTCAGATTTACCTAGAAGAGTACAAAGAAAAAGAATGCTCAAGAATATATCAACGACACAGACATTTGAAAAATGGATACGACCATGAAAAACAGATGTGTTTCGGCAGTCATAGTGAAATTGCTGACACCTGTGAGGTAAAAGTAACATTTGCGCAGAAGTTTCCACACTATATAGTAGTTCGTACCTCAAAAGGCAAACGGAACCCAGCATGACTGTCCTAGAACCAAAAATTCGACATCATGACATTCACCAACCATTTATATATAGATTATAGCCAACTCCATCTCACAGAACCGGCGTGCGTATATGACGTATATGACGATGTAGAAACGCAAACGAACCAAAAGGACTATGTCATGCAAGGATCGTGGAAGGTGGTGTTCAGAAGTTTGTGGAATATTGTGTTAGCTTATGTATGAATTTATGTGTAGTTAATGTTAATGGCCTACTTTTATTTAAAGGCTCTATTGATTCAAGTTGTCTGTCCTCAGGGTGACAGCGGTGGACCATTACAAATTAATAACTTCAGATGCCAGTACACCATAGTTGGTGTGACGTCATACGGCAAGGACTGCGGCATCCGCGGCTCAGCCGGCATGTACACCAGGGTGTCGCACTACGTGCCCTGGATCGAGAGCGTCGTGTGGCCTGAAGAAACTGAAGCAAGAAGGAAAAAGGACCAACTGTAGCTAGATGGTTAAGTGAAGGAAAATACACGAAATACTATAACAACGCCAGAATTTATTGAATACATCAGCAGGATCTTAAAGCTTTTTGCGTTTTATTTAAATATATATTCATAAAAATAGCATTTAAATAAATACACATTCACATAGATTGCATATTTGCAACTTTTTATACCTGTAGTTTATTCAGTCAGATTATTATAATTCTAACTGAAAACTGCAGTTTGCCTTTCGGCATCAGCGCTCCCGAAAACCTTGGAATGGTTCTACTACCCACCTCATACACAAAACAATAATTATACCCAAACGACATATTCACATACTAACAATACTCCTCTCATGTCTCACTCCGCACCCCCCTCAAAATTGTTCTGTCTTAACGTCTATATAGCCGAGTCTGATAGTAAGGCTAGATACTAGATACTACTAGGCTAAATTAGAGCGCCTTGACCCAGCAGGGGTTTCCAGCAGTCCTGCTGGTTTGCGATTATCAGATTTGTACATCTGGCAAGCTCCTTTATACCATTCGTAACATATATAGGTAAGTGTACCAGGCCAGTAATAGGTAATACGGTAATAGGTGATCAGGGGCTGGTGTCCGCAACTCCACGTCAGTGCGCGTATTATGGCGTACGGCCAGTAATACTTACCTAGCTCGAACGCCGTTTAGTGTATGCTCTACGCCAAAATGGCCAGCTGACAATCATGACTTGTCTGCGTTCGTTCTTGGGCACAAATAAGCAGCAGAAACGTCCTTGCCATCGTCGGACTCCAAGCTGCACCTGGAATACGGTCGGATATGGCGTATCCGCGGTCAGACCATCATCTCTCCCTAGAGGGTTCGTCGGACTCCATGTCCTTAATGATTTTACGAACCTCTAGGTCTAATAGCTGATTGCTGCGGACATCACCACCATGCCTCTTCGGTATATCGATGACGGTCATACCTACACAAATCACACTAATTATGGTTCTGCGAGCAAACGGGTCGCCTCAGCGTGTCTGCAACGACGATTGATCAACCGGGTGTGTAGTTACTCTATGCTAAGGTCGAATTCATAATGTTAGGGCCTACCTAGCCAGTCGATTGCGTGAGTTTGCGGTGATGGGCATCGCATTGTTATTACTAGATTCTTTTTATCCATAAATTCGTTTTACACATAAGGTCGTCTACACTATGAATGGTATCGCGCTAAACTCTTTTTATCACTCGTCTGCGTAGATTTGTAACACTTCTTCAAACTTAAAGCACAAAAATATCTCAGCACGTTTTTCGCCGCGTTACTAGGCGCGAGTCGGCGGCATGGCGGCGGCGCGGCACGGCGGCGTAGATCTCGCACAGATCCCTGTAGAGCCACACGTTGGGCGCCAGTTCAATGCAAGTGCACTAAATCAGGGGCACGGCAGTGCCGCCCAAGTCAAGCGCGAAGCAAACACTGCCGCACCATCCTTTACTGGAACCATTTCGACGCATTTTCAGGCCCCTATTTGAGAACCTCTGGATAAGACCAGAACGCAGAAATTTTCGTCATCCAGTAAGCTATAATCACATACTTAAAATACAAAATTTCAAGTCTGTGGGTCATTTAGTTCCGAAGTTAAGCGAAAGCAAAGTTTCGCATTTATGACACTCACTCACTCAAGATCATCAGAATAGAACTAGTACTTCCCATAAACTCAGAGAGCTGAAATTTGGTACAGAGTAGGGTTTAATGGCCACTTAAAGGGAAAACTATAAAAATTAGGATAATCGAAGATCTGGAGTACCTGGTGACCCTGATTATAAAACACAAGAGCCCAACCAAACTATCAGAGATCGACATACCGCCTTTACAAAGAATATTCAACTTGGTGGGCCGCTTCATTTGATGTCAAAAATCGAAGGTCTGAAGAAAAAAAAATAAAGATTTGTAATAATAAAAACTGGCCAAGTGCGAGTCGGACTCGAACACGAAGGGTTCCGTACCACAAGGCGAAAAAAACACGTTTGTTGTATGGGAGCCCCCCTTAAATATTCATTTTATTTTGTTTTTAGTATTTGTTGTTATAGCGGCATCAGAAATACATAATTTGTGAAAATTTCAACTGTCTAGCTATCGCGGTTCTTGAGATACAGCCTGGTGACAGACAGACAGACGGACAGACAGCGAAGTCTTAGTAATAGGGTCCCGTTTTTACCCTTTGGGTACGGAACCCTAAAAAACTACTCCTAAAAAGAAAAAAACTGTGTCAAATAAGAAAATCTAATAAAATAAATCAATGTGCCCAAGTTTCTACAAAAAGAAGTGAAATCACACCAAAAACATTCTGTAAAAAACTAGCCAAGTCTCGATGGAGCTGCTTGTTTATCTCTAAAAAGTAATGAAATCTAGACAAAGTCGTGCCAAGTCTAAGGTTCCTGACTGCGATTTCTTTATTATTATAGTTAATGTTGTGTGACTTGGCCGTTGAAGGTACACAAGGGTACAAAACCAGGTGCTCCATGACACCATTGCACCAATCTGCCGCCAGAACCGCTACCCATTGACGATGGAAAATTGCCACTTGGAAAACAATAACCAGTCGATTGTAGGCTTGATAAGGCTGCGTATTTCAATAATAAGTACTTATGTATAGGCGAGCCTAAAATAAACAGTATAAAAAATTATTTCCAGTACAGACGGACTTATAATCATTGATAGAACTCCGTCTGTACGTCTATTTTATGTTAGATCGGTGGATTTGACGCTTCAAAAAGAAGAGAGCAGAAGTCAGCATTGTCAATGCTGAATGCATGTGGTGCACAATCAAAAACAGCCTAAAATGAGACACTAGCGTCCAATTACCAATACCAGTATGGGCTATTATCTCGCTTAACAAACATAGGTAGTTACAACAGATATAACATTACGTGTGAACAAAATTTACTTGTACCCACTAACGTATAAAGAATGTTCAACGGCCAAATCACACAACATTAACTTTACTATAATAATAAAGAAATCGCAGTAAGGAACCTTAGACTTGGCACAATTTTGTCTAGATTTCATTACTTTTTAGAGATAAACAAGCAGCTCCATCGAGACTTGGATAGTTTTTTACAGAATGTTTTTGGTGGGGTCTCCCTTCTTTCACCAAAAAAAAAATTGCCAAACTATCACTTGTCTTCCCAAACAATTTTCCGCATAATTTCATTTGCCAAATTAGGTATTACTTAGCAAAAAATCTCTTCACAAATAATTGTAACCCAAACCTAATGTTTGGCAAGTGAACGTTTAAACAATAACTTGTTTACCAACTAGTACTTTTACCAATTTTTATTTAGTCAAATATTTCAGTTGGAATAACTCATTTTACGCAAAATAACATTTGCTAAATATTTAGTACCTATCGTCAGTTTTCGCAGTTTTAAGGCAGACATTTCAAGCATAAGATTTTATTAGAAGGGTATTTTTTCCACTTGACAAACAGGTAATAATAATATTAATATTAACTATTCTGGTAGTATTTTTTTTTTTAGTTAGTAGCATGTTTTTAAAATAATTAATCTCGTCTGACTAGTTCAGTTTCGGGTAGCCTGTTTTTTTTGTCATATTGTTTTTCTATATAATCTAGTCGTTTCTGGCACTCGCCGGCCGCTGCCGCGGCACCGCTCGCTTCGCTCGCTCGGCTCGTGCGTAGGAGGTCACAGTTTTGACCTAACCTAACCTAAGCATTTTTTATTTTATTTTAACCTCGTCTAACTAATTTGGTTCTCGATAGCCTGCTAATGGTATGATGGTGTAATGCATAGAGAACGCTGCTGCCCGTTCTCCGGTCTCCCTTAGTCGCCTTTTACGACACCCACGGGAAGTATGGGGTGGTGCTATTCTTTAAGTCCGGCACCACACACACATTAAAATTGTAAGTTACAAATATTTTGTATTAAATAAATGATTATTTTAAAATAAAATTGCATTTTTTAATTAAACATATAATTCCCAAAACATCTTATTTTTACCTTTATATTTTTTGCCATAACAAATCATTTGACCAAACGTTTATTGTCTAAATATCGTTTGCTGTAATAAATCATTTGATTAAAGACCAAATGCCTAAATGACATTAAGACAAGTATCCATAATAATATTCTGCCAAGTAAAAATTTCACCAAATGAAAATGTGCGTACTAAAATTATTCCAAACATTGCATTGGTATAAAGAAAGGTTGCCAAAATTTGCTTGGGTAGTGAAATTTTGGCAAAATCTTTTTGTCAAAACGGCAGGATCCCGTTTTTGGTGTGATCTCTTTTACTAAAAGAACAAAGCATACTTTTGTCATTGCTAGAGTCGCGAAATATGCTTGTAGGTAGGTATATATAATATTAATAGTCTATGATATACAACAAATATATTATAAATAATATAACTTAACTTGAGCCTCGGTTTGCTTTTGAGGCTATAACAGACTTAATACACACTTAATTGGTTTACTGGCAACACGTAGTCGGAGAGATATCGCGACGCCCCCGTCAGGGGGCGTGGCGAGCGGTTCCGGGGCTTCGCCCCCCGGCCGCGGAGGCCATGCGGTGGCCTGCAAAAACAGGCCCCTCCCTGTGTTGGCATACAGTGGCCTTGGCAGTTTTTGAACGCGCGTTTTTAAAAACGCGCGTTCATGTGAATGGTTGCATGATGTTTTTCTGTAGGCGCGCCGCGACGCTGTCTCACAGCGCCGCTTTCTTCACGACACCTCGGCGGTCTGTCCCCGCCAGGTGAGACCCCCAGTTACCTGGGGGAGGCCCGGCGGAGGACGACCAGCGACAGAGGTGCCGACTCGACGCTCCTACAGAATTAGGTGTATTGCTCCCGCCCGTCCCGCTTCCAGAGCTAGCCGGGCACGGTCCGGGCTAAGGAGCAGTCGTGTGTGTGTGGGCGGTATTGTTTTGTGTAACACCGCCCAGTGTCTGCGCGTACCGCGGCCCGCGCTGCGCGTACGCGCGTGAGTTTAGGCGTCTGATGAGTAGTGGGTGTCTGCGTTCGCCGCGTGACGTGCCTATATTAACCTAGCACACGCCACGCGACGAGTGTATGTAGTGTGTGTGGAGTACTATTGAGTCGAGTGAGCCGCGTGTAACCTGGGTGCGGCTCACTCGAGGCGTCAATCCGGTGAGATGGGGTCGTCGTCCGCTACCAGGTCGCGGGGCAGGGGTCTCGCGTCGGGGGGGCGCGCGTGCCAGGGCGCAATGTCCTGGACATGCGGCCAGGCGGATGCGTCGGCACGCGCGAACATTCCCGTCGCGAGGCGCCGCACAAACTCGTCCAGGCTCTCAATCCCGAGGTCCCGTTCAAGGACATCGTTCCTCACGTAGCGAGGAGCAGCAACAATGGTCCGCAGCGCCAGACTCTGCTGCGCGCGGAGCAGCTTTCGGCTCGACTCGCACGTGAGGGCGAACCATGCCGGGGCGGCGTACGTCAATATTGGGCGCACGTACAGCTTGTACACGCCCAATTTGACGCGCGCCGGTATTCGGGACGAGAGCACCGGTTTAAGGAGGTTGCGGGCGACCCTACCTTTTGCGGCGACCGAGCGGACGTGTGGCCCCATCGTGAGCCGACGATCAATGGTTACCCCCAGGTACTTGACCCGGGGCGACCACTTGATGTCGGCTCCCTGCAGCTTCAAGGGTGGTGGGAGGGGCGCAAAGCCGGTGACCATGGCCTGCGTCTTACCCACGTTAACCGACAGCCGCCACCTGGACAGCCATTCAGGCAGCAGGTCGAGCGCGCGCTGCATCTTGACGGCCGCGTACTTCGCATTAAGCGATGTAGTAATGTACGCGGCGTCGTCGGCGTACAGCGCGAGCATAGCGTCCGAGGTGGTGGGGATGTCGTCGGTGTAACGTGAGTAACACGCCGGCGACACGCAGCTGCCCTGCGGCACACCCGCGAGCACCGGGCGGGCGCTAGAGAGCGCCCCGTCGACCACCACCCTAAATGTCCTGTTGGAGAGAAAAGTAGAGACCACCATAACGACGCGACGGGGCGCGCCTGAAGTGGCCAGCTTATATATCAGGCCGTCGTGCCACACGCGGTCGAAGGCCTTCTCCATGTCAAGGAATACTGCCACCGAGTACTCCTTCCTGTTGAGCGCAGCTGTGAAGTGGTGCAGTACCCTTGACAGCTGGAGCGTCGTGCTGTGCTCCGCCCGAAACCCAAACTGCTCCGAGCGTGGCGCGATGTGGGGCTGGAGATGTCGCAGCAGGAGTGCTTCGAACACCTTGGAGACTGTCGGCAACAGGGTGATCGGCCGATAGCTCTCCGGCTTCAGGATGTCTTTTCCCGCCTTGGGCAGCATAATGACGCGCCCCTCCTTCCACGAGGCGGGAAAGGCCCCCGTGCGCAGTATCCCCGTGAACAGGCGCGCCAGCGCCGCTACCATACGGTACGGCAGGTGGCGCAGCACTGCGTTGGTGATACCGTCAGCACCGGGGGCCTTTCTAGGCTTCGTCTTTAGGATGGCGCGTCGGACCGCGCCCGGCGAGAAAAAGACTGGGTCTTCATCGGGAGCTATCGGCGTTGCGAAGTAGTCTCCCAGGTGTTGCTCGACTGCTGCGACATGGTCGGTGTCGCTGGTCGGGTTCGGGCGGAATTGACGCTCCAGGTGGTCGGCGAAGACCTCCGCCCGGTCCTCTGCTACATACCTTAGCGCCCCGTCGCTGTTGAGCAGGGGCCGCACCGGAGCTGGGGTGTTCGTCAGCTGGCCGCAGAGCTTGTATACTGACGGCCAGCTGTCCGCCGTGGCGTCTAACCTGTCCTCCCAGCCCGCGGTGGTAAGCGCCTGTAACTCGGCCTTAACCTTCTCCGCGAGACGGTTGAGCACCCTCTTTTGTGCCGGGCATCTTGATTGTTGCCACTGCTTGCGAATGCGCCTCTTCTCGGCGATCATTGCGCTTATGTGCGCCGGCAGGGGCGGCAGTAGCCCTCTCCCCTGCGGCTGCGTGCTTGTCGCCGATTCTAAGGCGCTCTTTATGCAAGCAGTGACGTCATCCGCGGTCTTGTCAACGTCCGCGGAGGTAGCGATAGGCCGAGTCGGCGTGGTGGCCTCTACTTTTTCCTCGAACTTTGTCCAGTCCGTGACTCGACGTGGCGCTATGGGCTTCAGTCGGGTCGGCGTTCCCGATAAGACGACGAGTACAGGTTGGTGGTCCGACTGTAACTCGTCGTCTATCACTTGTTGTGTGATCTGGCTGCTTAGCCCCCGGTGGACTACGATGTCCAGCACGTCCGGCATATACCGCGCAGTGTCTGGGTAATGCGTCGGTGTCTCTGGGCCGGACACCGTATAGCCGAGGGCTTCCGAGTCCGCGAAGAGCCGTCTCCCCTCGGTGTTCGTAGAGTAGGAGTTCCACGCCGGGTGCTTGCAGTTCAAGTCGCCGGCGAGGATGGTGGCGCGTGTGGTGTCTACAAGCAGGGCCCGCAGCTCAGTAAGGTCCAAGTGAGCCGCGGGCGGCTTGTAGCAGGCGTAGATGTTGATGTCCTCGCCGGCTACGTGTAGCTGCACACCCAGGGCGTAGAAGCTCCTGAGCGACGGCAAGGGGAGTTCCTGGTGGACGACTCTTCGCCTCACTAGCACCGCCAGACCACGATACCTGGTGTTAGTATCAGCCGACCTTTCGTCCTTCCTATATAAGTGATACCCTGGGACCCTGACCCTATCTTCGGGCCCTAGTAGGGTCTCACTTATAAGCGCCACGTCGATGTCCTGTTCCCTCAGGAGATGGCGGAGGGGGGCGACCTTTCCCTTAAGGCCGCGGGCGTTCCAATGAATCACCCTTAATGGCCTAGCCATGGTACAGAGTAAGCAACGTGGCCAGGCCATCAAGGATGACCGTCTCGATATCTTGACCCTGCCTGATGGCCTTGATCAGGTCCATCAACAACTTGATGGCGCAGGTCGTAAACTCCTTCTTGGTCTCGGTCTTGGACTCAACATTTTTGTTAGCGCTGGTGGCGCCGCGGCTCGCCTTCTGAGCGAACTGTTGTGGTTCCGCGATTTGCCGCGGCGCTGCGCCGGCGCTAGTTGTAGCGTCGGCCTTCAATACGACCTGCGCCCCGCTTGAGGCAGGGTCGGCCTTAGGGATATCTCCCTGGGTCGCCGGAGGGGGGGGTTGGGACTCCTTCTTCTTCCCCTTCCCTTTACCCCCGCGCCTCTTCCTCCTCCGCTTCGAGGAGGCGGCTTGGCCTTTTTCAGTGGGCCCGTTAGCTGCCGCCATAAGCGTGGCGCTGTGGGCCTCCTGCTCCACCATTTGCGGCCTCTCAGTGGCCGCTGGTGGCCGGCGCGCGGTGGTGGTTATGGCGGCAGTCCCCGCTCGCTTGTTCCGCGTCTCCGCCTGGAAGACGGGGCACTTATTATTGCACGCGGGGTGCGGGCCACCGCAGTTGACGCAGGTGGCCGGCTCCTCGCGTGGGCGCGGGCAGTCTCGTGCCACGTGCTCCCCGCCGCATCGGACACAAGCGAGCGGCCGGTGGCACTGGGGCAACACGTAGTCAGAAGTTCCGTTGGTTTATATAGTGGGGTAGTGGGGATTTACATGCTCTGTGGTGGGGATTATTCTACGACCAGGCAGAAGCGATTCCTTTCGAAGATCATTCCTGTTCTTGAGCTCATGGCGAGCAGTCACTCCTAAAAAGCCGACACGTACCTAATTATTTGCTAGAAGATATTCATAGAAATAATAAGCATTTATTGTAAATTTAAATGATTGTCAGTCATAATTAAAACGCTTAATTAACGATCCTGCTGTTTCAATTCTGGTTGTTTCTACACGAAGTTCTTTAAGGGTAAATCTTGAGATTGAGAATATTCAGTTGATTCCCGTGGCGCATTTTTATTATTATTTTTTTTTACAAATTATAGTTTAGTATGTTTTTTAGCCGAATTATAAACAAATTTATCAAATAGGGGTCAGTTTTGAACGACGCGTTACAAAGATATTTGAAAACATATTTTTTTGGGCCAGGGGAATCAAAATACGATGACAAGGGAATCAAAATTAAAACCAAGGTAAGTAATAAAACATACTATTTATTTAATAATCAGTCTCTTGTTCTCAGTTATTGGCACTTTTACACCTAATTATCAATCACATTATTCCTAAGTACCTAATAATGATAAATATGTTTTAAAAAAAAAGTTTTAGTTTCAATTTTTATTATTTAGTATGTACATACTAAATAATAAAAATTGAAACTAAAACTTTTTTTTTAAAATATACTTAATCAAAAATTTTAACAAAAATTAGGAACCTTTCTTTGGGTGACACAATTTAAAAAAAAATATAGTAGGTAATCAGATCAGAATCACAACCTTGTTTTATTACCTATTGTCTAAAAAATATTTAAGTCAAAATCAGAATCACTAGCGCTGGAATGTTCGCCGTGAAGAGCTGTCAATACAGCGTTAGTTGTAGAAGCTGACAGATTTTCATTTATTGAAGGAACTTCTGCCCAGAAGCTATCATCGGAGGATACACGTAGGTCCTTTTTGGTAATCTCTGCGTGCAATAGGTACAAATCGCATAAAGATTCGATACAAACGAATTATAACTTATTTGAATAAATACTTAGATAACCAGGCAAAACAAAACACTCAACACTGTCTGAGCAGACCGTGCAATTTGGAATGAACAAATAAATGTACTAGACGAACTAGAAAATATTGATTACCTACCCTGGCAAAAACGCCAAGGGAATCAACACCAAGGTAATCAATAAAAGTTTGTTTTTTATCGATTACGTAAAAAGTTAAAAGTTCTAAGCAATAATAATAAGATTATTAAATCAGTAATAACAAGATTAGTAATAATAATAAAAAAGATTAGTAAAGATATATCCGAGAAAAAACTTATACAATTTTTTATGCCGTCAGGGTAATCAATGACCCAGTGAAACAAAACCAGGGGAATCAAATTTTTACGTTCGTAATTTCGTCCACGGGCAAAGTGAGACCCGATCTTCCACCACGGCGTTTTAAGCGCGACTAGAGCTCGCACGAGAACGAATAACTGCGCTTCGCGACCGCTCCACTAGCGATCTATGTCTAGTTATGTAGCGCGCCACAGGAATCACTGTTTAGCTCTGGACAAAACTTTAAATCTATTTCTATGTAAAACTATGGAATAAAATAAAAACTGTATATTTTTATTTTCAACACATAGGTACTAATCTAGTTGTTGAAAAACTACATAAATTGATCATTTTAGATTTATAAATTAGCGACTTCGAGTTGTTTTCAATAAAAAAGTGTAAAGGACGCGCCAGGGTTATCAATTTTTGTGACGTTTTGTTTTTTTTTTCGATAATTACACCCAAATTAAAAAGAGTAACTATTGTGCATCAACTAGATATCATAGTTATAAGACGTAAAAAAAATACTTTGGGTCTTTATTTCAATATTGCGGGTACTTTATACCTCCGGACATCATCAATTGAGCCTCTCAAGATTCACCCTTAACAAGACGATTATGGTGTGCATGACGATTTAAACTGGTACAAATCGCCACGTAATTATATAACCGAGGGGCCCGTGGCTTAATAATAACAGCCGCACAGGCCGATCGATCAGGTTAAGCTACGCTTGCCGCGGTTGGTCTGTGGATGGGTGACCATCTTTACATACCGTGACCCCTCCGTGCCTCGGAAAGCACGTTAAGCCGTTGGTCCCGGCTGTCATTCGTGGATCTTTGACAGTCGTTACGGGTAGTCAGAAGCCCGAAAGTCTGACAACCAGTCTTTCCAAGGGGTATCATATTACCCAGTAACTGGGTTGTGGAGGTCAGATAGGCAGTCGCTCCATGTAAAATACTGGTATTCAGCTGCATCCGGTTAGACTGGAAGCCGACCCCAACATAGTTGGGAAAAGGCTAGGCAGATGATGAAATCGCCACGTAATTAAAAATCGTTATGCCCCCTTGATGCGAGACAGTTTTCAAGGGTGCTGAGGGCAATGGAGAAGTCAAAATAAAAATCCAAGAGACGACCACTTTATGGGAGTTTTTTTAAACTTATACTTTCTTGATGGCTCTGTATTAAAAACACGTATTAAATTCACAATTTATTTTTCTCCCTATCTCTTTCCATTATATACGAGTGTGTGTGCGTGCGAGTATCGCGTAAGGAAATTCGTTCCTGCCGGGGGTCCCCGACTGCACATTTATCTCGCAGGTCAACTTAGAAGGTTGTCAGCTGCTAAGCCCGGCAGGCTTGCCAGTGCGTACCCACCTCAATAAATTAAGGCCTCCAGCCAGAGCTTAAAGCCTTTAAAGCTAAGCGATTACACACTAAGGGCACTCTGTCGCTGGGGGAGGGCACCAAGGACAGGCTGGATCGGATTAATTTGGGACAAATTTAAGCTCTGGGGTGCGGGCTGGCTCAAGCAAGCGTCAGTCGGGGCAGACATGGATGGGGCGTCGCGACGGGCCTCGGCGGCGAGGACGCAAGGACGGTGGTCGGGACTAGTACTTTCTGAGAGTATTGGTGGCCTTACTAGTCTCCTGGAGGAGGGTCGTGGCGTCGTCGGGGATGGTAAGGGTAGTATATCTCGATAGGCGCATCCTACTTATACGAGAAATCGAGCCTCGCGGCAATAGCCGGCTTTTTATCTCCTTAGATAGCTTAGATATCTCCACGAGAAAGTCGCTGGCGTGATGCTGATGATATTGTAGCCTGATGACGTGACGTCCAACATCCGATAGACCAATAGGTGATCACTCGGCTGGGTAGTGATCCCTGCGAGTAGGTCAAATGATTCCCATTGTTTGACCTTCTCGCTGGGATAGAGAGCCCGTAGGTAAGGCTCTCGAAACAACTTAATTTAATTTATTTTGTTTGATAACGTTTTCTCGCGTTACAAACTTCAGTTTCCCAGTTTCGCAAATATAACAACCTTATTGGGAGCTATAGGTTTGAGCCGTTTGGGGTTGAAACACTAAGGCCAAGTGGACCGAGTGCTCATCGAGTATTTGGAATATACCTCATTGATATGAATGACATTCTCACTCAATGTGACACACAGGTGACACAGGGTGTGTGTTAAGCACTGACCTCTATAATACAATTATAGAGGTCAGTGGTGTTAAGGCTGTGGATTTTTTTTTCTTTATTTTTCTTTTATTATAGAGAAGTGAATTTCCATCTCTCCAAAGAAAGATCCCTATTAGATAGATAGTAGCTACAGGACATCTAAAGTATTTTGGAAAAAAAAACAGTAATTTATTGGCCTTAATCATTTCCTTGTTAATGTCCTATTAACACTGACCTCTATTAGACAATAATACAAAACAGAAGAAGAAGATAGCTTTGATCTTCTTTGTGGCGTTCAAAACGCTCTTCTGTAAAATCATGATTTTACAGTCCATTCTAAAAAAAATCGCTTGTTTGCCAGTAGTAATTCACAAAATACATGTAACAATGGCCGATATATTGGACAAAAAATATACAAGAAATAAAGTTACGTCGTTGACTCGGAATGAAATAAGTTGTGAGCGAGTGTAATAATTGAACGCACCCGTTGCAGTCAGTTAGTGACAGAATTGACGGTTGTCACTTGTCAGAGATGTTTAATGACAGTGACAGCCTGACAGCCTTTTGTTAGGTTGGATTTGTATGTGTATCGGTTGTGAAAACATTTCCGCATATTTTAAAGAATTCTGTGTTTTCTATTATCAAACAACGCCGCCACGTAACGATGTTATGAACACCACCACATAGAAGATCGAATTAGTAAAGTAGTGATCATCATTTGACCGATTCATAAGCGGTAAGTATTTTTTTTGTTTTGTTTGTGATTCATTCGGACAATAGATTATTTCGAATCAATCGGTTATTCTAATCTAACTTCACTCCCATTATTCCCACACCTCTTTAGAATGTGTAGGCTTTGTGATTTTCTGAAAACAACCTTGTACGTTAAGTTTGAAGTTCATTTAACTGCAAAAAATTGTTTCTAAGTCGTAAAAATTAGTTTTTGATGATGTCACTGTGCATAATTAGGTCAAAGAAGATATTTAACGCACAGATCCTATTATATATACCTACTAATCTATGTTATTATTAATAAGAATGACATTCTCACACAGAGTTGTGTGTTATGGCTGTGGATTTTTTCTTAAGTAAGTCTATGTATCTCAGTAGGTACTTAGTCGTCTATAAAATCAAAATTAGATTATTTTATTTCACATAAACCTACATGGGCACCTAACCAGATTGATGCAAAAAAAATAAATCCAACAATATATTATGATATGTATTTTTACTAGCTGACCCGGCGAACTTCTTACCACCTCGGAATCAATAAGAACGAATCTCTGAGAAAATTAATTTCCTTCATTTTCTTTTTCGTGAATGTGAATTTCCCATGTTTTATTAGTTATTCTGCTATTCGGAGCAGAGACAAATAAAAAAAAATCAAAGATTATAAAATCAGTCCAGCCAATTTTAAGTTATAAATGGTGTAACTAACCGGACTTTATTATATTTATATAGATTTACTGTGCATACAGTAAGTACTCAAATCGTTCATCATAATTTTTTTTGTCCAATTGTTATATTTAAGAAGATTGTTTTAATTAAATTAATTGTCTTATACTTCATTATATTTGTAAAATATTAGGCAGAAACTTACTTGTGTTCGTGTGGTAAACAATAGATTCCCATGTGCCACTACAATCTTGACTGTCTGGAATTAAAAGTGGCTAAGTATCTAAAGGTGGGTTGGCGACTTAAGTTTTTTTTTTGTATTTTGTTGTAATCCGTGATCAGTTTTACTTTTAGCAGATGAGTTGGGGGTAAACTTTGGCTATTTCAGATAAGACTTATATAGTATAATCAGCTTATCCCCCACTGTTAGGACACAGGCCTCCTCTCTTTGAAAGGGAGTGGGCTATAATCTACCATGCAGGCCCAGTGCGGATGTCTTCAAATTTTTGGTTCTAAGACATACCAGTTTCCTTACAATGTTTTCGTTCACCATTTTGAGAGCAGTGCTGATGAAATAAATTACACCAACTAAATCGCCTTTGAACCCACAACCTACAATTAGTAAGTCAGCCCTGGGCCACCACTGCTCTTAAGACTTTATTAATCCTAACTAATATATTATTATATATAATATTATAAATGCAAAAGTAAGTTGGTTACTTTTTCACGCCTAAACCACTGACTGAACCGATTATCCTGAAATTTTGCATGTTTGTCAGGTGTACAGAAACGGACATAAGGTACCTTTCATCCCGAAACAATAACGTTATTATGATAATAGATGGCGCCACGTGTCTTTCGAACGGGATCGACACTTATAAGCCCCGCACGTTGATATTGCGATGGAACCTTGTCACAATATCAGCTTTTTGACGTAATTTTGACGTCATACACCGCACATACACGTAAGCGCTGAACGGTACTGACAGTTCGTCTACGTCACTAAGATGGCCGCCAGTCGCAATATCAACGTGCGGGGCTTATATGCGGGTGAAACCGCTGGCGCTGCTAGTTACCTATAAGTCCAGGTTTACTCACAAGGTTTTCCTCCACCATTGTCCAAGATAAACTTAGAAAGTACATTATGAATTGAAAAAGTCGCATTGGTACTTGCCTGAAAGGCAACGGTGCCCATACCTGTTTTCTTGAATCTAAATCAACACAAAAAATAGCTAACAAAGTGTCAAAAGCATATCAACTGACAGCAGTTGTGGCTGTTGATAAGGATTGGTTGACTGGATCATCAACAGCCAATCAGGGGGCCTAAAAAGGCCACTTTGGCAGAATCATAAAAGGATATTATTATGAATCATAATGGACAGTTAACTGTTAAGTTAATTGTATCAAATCCCATTGGTGAAGGATTTTTCAGTTATTTTTTTTTGTCTGTGCTAAAATACTGTTGCGCGCCACAATTAATGCCTAGTACATGGCGACAGTAGTTACCACTAGCGCCATCTAGTATCGAGTAGCGGAACTAGTCGTCAAGACCCTTCTAGAAATTTCGATGCGAGAACTTTCTAGAACATTCCCGAACTTTCGACATCTGGTCGATCGGGGCCTGTATGTACTCGAACATTCTAGATGTTTCTACAATGGAAGGTTCTAGAACTCTCTTTGGCGCTATATAAGGCCGAGACGCGCCACGACCGACACAGTTTGGATAAAGCGATCGAAGTGAAAGCATCGAAGCGATATTCAAGTGCGACTTAAAGCGATCAGTAGTGCAATTGTGTTTTGTAATTAGTGTGTTTGACTTGTAATTAGTGTTGATTATTAAAGTGTCATTTTTTTTGGTTATTAAATCGGCAGTTTTTAATTGTCACGAACCCGAAGCTCGTAACAATTGGTGTCAGAAGAGGGGATTAAAATGCCGGTTTTACCCAAAGACGACACGGAGGGTATCCGTACCCGGAGTCAACGCCAGCAGGAGACGGACCAAAGGCGATTCGGTGGAACAACGCCAATGGGGTCGGAAGGCCAGCTACCGACCGCGGAGGCCGGCCCGTCCACAGCTGCTCCAGCATCATCAGCGCCAGATTTTGCTGCCCTGATGATGATGCTGCAGGAACAGGCCCGTCGGTTGGAAGAACAGCTGCTGCGTGACAGGGAGGAACAGGCTCGTCGACAGGAGGAACAGGCTCGTCGGTTGGAAGAACAGCTCCAACGTGATAAGGAGGAGCAGGCGCGCCGTCAGGAAGAGCAGATGCTCCTTATGAAGGACCTTCACGCTACCTTCGGGAAAGACATGAAGGAGGTGAAGGATAAGGTTGCTCAACATGACAACCGCCTGTCGGAAGCTGAGACCCGAATCGACCAAGTAAATAATCGGGTTGACAACGTGATGGCTGATGTGAAGCTAACCGTGATGGCTGACGTGAAGAAAACGCTGGATTACCTCAAACTTGGGGATGGAATCGCAGCTCCCGTAGCTAGAACACCTTCGCTACGTGGATTCAAAGTGCCACCGTTCGACGGAACTTCTTCATGGTCGGCCTACAAAATCCAGTTTGAGGCTGTCATGAAGGCGAACGGGTGGAATAAAAGCCAGGCCATGACTGCTCTCACCATAGGCCTGCGCGACCAGGCCTTAACTGTCCTGGAAGCTCTCGGTAAGGAAGTGACTTACGAGCAGCTCCTCGAGGCATTGGAGGCTCGGTATGGCGACGCTCACCTGGAACACGTGTTTCGTGCGCAGCTCAAGGATCGCGTGCAACGCAGTAGCGAAAACCTGCAGCAGTGGGCCCTTGAAGTGGAGAAGCTGGTTCGCAAAGCTTACCAGTCCGTACCTGCGCTTATTCATGGGAACCTGGTGCAGGCATTCATCGATGGCATCCGCGACCTTGAAGTGAGAGCTGCAGTGAGGCTTGGGCACCACGAGACGCTTAAGAACGCCTTGGCCCATGCACTGGAGGTGGAAGCTGTGCGGCAGGATCATCGTTCCCATCGCGTCAGGGAGGTTGCAGCGGTTACAGTTCGCGACCGCAATAGAAGATACTGCCCTAGGTGCTACGGCTGTGGGGAAAGGGGCCACCTTCGATCCAGTTGCCCTAAGCGAACTGCAGAAAGAGAAGTCGACCGATCTCCAGAGGGCAGTGCGGCTAACAGCACCGCGCAGCACCAGCAGCACCAGCAGCAGGGAAACGAGTAATAGCCAGGACTGCGGGGCGGGTGCTGGCTGGTGTTCAAAGAGCCCCTAGGGTTTCGATCACACAAACCCATGACGGGAACAGCCTAATCATCAAGGGCGAGGTCAACGGAACGCCGTGTAAGCTGACCATAGACACTGGAGCTTCTCGCACGGTTGTCAGTTCCCAACTTACAAGTCGGTCCCTTGGGGACTCCGCATACAACCGGGAACGCATTAATTTGGTAACAGCCACCGGTCAGCGCATACCCGTCCATGGAGAGAAGAAAATGGAATTGACGCTAGGCAACAGAATCTACCTGCATAATGTCATCGTGGCTGATATAATGGACGATTGCATCCTGGGCCTTGACTTTATGAGGAAGAATTGTTGCCAGATTGACGTTAAGCAAGGTGTTTTGAAATGTGGACAAGAGGAACTTTTCGTGGAAGGGGTGTTACCTGGGAATGTGTACAGCCTTAAGAAGATTGTTCTTCCGCCGAGATCGGAAACGATTGTGCCGGTTAGTCTTCCTCGGAATCCTGGGCAAACTCATCGTTGTGTACTCGTGGAAAGGGTAGACAATGACCTTCCATGGAAAGTGGCACGGACTTTGGTCAGAGCCACTGACATCTCAGGGGTACGTGTGCTGAACCTTTGTGATCAGGAACAGGTAATAGAAAAAGGCACACTTGTTGGTACTTGCGAGGAAGTGGATTGGTTGCGTCGATGCCAACATCAATCGACTGGGACCCTCAGCAAGGATGCACAAACAAAAGTGACCACACTTTTAGAAGACTGCCACAGCGTTTTGTCCCAAAATGAAATGGTCAAGGCGAAGAAGATGTTATTCAAGTTCGCCGATGTTTTCTCGTCAAACGAGGCTGACATCGGGAAGACTGGCTTAGTTCAACACAAAATAAACACAGGAGAAGAATTGCCTATCCGTCAGCGGCCAAGGAGATTGCCGGTAGCACGTGAAAAAGAAGTGGAAACCATGATTGAGGGAATGGTGAAGGATGGTGTTATTGAACCTTCATCTAGTCCATGGTGTTCACCTGTAGTGCTGGTAAGAAAGAAGGACGGCAGCATGCGGTTTTGTGTTGACTATCGTCGTCTCAACGACGTTACAAAGAAGGACAGCTATCCTTTGCCAAGAATTGATGACACGCTGGACATGCTTACTGGAGTAAAGTGGTTTAGCACGCTGGACCTGAAAAGTGGCTACTGGCAAGTTGAAATTGATCCTAAGGACAAGGAGAAAACTGCATTCTCGACAGGAAAGGGTCTGTGGCAATTTAAAGTTATGCCGTTTGGATTGTGCAATGCTCCGGCAACATTTGAGAGGTTGATGGAACTTGTACTTACCGGACTAATTGGCGATGCCTGCCTGGTCTACTTGGATGACATCATCATCGTAGGCCGCACGTTTGAAGAACATCTTCAAAACCTGGAACGCGTACTCATGAAGATCCAGAGTGCCAACCTCAAGTTAAGTCCGAAAAAGTGTTCACTATTCAAACGACAAGTTAGCTTTTTGGGATATGTAGTGTCTGAAGAAGGTATCCGCACGGATCCAGAGAAAATCGCCGCTGTCAAGGATTGGCCAATTCCAAAAGACAAGACGCAGGTCAGAGCATTTCTGGGTTTGTGCTCCTATTATCGGCGATTTGTTAAGAACTTTGCAGATATAGCCAAACCCCTGCATAAGTTAACCGAGGAGAAGCGACATTTCTGCTGGGATGAAAGTTGCGACATCGCATTCCAGGAGCTAAAGGACCGTCTGTGCAAAACACCTATTTTGGGGTACCCTGATGCGGGCAAGGAATTTATAGTTGACACAGACGCAAGTGACATAGGACTTGGCGGTGTGTTGTCTCAGCGGAACGGCGATCAAGAGGTTGTGGTAGCATACTTCAGCAAGTCACTGTCGAAACCTGAAAGGAACTATTGTGTTACGAGACGAGAACTGCTTGCTGTGGTAAAGTCATTGCAGCACTTTAGCAAATATCTTCTGGGGCGGAAATTCCACCTACGAACTGACCATGCTGCACTGAAATGGCTATTGCAGTTCAAAAATCCAGAAGGACAAGTTGCGAGATGGATTGAACTACTGCAGGAATACGACTTCGAGGTCGAACATCGCAGCGGGAAATCTCATGGCAACGCAGATGCATTGTCAAGAAGACCTTGTCCTGAAAACTGCAAACATTGTACTAGGCAAGAAAGTAAAGAAGTCGTACCTGTGAGGATGCTCAAGACAGACCTCAGTAACGAGTGGAAGGAAAGCCTACAACGTGCACAGCAGGAAGATTCGGACATCAAGCCGATTCTGGAGTGGGTGAAGGCCAGAGCTCCTAAGCCCAGGTGGAGCGACGTCTCAGCAATGAGTTCGATCACAAAAAGCTATTGGGCCCAATGGGACAGTTTGGTGATTCAGGATGGAGTCCTGTGCCGTAAATGGGAAAACGCTCGGGGAAACAGCTGTCATTTGCAAATGGTTGTCCCTAAAGCTCAAGTACCAGATGTTCTACAGCTGTACCATAATGGTTGTTCAGGAGGTCATCTGGGAGTAAAACGGACTCTACTGAAGATACGAGAACGGTTTTACTGGGTCCACTGTCGGGACGATGTCGAGGACTGGTGTCGCAAATGTACAAGTTGTGCAGCTGTGAAGGGACCTCAGACTCGTAGTAGAGGTGCATTGAAATTGTACAATGTTGGTGCACCATGGGAGAGGATAGCCCTTGATGTTGCGGGGCCCTTTCCGGAAAGTGAAAGTGGTAACAAGTATTTCATGGTTGTGATGGATTACTTCACTAAGTGGCCGGAAGTCTTCGCCATTCCAAACCAAGAAGCTTCAACAGTTGCAGATAAACTGGTTCATGAAGTCTTCTGCCGTTTTGGAGTACCCTTGGAGATTCACAGCGACCAAGGAAGAAATTTTGAGTCCCAAATATTCCAGGAAACTTGTCGAGTTATGGGAACTCATAAAACAAGAACAACTTCTTACCACCCACAGTCAGATGGAATGGTGGAACGATTTAATCAGACATTGGAGAGGTACCTAGCAAAAGTTGTGGAAAATCGGCAACGAGATTGGGACAAGCACATACAACCGTTTTTGTTGTCATATCGAAGCGCTGTTCACGAAAGCACATCGGTGACACCAGCTTTCGCAAACTTTGGAAGAGAATTACGGCTGCCTGCAGACCTGATCACCGGAATACCACCTGATGCCCCACGCAGTATAACTGAGTATGCGAACGACTTGCGGAACAAAATGAATGACATTTATGAGCACGTCAGACAATCGAGCCAGCAAATGTCTGAAAAGATGAAAACCCGTTATGACCGTAAAATTAACAATAAAGGGTTCGACGAAGGTTCACTAGTGTGGTTGCATAATCCAGTCCGCAGTAAAGGGAAATCTCCTAAGCTTCAAGCTAAATGGGACGGACCGTACCGGATTGTGACAAAGATCAATGACGTAACCTACCGGATACAGAAAGGTGCAAGAGGTACTCCTAAGATCGTCCACGTGGATCGACTGGCGCGTTATTATGGGGCCGATAATGCTCGGGACGAGCATGTCTTAGGAGGGGGCAGTGTTGCGCGCCACAATTAATGCCTAGTACATGGCGACAGTAGTTACCACTAGCGCCATCTAGTATCGAGTAGCGGAACTAGTCGTCAAGACCCTTCTAGAAATTTCGATGCGAGAACTTTCTAGAACATTCCCGAACTTTCGACATCTGGTCGATCGGGGCCTGTATGTACTCGAACATTCTAGATGTTTCTACAATGGAAGGTTCTAGAACTCTCTTTGGCGCTATATAAGGCCGAGACGCGCCACGACCGACACAGTTTGGATAAAGCGATCGAAGTGAAAGCATCGAAGCGATATTCAAGTGCGACTTAAAGCGATCAGTAGTGCAATTGTGTTTTGTAATTAGTGTGTTTGACTTGTAATTAGTGTTGATTATTAAAGTGTCATTTTTTTTGGTTATTAAATCGGCAGTTTTTAATTGTCACGAACCCGAAGCTCGTAACAATACCAATCAATCCAATCCAAATCCAATCCCAATCTCTTTGATTATACCTATGTAGTGCAGTGAAAAAAAGAAAAATAAAATCATAAAAATAACTATGCAAAACACGAATCACTATGTTGTAGGTTTGGTTTCCGCACTTAGTCCTTCAAATGGACCATTGTGCGTGCTAATCTCTCTTGATCATTACAAAATATGTAAACAAAGAGTCATAAGTCATTTATTAATTTGTTGAACATAGGTACAATAATGATGTTATATAAAGATAGAATAGTACGCTATGTTAAGCCAGAGGGCGTACAAATATTTGTGATTAATCAAGCCACCCAAGTCTTGTGTTATTCAGTAATCAAATCATTGATTTAAAACATAAAATTGTTGATATTAACAAGATTGAATTCCTATACCTAGCTTAGAAATAATTTCTTGATGTTTGTAGAATTGTCTTTGTTGGTTCATCATCATCTGCCTAGCCTTTTCCCAACTATGTTGGGGTCGGCCTCCAGTCTAACCGGATGCAGCTGAATACCAGTATTTTACATAAAGCGACTGCCTATCTCAACCCAGTTACTGGGTAATACGATACCCCTTGGTAAGACTGGTTGTCGGACTTTCGGAGTTCTGATTACCCGTAACGACTGTCAAGGATCCACGAATGACAGCCGGGACCAACGGCTTAACGACGGCAGCGGCGGCAGCTTGTTGGTTCCTTTAATTAAATAAGTCTTTATAAGAAATAACCTTATTAGGCGTAACGTCTAAGCCTGCAGATTTAGGTACAAATTGTGTTAGTAAGTATAGTCGACCTTGTAAATTGCTATGACAATTTTTTACAACAATTCCCACTTCCCAGTAAAATGAAACTTTACTAAGGTTGAAAATATACAGGATTATTGGTAAATCATTAACAACCTCTTAAGACATCGTTGTACTCATTATTAAGAATAACTTTTACTGTGGGACCAAACCTGAAATCGCGAAAAAAAAAAAATAGCTGTTCCCTACATTTTGACGAGTTAAACGAACATAAATTTATTATTATTATTATTTATTGATTACTCAGATAACATGATCCATAATGGTTAGTAACAACAGGAGCTTATAAACTATGTTAGTAGGTACAGAATTCAAATATAGGTACATAACAATTACAATTAAACATTTTATTTTACCGTCCCAATCACAATGCTTACCCAGAGCGAGTGCATCGGACACTGATAATTACTCGCAACTATCCTCAGAATACTGTTGCTGCTGCCTCGCACTCTGCTCAACAGCGACGACACACGCTTGCGTCTTATTGCGTAAAAGTCATCCGTACGCGCTTCGGCAAACATCGCGGACGCACTGCAGAAGCGCGGCAACCGCAACAACATCCTGAAGACGTTGTTGTATTGTACCCGCAGAGCGCTGTATGCCTTTTGAGTATAATTAACCCACAGGCTGCCCGTGTAGAAAGATTGGCAATATGCTTTAAATAGCGCTAACTTGACTTCAGCTGAGCAACGAGCAAACCTGCGAGCCAACATATTACCCCGGACCGCCAGCGCTCTGCGTTCACGTTCAATGTCCTCGTTGTCCCTTAGATCATCGGTGACAATGTGCCCTAGATATTTAAACTTTTTCACTCTAGTGAGAGGAGAGCCGTTCAGAAAAATAGGTGGAGGTTCATGAGGGGTTTTATCACCAAGACCAAAAAACATACACTCGCTCTTGGCAGCATTATACTTGAGACCATGACTTTCTGCATACCGCTCACAAACACTAAGTAACTGACGAAGAGCCCTAATTGACGGGCCCAGCAGCACCATGTCGTCGGCATAACTTATATTGTTGACAGCGACTCCATCAATATGACAACCTACATGCATGCTACTGAGCTCGCCAATCAGGCTATCCATATAAACATTAAAAAGAGTGGGCGAGGAAATTCCGCCCTGCCTTTAGGGAACAGCTGATTTTTTTTCGCGATTTCAGGTTTTGTCCCATAGTAAAAGTTGTTCATAATGATGAGTAGGTACAATGACCTCTTAAGAGGTTTTTAATGTTGTACCAATAACCCTTTTTTTTTTTTTGCGGATGGGAAATCATCAAATGACTCCTCCCGCTCTGGGTGGAGCGGAAGGGAGTGTCAGACTCTTACTGAGTAAAACCCACCCGTGTTCCTTCCTTAGCCCTTTATGTTCCGGGCCAGCGGTAACCCTTTCGGACGGTGAGCTACCCATTACTCTCCGCCCGCAGGCCCGCGCCTACGGTGGCCGGGAGTCGTCACGCGGCTCCCGACGCCTGGGGCGTCCCCCGCGGCGGCTGAGACGGGAGGCTCTCTCCCTGGACCGTCCCGCCACCGCCTTCGCTAGCATGACTGCTTCGCAGAAGGAGGTGACTGCCTCCCACTCCCTCTCGCCCCGGACCATGGCTTGCACCAGGGCCGGACGCGAGAGGTCGCCGTCGATGCCGATCGCCTCTACGAGGACACGGCGGTGCTCCGCCCAAGCGGGGCAGACCTCCACCGTGTGCTCCACCGTGTCCTCTGGGCGATCCTGGCAATGGTGACACCCGGGCGTTTCCTCCCGCCTGATGATGTGCAGGAACCTCCCGAAAATTCCGTGTCCGGTGAGGACCTGCGTCAGGCGGTAGGTGAGGGCGCCGTGGCGCCTCTCTAGCCACTCCTCAAAGAGGGGTCTTAATAACCCTGTATAACTGTCTCATAGACAAATAGACCTTGTCGTTTGATGACGTGCAGGTAACATTAAACCTCAGGGTGGTGAAGCAATTTCGAAGTCGACTATACAAGATACAGGATGGCATACCTCGACGCGCAACCTATTACCGTGTAATCAGTACATGATTCTGAACCCCTTATCGATAAATTTTTTCGATGAATATAAAAATTAAAAAAAATGGTTTTCTGTTTTCGCGTCGATGTCTCTGACACCCTCCCTATATAATTCTACTAGCAGCGCCCTGCATAAACCGCATATGTGTCGATCCCGTTTGAATATTGGGATAAAAAGTATCCTATGTGTTAATCCTGATTATAAACTGTGTGCCAAATTACATCCAAATCCGTTCAGCCGTTTGTGCGTGAAGAAGTAACGAACATACAAACACTCAGAAACTTTCGCCTTTGTAATATTACTAGCTGCGCCCCGCGGTTTCACCCGCATTGGTGTCGATCCCGTGGCAATATTGGGATAAAAAGTAACCTATATGTTAATCCAGGGTGTCAGCTACCTCCATACAAAATTTTATCAAAATTGATCCAGCCGTTTGAGCGTGAAGAAGTAACAAACTTACAAACACACTCACAAACTTTCGCCTTTATAATATTAGTGTGATAAACATACTAACACCTGGAACAACTCACTTAAAAAGGATAAAACTTATTTATATTTTGCTTATCATCAAGTGATAAGCAAAATACATATAAATGAGACAAAAGCAAGCCTATAATTTTTTTGTTATAAAATGTAATTTTTTTTCTATCATTTCAGTAAAACACATTATTCCCAGAGTGGGTGATAATTATTATCGTTAACTGCTACAAATCTTTGCTAAACATTTTTTTTTTGTTAATGAACACAGCTCTAATTTGTTCTTGGATAATTTATTTATACTTAAAAGCCAATAAAATAATTTGAAAACAATATTAGGTACCTATTAGATAAGACAATGGAGCTTATGTAGGTAAATAAAATTGTAATTATAACAAGTATTATGTGAGTAATGTTTCAGTATTAAAATTAATTCATTAAAACCTGAGTCAGTCTTTATAATTATGTATTCTTGTAACGGTTCTTGGTAGTTTTATTGCAATCATTATATTATTTTAACTTTCCTGTGATACTTTTGCATAAAGTGTTTTTCAAATAAACTTGCGATAAATGTCATTCAACCGCCCTGTACCAAAAAGTCCAAATAACTTACGATAGATATCATTCGTCATACAAAACTGTCGCTAACATTGCATCGGTTGAGTTTCATAATACCAAACACGGAGTAAGTCAAAAATAAGTAAATTTTGGGAATTAATTTAGTAGATTTTTTCAATTTTTAGAATACACATTTAAACACGGAAATTGAAATATGCTATTGTTTACGGACTTAAAAAAAAGAAAACATGTCGAACTTTTCGTTTTCGAGATTACTGAGGTTTTTAATCTGGGGGCACGGAAGTGCCCCCACCAAGTCGAGCAAAAAGGGGCACGGCCGTACCATCCTTTTCTCGAAGCAGTTCAGGCCATTTTCAACACCCTATAACTTCGTTGTGGATAAAACTAGAGACCTGAATTTTCAGTAATCAAGCAGGCATTGTATAAACATGGTATATTTCAAATTTCATTCAATTTGAACCAGTAGTTTAAGAATTATAACTAGTCAAAGTTTCTTAGTTTTGTCACTCACTGACTGACTGACTGACTGACTGACTGACCGATCATCAAAACTCTAAGGCACTTCTAGCAGACGTAGAAGCTTCAAATTTAGAATACAATTAGTGTTTAGTGTATAAATCAAGGAAAAACTAAAATATTTTGCAATATCGTTCCACTTTTCTAGATACACCAACTGCATAAATAACTTTGTAATCCTATATAAATATATAATATTACAAAGTTACATTTGCAGTTAATGAATCAGTGTACCTGTTTATCACTGCATAGTATAAAACAAAGTAGCTTCCCGCTGTCTGTCTGTCCGCATGTATGTTTAGATCTTTAAAACTGCGCAACAGATTTTGATGCGATTTTATATGTATAATACATGCATAATATAGTAGAGAAACACTGATAATTTTAGAGGTTTCTAATGTGATGTCGTAAATAAACACATTGTTTGCGCTTATATTGCAAAAGCTAGCTGAACCCTACGAGATCGATCAAAATAATGTACTACAGTATTGTACACCTTAAAAAGGTCTACAAAAAAGTCCCAGATGGTATATGTCTATCTCTTAGGGATAACCCACAATAACCAATTTTTATCCTTTACTTTTTACGAGAAATAATGGCTTATTTACGAAGCGGTTTTAATCAATACAGCATTAATCCTTATCCAATTAAGTACATTAAATACATTGTGCATTTAATATAGATCAATTTCTCCCTTACAGCATGTACTTTAAATGCGAAAAAATTCAAAGCTTTTATAAAGCGAAAACTATGCCAGAAAGCCTATTATACTGTAAAAGACTATATTGAGGACAAAAAGGCTTGGGATTGAGCTGCTCCAATAGGTTTAGACAGTGAATGTTATTTTGCAATTTTTACACTTTAATATTTTCTTTTTTTTTTTTTTTAAGTATCTATTTACTTACACAATGACATGTACATTTACTGTATAAAGTATTATATTATTTTAATTATTGTGAATGTGAGGACTGTGTGGGTCATTGTTTACATTTTAATCGTGGTCTGGCAGTTTGAGTAGTTTATGCGGCCTACCCAAATGTCCTGTCTTTGGTATTGTTCGTCGAATCGTTGAGCTCCTGAAGTTCTGAGTTGAGCTGCACGGTTACTGACAAATGCGTGCACTGACTGGACTGGTCCACTCAATCTGTGTGGTTCTTTCCTCAAAAGATCTTTTCAGACACTAATCTACATGGTCCTCAAAGATTATGTCCGGATTTTTATATACACATTGACATTGATGAATTTTATTTAGACAATGACATGAATATTTACTTTGTAAAGTATTTTTCATTTTATTTTTCTTTTCATTTAATTATTGTGAATGTGAGGACTATGTGGGTCATTTTTTTTCTGTTTTCCTTCTTAGTTTAAATCATGATCTGGCAGTTTGAGTAATTTACGAGGCCTACCCAAATGTCCTTTCTTTGGTATTGTTCGTCGAATCGTTGAGCTCCTCATTTCTGAGTCGAGCTGCACGATTTTTGACAAATGCGTGCACTGATTGGACAGGTCCGCTCAATCTGTGTGGTTCTTTCCTCAAAAGACCATTTCAGACATCAATCTACATGGTCTTCACACGATCTGACCAAGATTTTGTCTGGACTTTAAAAGAGACTGTGACCTCTGAGTTTGTTTCGGCCTTTCTTCTCAGAGTAGTCAGATAGGAAACGCCGACCACATCTAGTTTAAAAAATATGATGACGTGTAAAAGTGTTTGTAAAAACCTACTTACAGAAAATAAATCATTTATCATTTATCAATGAATAATTTCGAAGATATTACACATTTCAAATGTAGGGACATAGCGGTAGCGCTGGTGGGCAACCACAGGATAGTCCGGTTAAGTAGTCACGACCTCTCATCGTTTGGGGTGGGGTGTCCATCGAGCACAGCAACTCCCTAAATATCTTGGTGTTACCCTGGACTGGTCTTTAACATATAGCAAAAACTGCAAGAATATCAAGCGGACTACTTGACTGGCGCTATCTTTTTCTGCGGGAGAATTCGCGTGCCCCATGTGGGGCCGTTCTTCCCATGCAAAGCTGGTGGATACAGCTTTGAATGATACGTGCCGGGTCATCACTGGATGGCTAAAACCATCTGCTGTAACCACTAGCAGGAATAGCGCCACCAGTGCCTCACAGAGCAGTGGCAAGCTCCAGCGAAAGAGCCAAAATGGTCTCCGACACACAAAACCCTTTGCACGACAACATCCTTGTGCCACAAAGGCTGAAAAGTCGAAACAGTTTTTTAAAGTGTGTCGTTCCACTCACTGGCGAACCATCACAAGAGAGACTGAAGTTGTGGCGAGACAGTGCTTCCTTACCCAAACCGTTCGTCCACCCGCTGATCTCCCACCTGGACATGAGTTTCCTTTGGGTAACCTGGAAGTCTTTAAACAGACTCCGCACCCAGGTTGGCTGAAGCAAGGAAAACCTGTTCCGGTGGAGATTCATAGACGACTCCGCCTTGGAGTGTAAATGTCTATAGCACTTTATGATTAGCAGCGATCGCACGCGTTTATCGGAGCTCTCTAGCGAGGAAAATAACAATTATCCATACTAATATTATAAATTCGAAAGTAACTCTGTCTGACTGTCTGTATGTTACCTTTTCACGCCTAAACCATTGAACGGATTTCGATAAAATTTGGCAGAGAGATAGATTGCATCCCGGGAAAGGACTTGGGATAGTTTTTATCGACATACCTCGCGGACGAAGCCGCGAGCGGAAGTTAGTGTATAATTGAATGTACCTAGATGTTCAAAGGTAACTTGTAAAATGGTCAACGGATTAGGTTAAAAAAAAAGTTAAAAGGGTACCGGAAAGGAAAAAAAGTAGGACAATCTACAAAAAGAAGTGAGATGCCATCAAAACAAACTTGTAAAAAAAGCCAAGTCTCGCAACTCAGTTCTTCTACCGTAAAAAGTTGTGAGATCCATGTAATACCAAGTCGGTTAATTTATTCAGTCCCTACTTAAGGGACCTTCTGTCTTAAGTTATTACGTAATTAGCTAACCTAACAACATCTTGTAGTGACCATATCAATATTAAAAATCTTTTATGTTTAAAATACATAGATTGACTTGGCAATCGCACTGTGAGATACATTGTGTTTTCATGCGATGGCCAAGTCAATCTATGTATTTTAAACATAAAAGATTTTTAATATTGATATGGTCACTACAAGATGTTGTTAGGTTAGCTAATTACGTAATAACTTAAGACAGAAGGTCCCTTAAGTAGGGACTGAATAAATTAACCGACTTGGTATTACATGGATCTCACAACTTTTTACGGTAGAAGAACTGAGTTGCGAGACTTGGCTTTTTTTACAAGTTTGTTTTGATGGCATTTATATTTCAGTAAGTACAAGAATATGTTATATCAGGTTTTATTCAATTAAATTAACTTATATTCATGAAAATAAGAAACTAACAAAAAAAAAACTAAATTTTAACATCCTTACTAGTAAATAAGATATTTTGAGTTATGCCTTCTTACTTGGCGTCGAGTTTGCCGTCAGGGGCACATCACCTGTCCGCCATTTTGTAATAATGTCCTTCCGTCATTCCGAATTTGGAATGCGCTTGGGTTAGACTAGTCAACTTGTGTACTCTACTTGGAAAGTTTTCTCGCGTTTATTATTATTTTGTTATTGCTGTTGTTTTGTTACTTTGATTATTTGTAATAATGACTGAAGAAGTGACAACGGATCAACCTAAACCAGCCCAAACAAGATGGCGAAGAAAGCGAATCATTGAACTTCAAGCATTAAATATTTATATAAAAATAATACTATTTATTCGTTTTATTTTAGTATTACAAAAATAAATTATAGATGTGCCTGACTAGCCGGGAAAATCGACAAAACATACCTATTCAATATTTATAGTCTGCCCATATAAAATAAATAAAAACGAGTGATCATAATTTTGACCAAAAGGTTTGTAATCCATTCCTTGTTGCATGTACTGTCATGCGACAAGGTCGCCTCTTACCACGATACACTTGTTTTGATCGTGTTACCGACACTGCCCATACATTTTTTTCGTATCGTTTGGAAATTTTGGGATACATTAGTAGAAGGAGGTGAACAAACTTTATCGCAAGTTTATTTGAAATGAACTTTAGTCACTTTTGTTTTTGGGTAAAGCAGCAGAGCTGAGTCTGGTTAGGTACAAAACCAGTCCCCCCATTACATGGGACTTATACCCTGTTACTAGGGTAAAGGGGTAGGCAGCGGCCCACCCCTTTCGAGAATCTCAGTCGCGTTTTTTAGGTTCCGTACCCAAAGGGTAAAAACGGAACCCTATTACTAAGACTTCGCTGTCTGTCCGTCTGTCTGTCACCAGGCTGTATCTCAAGAACCGCGATAGCTAGACTGTTGAAGTTTTCACAAAGTATGTATTTCTGTTGCCGCTATAACAACAAATACTAAAAACAAAATAAAATAAATATTTAAGGGGGACTCCCATACCACAAACGCGATTTTTTTGCCCTTTTTTGCTCGATATCAAAAATGGCAACAGGTAGGCACTTGTAATATTCACAAAATACTCAGTTGTATTTTAACTTTAATAATAAATAATAAAATTAAAATAAAATAAATATTTAAGGGGGGCTCCCATACAACAAACATGTTTTTTTCGGTGTTTTTGTCTTGTGGTACGGAACCCTTCGTGTGCGAGTCCGACTCGCAGTACTCGCACTTGGCCAGTTTTTTTTTTTGTTTGGCCTACACTGTCCCACTGCAAAGGCCTCCCTCAAGTCCAGGAACTCTTTTCCCGCGCCACCTCAAACCAGTCCTCGCGGTACGCGTCCAGGTCATCTCGCCACCGCTTTATGGATCGACCTCGGCGGCGCCGTCCATCTTCAGGCACCCATTGTGTGGAAACTTTTGCCCAGCGGTCATCCTGCTTGCGGCTGATGGCGTGATATTACATACTAATATTGTATGTTACTACTTAATACATTATAGCTAAGTATTTTATAAAGAACAGTGAACATTATAAGAGGTTGGAGGAAACCAATGGGCATGCAGAGACTCAAAATTGATATTAAACGTTTTGTATAACAACTATCACTCGAAAAAATCTATGAATAAAGAACCTTTTGAGTTCGATGAAATTTGGCACACAGGTAGATCATGGTCTGGATTAGGATATATTATACTTACTTTTTATCCCGGCAGAGGCGGCACCTACATTCCCCCAAAAGCTACTACATTTTAATTCAGATTTGAAGAAGCAACCTATCTTCACCACAAAGTCTTTGTTACAGTGACGAAGCTAATCATGGCTGAAACTTTGGACCCGCTGTCTCCAAGTCTGAACAGCCCAGGACGCACAGACTCCGGCATCATGCACAAGCTGAGGATGAGGATCGGAAGAGGGGGTCCGGTTAGCAGACCGGCCGGTGAAGGTAAGTTAACGGACAGCTGTGCTGCTGGAGTTAGTTGCGCCACTTCTTGTGTTATGAGTTCATATAATTTTTTTTTTCAATTCAGTTTAATTTAATTTTAATGTATTATTGACATAATCTACTCATTTCAATTTATGTGGTTAGCTAGCAACAGTAGCAACCTCGACGATTGATTCATCACAATATCTTGCCTGAGCAACCAAAAAAAAAAGGGAGCATGACGAACTTGCTGCCAAGTTCGTCATGCCCCTTTTTTTTAACGTGGAGAAATGCTCATGCATTCTGCACTACCACGGGGAGATAGTGCAGTCATGTGGGACTCTAACCCACTAAAACTCCACGGTGTCCTCCTCTGCCGCTTACGGCGGGAACACGGGCACGCGTTAGCACTCATCCGTGAACCCGCCGCGGCTGTCCGTCACCGGACCCTCCTCTAGGGAGTACTCCCCATCACCGGCGCACCAGAACGCCGTGACCACCCCAGGGACCAAACCAGCACATGGGCGCCAGACGACCCCGTGTCTGGGCACCCTTGGTCCCCCTGCGACTGGTCAGATCATTGGCCCCGCCGCCTGCCAATTTTCGGCCGCAGAGTATAGGGAGAGCGGCCAACGTCATACCAACACTCCTCTCCTGCGGCCCCACCGCATCCGCCACCAGACGGTGGCAACCCCGTCAAGGCCGCGGAAGGTAGGGAGAGCGGCGCACCGCAATACCGGCACTCCTCTCCCGCCGCGGCCTCCAACCCTCAGCCGCGATGCCTCCCATACTACATCGGGGCCCGCCTCAGTTGCGATGACGCCTAAGCGGCACCGCAACCTACTTCTTGGCCGCTACGTCGTAGATAGGGGGTAATGGCTGATCTTTGTGTTATAGTACGTATAGTTGAGTACGTATAGTTTTTATTGTATTTGTTGGTATATTGGCGTGGCTACCTGGTTGGCAAATAATTTAATTGAATGTTCTGTGTTCTGTAATGTTAATTACTTTGCATACCTAGTATTGTATACAATCAAGTATTTTCTAACTGAACAGACAGCTGTGCTACTGGGGAGTTTGGTGCGCCACTTCTTCTCCCCAGCGAAAGCACTACGAAGTGGTGAAGGAGGCGTTTTTGGGGGATTGTCTTTTTTATTATTGTCGTTCGAAAAGTGCTGATTCTCAGCCTAGTTTGATTAAATGACTTTTGATTTTGATTTGTTTTCTGCTTCCCAGATAAATCACTAGAAAGTGGTGGAGGGCGGGGGTTTTAGCGGACTGACTTATGTAATTTTGACGTTCAAAAGGAAAAAAAACAGCCAAATTCAGCCTAAGTTCAGCCAAGTTCAGCCTAATTTGAAAAAAAACTGGCCAAGGGCGAGTCGGACTCGCACACGAAGGGTTCCGTACCACAAGGCAAAAACGCCGAAAAAAAAACACGTTTGTTGTATGGGGCTCCTTAAATATTTATTTTCGTCTGTTTTTGTTGTTATTGCGGCAACAGAAATACATCATCTGTGAAAATTACATTGTCTTGCTATCACGGGTCATGAGATCCAGCCTGGTGACAGACGGACAGTGGACCCTTAGTAATAGGGTCCCGTTTTTACCTTTGGGTACGAAACCCTAAAAATGACTTTTGATTTGATTAAGAACCAATGGTAGGAGGAAGCCTGGATTCCGCACAACACACGCTCGAAGAGTGCCCTGCGTGGGCCTCCGAGCGGCGGGTCTTAGTTGCCAGGATCGGGCGAGACCTGTCTCTGCCAGCAGTAGTGAGGGCTATGCTGGCAGAGACAGAGAATTGGACGATAGTAGCCTCCTTCTGTGAGACCGTGATGGCCAAGAAGGAGGCCGCTGAGCGGGATCGGGTGAGGGCTGATCCTGCTCGGAGAAGGAGGCGTCGGGGTGGCAACCGCCTTGGCGCCTAAAACGCCGAAGCCCGCTTACCAAACAGGGTAGGTGGACCTTTGGGGTCGCGGGCGCACAGAGTGGGGACTCTGTCCGCCCACCAAGTGACCCCAGGGAAGACGGGAGCCTTTTGAAGGTTTCCCCCCGACAATAAAAAAAAAAAAAAGGTGTCAAGAACCAATTCTCTCGACCGCCGCATTGTAGATCTGCGACGCAGTATTGTGTCTCTGTCTGTAAAGTCTAAGTACCGCTTTAGTTGCTTAGAACTGAGACCAAACAGTTGCATGCATAGAGCGGCCTCCAAAAGTTAGTTGACAATTTTCCACTTCAGCTGTGAATGTGACCACAGATAAATAGTTGGTGTGACACTCTACATTATGATTTAAAATTGTATAGGCCGATCGCTTAACTGGGACGTTGCCTGAGGAAGCAGCGCGGTGGGGGAGTGGTGTGATGAAGTGATGCGAGAACTCGGTGATTCGTCAACTTGTGACAACTATAGCGGTATCTACAACGCCACATGAGAACAACGCGCCATACTGACGTCACGCAAAATCCTGCATCTCGCAAGCAGAGTTTACCGCGCAACTAGCATACATACTACGGCCCGACATGAATCATCGGGCAGTTGCCTGCCAGACACAATACCCGTCTGGTCGGAGGATCCTCCCTTTTCTATAGAGTGTGAGTGAACTTTACACCCTGTTCCTCATACCTTCATTCAACTATCACCCTTCCCGCACTGCGCAGTCAAACTGTCGGCCTATAGAGATCCAAATGTTTGGACTGCTATAACGTTTTTATTGACTAATATTTACCTTTGCCTTTGACTTAGTATAAAAGAAAGAAGAAAACTGCGTTTATTGGCATTACAGCAAAATAAATACACCTTAAAACTATAAAAACAGAAAACAAAGATTATAATTATAATAAAAATAATTAACTTATCCCTTGGGAGTACCTGATTATTTTTTTATATGAAGTCATAATGTGACATCAGAGCCGAATTGAAAAAATGTCAACTAACTTATGAAAGCCACTGTATACAGGGTTATTGGTAAAACATTAACAATCTCTTAAGACGTCATTGTACTCATCACTATGAACAACTTTCACTAGGTATGGGACGAAACGAAATAGCGAAAAAAAAATCAGCTGTTCCCTACATTTATGTTCGTATAACTCGTCAAAATGTAGGGAACAGCTGATTTTTTTTCTCGATTTCAGCCCATATTAAAAGTTGTTCACAATGATGAGTACAATGACCTCTGGTAGTTTCAGTCTATGTTAGACTGCTCACAGGAGATCTAGCCCACACTGGTGAAGGCAAACAAAACAGTTCTTTTACATTTTCAAAGCTGCATTCAATAATTCAGTAATGAATACAATTACTACTATTATCTGCATCAGCTAGCCAAACTCACCTTGACCTGGCAAGAAAACGTTGTAAGTATTCTTGCAAAATGTGGAATCGCCTGACTTAATGACATGTCCTTGGACTGTAGAGAGTTCTGTTCTGCAAATGACACGAATCAAACTAAAACCATTAATTTCAATTGGGATAATGACATTCTTTTTATTTTAAACTCAAAAAAAAAATTTGTTTGCAAATAGTCCAAACAATACTATAAAAAGTCTAAAAGCTTAAAAAAATGCCAAGTTATAAACGTTTTAAAATAAAAAAAACTGCTAGACAAAGACGGCTCTATTACAGAAGTGACGTCACAATTATGTAAACGCCATACAATGTCCGTACCGCGCGACAAGGACGGGAATAATCCCCTCCAAAAACTTGTAATGCGTTTAGCTTCTCCATATTTTCAACGAATCTACTGATTATTTCGATTATCTCATTTTACTATGCCTTCTTTGAAATGACATTATTTGCTTGAACATTTCTAATATTAGTCACCATCCCTATTAAACCATTTACAAGCACTTTTGGATTGTCAAAGTGTCGGTCAGTTAAAACGTTGAAGCTTGTTCATCATCATCATCATTTCAGCCGAAAGACGTCCACTGCTGGACATAGGCCTCCCCCAAGCACCTCCACTTCGACCGGTTCTGTGCTTCTCGCATCCAACGGGTTCCAGCGGCCTTCACAAGGTCGTCGGACCATCTTGTGGGAGGCCTTCCAACGCTACGTCTTCCGGTACGCGGTCGCCTCTCCAGAACCTTCGGCCCCATCGGCCATCTGTTCTGCGCGCAATTTGTCCTGCCCGCTGCCACTTAAATTTGGCAATTCTTCGGGCTATGTCGGTTACCCTGGTTCTCCTGCGGATCTCCACATTTCTGATTCGATCACGCAGAGAAACTCCAAGTATAGCCCTCTCCATTGCTCTTTGTAGCAGCAGGATGCTGTCCATCTGTGTCTGGTTAATGGCAATAGCAATAATCATCTGCCTAGCCCTTTCCCAGCTATGTTCGGGTCACCATCCAGTCTGGATTTAGCTGAATACCATTATTTTACAAGGACGAGATGACGTCTGATAGAGAAGTATGGAAGAAAAAGACATGTTCCGCCGATCCCGAATAAATTGGAATAAGAGCAGGAGAACGATGACCAGTGTTTTACATGGACTGACTCCCTACCTGACTTCCATAACTCAATTACTGGGTAACGCGGTACGTTACGTGACTGTGTGGTGCCGGACTTAAAGAATAGCACCACCCCATACTTCCCGTGGGTGTCGTAAAAGGCGACTAAGGGAGACCGGAGAATGGGCAGCAGCGTTCTCTATGCATTACACCATCATACCATATTGTGATCGCCAACCCGCCTGCCAAGCGTGGCGATTATGGCAAACCCCCCCCCAAAATTGGGGGAGGCCTATGTCTAGCAGTGGACGTCTTTCGGCTGAAATGATGATGATGATGATGAAGGTACGTTAATGATAAATGATTTTATTTTTGTTAGTAGGCTTGTACAAACACTTTTACACGTCAATCATATTTTTTTTTTAAACTTGATGAGGTCGTTTCCTATCTGACTACTCTGAGAAGAAAGGCCGAAGCAAACTCAGAGGTCACAGTCTCTTTTAAAGTCCAGACATAATCTTGGTCAGGTTATATGAAGACCATGTAGATCGATGTCTGAGATGGTCTTTTGAGGAAAGAACCACACAGATTGAGAGGACTTGTCCACGCATGTGTCAGAAATCGTGCAGCTCAACTCAAGACTTAAGGAGCTCCACGATTCGACGAACACCAAAGAAAGGACATTTGTGTAGGCCATATAAATTACGCAAACTGCCAGACCATGAAAAAAAACTAATAGAACAGAGAGAATAACAAAACAAAAATAATTTATAATATCATAATAATGGCCAACATCTCTGCCTAACCTATCGGGGAATACAGGCGTAGGTACTGTTACCCGAAGTTTATTAAGAATATCGCGGCGGGATTTTTCCGCGTACTGGATTTTCAACTCTCGGTGTTGAGACGAGCATTGAGAATCCAACAGAGAGCATCCCAGCGCGTCAAAAAACATTCTCTTGATTTTTCAACTCAAATGCTTGGCCAGACTGGCAGCGCGGGGCGGGGAGCGGTGCGGACGCGGGAACGCGCGCGATCTGCCTGTCCGCAGTGGAGCGCGGCTTCGTTCTGAGCGTTGTCGTATCCAATGTTTGTCAAAATATAATGTGGATGAAGAAGACTTATTTTTACTAGACAAAAGCTCGAACTAGTTTGAGAAACCCCGGTCCCCGCGCGGGCCGCCCGCGCACTCACTGCGGCCACTTCTATGAACGAGCTGTGGCGTGAGTTGCCCGCGCGCTTACCGCGCCCGCGTGCTCACTATGGACCCTCAAATGAAGTTCTTATGTTTGAGTAAGCCGCTCCGCGCCCGCACCGCGCCCGCGTTGCCAGTCTGGCCAAGCACTCAACCCTAAGCAATGCCTCGGCTTATTGTTAGTTTCAATGTTATTATAAGTAATCCAGCATAGTTCCGAGCCGTTAGTTTTCAAATCACTGTGACACCTGCCCATTGTTCGGTGAAGGTCACAAGCTCGCCGATAATGTAGCAATGTGGTCAAGCGGTCAGCGGCTATCAGTCAGTAACAGTGAGGCAGTGACTTAGTGCACTCGTCGGATATGGGTGAAAAGTGCTCCGGAGGTGATGAAAAAATAGTGAATTAATTGTGTTTTATAAATCCCTTTCACAGAGAGGAGGTCTGTGTCCCAGCAGTGGGAACATTATAGGCTGATTACGTGTTTTATGTTTTTTTTTTTTATGCTAATTACTATAGATAGTAGTGAAATCAAATAAAGTGCCTGTTTGGTAATCTGAAATCGCAAAAAAAAATCTGCTGTTCCCTACATTTTGAAATTTCTCCTGACGGCGGGCCTGTTCCTCCTTGTCCCGTTGGAGCTGTTCCTCCAACCGACGAGCCTGCTCCTGCAGCATCATCGTCAGAGCAGCCAAATCTGGTGCTGATGATGCTGGAGCAGCTGTGGACGGGCCGGCCTCCGTGGTCGGTAGCTGGCCTTCCGACCTCTGTGGCGTTGCTCCATCGAATCGCCTCTGGTCCGTCTCTTGCTGGCGTTGACTCCGGGTACCCGCCCGGGTACCCTCCGTGTCTGATTTTTTTTCGCGATTTCGGGTTTGGTCCCATAGTAAAAGTTGTTCATAATGATGAGTACATGCGTCTAGATTCTTTGGAACTGCAATATAATAATATCGCAATGTGAGATTTTAAATAATACCACATACCTACAGCGTGTGAACACGAACAAAATGTCATACTATAAGTCAGCAAGTGTGTACCTGTAGCGGTATCTACACCGCCACATGCGAACTACGCATCACACTGACGTCACGCGAAATCCTGCATCGCGCAAGCAGAGTTTACCGCATCTAGCATAATATACAACGGTTCGGACATCAATCGTTGGGCAGTTGTCCACCAGACACAACACCCGTCTGGTCGGAGGACCCTCCCTTTTCTATGGAGGATGTGTGAACTCTGTATATGATACCCTGTTCCTCAAACCTCTATGTAACTATTTAACGAATGTAAGAAGACGCTTAGCTTTTCTTTACTTTATTATCCGACTGCGCGCAGAAAAGACAGGGTTATGTTTTTCACGTGTATCTCTGCATCATTGTATGAGGGATTTTTATAACCTCGAAGCATCCTAACGGCTGGGTGGATGATGGGGAAAAAAGAGTACATGAGGTGTCTCGATAGACACGTTATTACCAACGTGACCATTGACAGTCCCGCTTTCCGGCTGTCTGTCCCGTTGTCCCCAACCAGAGCAAAAATGTCCCGCTTTTACAATGCGAGCAAACTATATTCAATTCAATTCAATTTATTCATGAACAATTTACATAGTGACATGCGAGAGCGAGACGGATGCGCGAGTCTTAGTGCCGAGACCCGACATTTTAAAACAAAAACAATTACGTCTTCAACCGCAATGTAATATTAAAATTACATATTAATATAAGTACCTAATAAATTTATATTATTTTTCATGTCCTTTTCTCTTTTTAATAAATACCTAGTAAAATAAGCTTTTTTTTTGTTTAATTCCAAAAGCGTCCCGCTCTGACAAAAACAAAAAATGGTCACGTTATCAGATGACACTTGTCTAGGTGGCGCGATGGATCTGAGTTTCTGTCTCATATTCAAACCATTTTTCTGCCATTTTCCAGGATATGTGGAGTTTGGAGAGTTCAGGACAGAGACACCTGGCATCAAGAAGGTTGGAACCTTCGCCGGAGTCTTCTGCCCTGTTGTGCTGTCTATGTTCAGTGCGCTGGTCTTCATTCGGATGGGTAAGCGGATTTGAAGTTCTGGTAAAACGATATAGCAAAAACTTTATAACGAAACAAACAACACTGAATAGTTTATTCAAGTCGTAGGACAACAATAGACTGGTATTATTATAATTCTTTGACCCTTGAGTTAGGGACTCCTAGAGAATAGTGGATAGTTCGTCTGTTTAGGAGTCGAATGAAGATGATGATGAATGAGAGGTTAGCAAAAAACCTGCCGATGCTGTGTCAACCTTAGAGAGACAAAAATTAAATGTCTATGGCGTTTCATCTTTGTGCCTCTAACTTCTCCGGTCACCCATTCGGTTAGCACAGACCGACGGAGTGGCGGCGAAGCGAATAATTCTATAACACTCCGTCGGTCTGCGCTAACCCATAATCTTCGATCCGGAACATAGCAATGCTGCAAACTCAACTCTTTAAATGTCATGCTATCTCTGTTTATTTAAGGTGTTAAGTAGAGACAGAATACTTTTAAGATCGTCTAAAGCCTCTATCTGTAGACGTTAGTACGAACGACCTTTGACTAAGCGTTATTTCTGTCACTGTCGCACAAGTGTCAAACTACAAGTGCAAGATAGAGACACAAGCAAGTCTAGTCAAAGCATACGCTAAGTACCGTTTATAGATCTCGACCTCATAGATAAATGTTTTGAGTATTCGGCTGGAAGTGGTTCTGCACAAATATTCAATAGTGATAATACATTGTAAACATCTATAATAACAAATTAGTGTTTTGTGTTGAACTCAAATCTTATCTAGTTCATGACTCAATGTGCAAGGTCAATCTGCTCAGATAATGAAGTGTTTTAAGTGCATAATTATACAACATTATATATGCGAAACCCGAAACACGTGTTTAGCATTTTTATGTAAAGAATCTATGTTCAAAATTTCAAAACTGTATCATGAAAAATCACAAAGTTATAAGCGTGTTAAGTTACCTGTTTGTCAGTACAAAAATATGCTCACCCGCAACGCTCGCGCCGCGCCGTCTTGCGCTCATTGATGATAGTACCTAGGTACCTAACCGCTCGGCGCGGAGATTGGATAACCTACTTAGTGTTGCTCGGTGTCCAACTTTTAACACATTGAAGGACACTGAACGCCTATAGACGTAATAACAATAAAACTTCTATTGTGTCTCGTTCAGTGTCCTTCAATGTGTTAACCTTAAAATATTTTTGGGACAAAATATAACATGGGGTAAAAATTATTGGAATCGATTCAGTTACTTATTCTGAACAAACTATATTCAGGTTTCGCATATAAGCGAGGCGGTACGCGGGCTAAAACACGGTGACTCGATTATAGTGGACTGTATATTAAAGGCTCAACAATGACAAAGCAAAACGGTAAAACAATGACTTGAATCGGCGAAAAAGAATGGCCCAGTAGCATAGACGACGACGCAGTACTGTGCCGGCCGGTGCGCGCGCACGTCGAGCGCCCCCTCCGCGACCGCAGGTCCCCCGCCCGCGGTCGCCAGGTGCGGCGTGATATTCTCGACAACGTTTTCTACTTGATAATAGGTTTAATCCACAATCATATAAATCGCTGTGGTCTAAAGTTTAGGCCTGAGCCGTTTAGACTGAAAATGAAAACCAAGTCTTCAAGTGTAGGTATATAATATTCGGTTATACCAATTTCAGCCGTATGCTATAGTAAGTAAGTACCTATAGTTTATTTTCCTTTTTTTCATATTATTTATTTATTTATTATTTATTTATTTATTCAAAATTTCGTAAATAACACCATAACAGCTAAAACGCCAATGCAATGTTACTACCACAAAGATACACATACATCTAACTTACATTGAGTAGGTAGTAGGTAGGTACCCCAAAAATACAATTAAAAATAGAACCATAAATACAATTTAAAATACATTAAAAAAAATATAAATAAAAAACACAAATAGAATACAATCAAAAATACAAAAACCATTAAAATACAATTAAAAATACAAATACCATTAAAATACAATTAAAAATATAAATACCATTAAAAATACAATTAAAATCCCTTCCCAACATTTTCAATGCACTTCAATGCTACTTCTGTGAACTTCATCAGGCTGCAGTGAAATATATCTACCTCATTTGAAATAATATTCAACAACCTTATGGCGCGTGATAAGGGGGCAAACTTGTTAAGATTAGTCCTAGAGAATGGCTCCAGTAGAGTTGGCGTGGGGCGACGCGCGCCCCCGCAGCCGGGTGGCGCGCGCAGCCCCAGCCCCGCTAATATATCGGGGTGGTGAAGCCAGCCGCGCAGCACCCGAAACACTAAGCTACACAGAGCGATGTCCCTCCGCACCGCCAGCCTGCTGTACCCTACCATCCCTATTACAAAGAGACTCGGGTACATGAGTGGGAAGAAGGGATAGACACCGTACAGCTTAAAAAACAAAAAACGAGCGAATTTGTTCTGGATTCTTTCAACCATAATACTGTATTTAGCCTCATGGGGGTTCCAAACAATAGCACTCGTTTCAAGACGATTGATGATGACGATGATTATATTATCATTGACGCCAATCTGATAACACATGAATAGATATTTGGCCAAAAACAATAAAATGACTTATGTTCATACATAGCTTGGTCTCTATTGCATACTTATCTCATAATGAAATAAATAAATGAATAAATCTCCATAAAAAAGAAAACGAGTGATTGACTGACAGCCACTCAAGTGAATATTAACTTTACGTCAGTGTAAATGAAATTGATTTCAGAATAACTAGTAAGAGTAATATTAAAGTTGCAACGGAAACTGAACTTTATGTGTAGGTGTTGAGGGGCTTACAGGACCTCAACACAAAGATAGCAAGTTTTAGAAACAATAAAAATATATGATCGACTACAGTAAACAAAATCAGAAAAATATATGATGTTCTTCAGGATATAAGCTAGGTAGACAGTTTGTTGAAAACATAATACAACTGATTTGATACGATAGAAAATATCATGAAGATACCTCTAAAAACTTTCTTTTTACAATAAAAATCATACTAATAATATACATACAATCATTCTGATTTTTTGTCAGATTATTCCACTGGCAACATACTAAAGCAATAGTGTTTTAATTTTTTTGTCCAAACAATAGATTTTTTGTAAATAGACAATTGCTTTATATTTTGCAATAAATTACCAGTGTTGTGTCATCGCGCTTCTCTTTCTTTTCTATGCAGTCCGACAAAGACCGCGCTTCAGGTCATGTATAGTTACCGGAACGTAACTTGGCAAGAGATTTTCGTAGTGGGGGAAGTTCGCGCATATAAAAATGTATGAAATTGTGCGTGCGCAATCTTCCCCCACTACAAAAACTCTTGCCAAGTTACGTGCCGGCAATTATACTCGTAGTCGCCTTAAAGTAACTTTTTCCGAATAGGATAAGTTGGGAACTTCATTTTAAACGCTTTTTTCTTCTTTTTCAGGTTACCTAGTCGGCAATGCAGGTCTTTTAGTCACCTTAGGTCAGTTTGGTATAGCGTACCTGATCGTGATATTCACTGTCACTTCCATCTGTGCTATATCTACGAATGGAGCTGTCGAAGGCGGAGGAGTGTATTGTATCCTTTATAAAACTTACTAGCTGACCCGGCAAACGTTGTTTCCTCCTCCTACACTACTCCTACCCTACTACTACCCTACTTCTACCCTACTCCTAACCTACTCCTACCCTACTTCTACCCTACTTCTACCCTACTCCCACCCTACTCCTACAAGTAACTAAAAAAAAATATCCTATGTCCGTCAACCACTACCTCCCCTCCCCACCAATTTTTAGCCAAATAGGTTCAGCCGTTCTTGAGTTATAAATAGTATAACTAACACGACTTTCTTTTATATACAGGGTGGAATTTTCGAAGTGTACCTGGAGGGAAAGTACTCTAAATACTGAAGACAGCAAATTTCACTCAAAGGAAACATTCCTTTATTTATTAAAAAAAAAACAAAACAGCGTTTAATTTTTTTTTTAATACTCTTGCTACACCCGGGAATCGAACCGACTAAAATCCAACCCGGGATCCTCCTCGGGATTCCTTTGAGTAAAATTTGCTGTCTTCAGTATTCAGAGTACTTTCTCTCCAGGTACGCTTCGAAACTTCCACCCTGTATATAGATATGTGTGTGGATTGTCGAGAAGTATAGTCAACCTCGTAATTGTTTATCACTTGTGACAGCAATTACCAGTAAATTGAAACCACACTAACGTTGAAACTAACTGTCACATAGACAAATAGACTTTGTCGTTTTATGACGTTTAAGCGATATACAACCTTAGGGTGGTGAAGCAATTACAAGGTCGACTATACATACAAAAAATAATGTGGGAAAAAAATATTGCTCAAGTGTAGTTTATAAATACTAAGTGGCATGTAGGAGCCAAAGTAGGCCAACAGAAAAGTAAAATGAGTGAAGTGAAGTGAAATAAAATGCTTTTAGTCTAACTAAGCTCCTAAATTAATAAAAAATACTAATTCTGAGTCGGCGCCAAATGATTTAAAGTTAAGTTATGACATTTAAAACTTTATTTCTTAAAAAAAAGTTGGAACTTTGACCTTCAATGTCTCCGTAACCAGAAGGTTCCCAAATAAGTTATCTCATCATCTGCCTAGCCTTATCCCAACTATGTTGGGGTCGGCTTCCAGTCTTAACCGGATGCAGCTGAATACCAGTATTTTACTTGGAGCGACTGCCTATCTGACCTCCACAACCCAGTTACTGGGTAATACGATACCCCTTGGTAAGATTGGTTGACAGATTTTCGGGCTTTTGACGACCTGTAACGGCTGTCAAAGATCCACGAATGACAGCTGGGACCAACAACGGCTTAACGTGCTTTCCGAGGCACCCCTCCGTGCCTCTCGTATGTAAAGATGGTCACCCATCCACGGACCAACCGCGGCAAGCTTAGCTTAACCTGATCGATCGACCCGTGCGGCTGTTATTACGTGTAGTACAAAACATTATCAAAAGTACAAGTGACTCTTGGCTTCATTAAGCGTCTTTAAACACCCGTTACACAGTTCACAGTACACGTTATACGTTATCTGTGTATCATGACACGAATCCTGAATCCTTAACTATCTCTCAGTTATGATAAGCAGAACCCTAGGTCCGGAGTTCGGTGGTGCTGTGGGGACATTGTTCTTCTTTGCCAACGTGGTGTCCAGCGCTCTCTGCATATCTGCCTGTACTGAAGCCCTCGTAGAGAATTTTGGACAAAATGGTGAGTTCCGTGTTATTGTGTGATAACAAAATCCATTGTGTAGTTTAGAAAAACAACGGTCACACAGACAGACATGACTTTCATTTGTAACTAGCTGACTTGACAGACGGCCTGTTTACTTAGCTGCCTCGGCTTATTTTTAACCGACTTCAAAAAAGGAGGAGGTTCTCAATTCGACGGTATGTTTTTTTTTTGTGTGTTTGTTACGCGATTACTCCGCCAATTGTGGACCGATTTTCTAAATTCTTTTTTTTTGTTTGAAAGGGTATACTCTCGAGGTGGTTCCATTATCATCAAGTTGAAATCTGATGAGAGGATCCCATGGAAATCGAGGGAAACCCTCAAATTTTATAGGCAAAGCTATATCGATTTGGGTATTTTTTAAAATAGCTTGAGCATTTGCTCTCGGTAAATCATCATTTGGTAAAGTGGAGCTGATGAAGAAGACCACAGATGGCCATTGGAACTACTCAATGACAAATATTTCACGGGTTGCGATTCGATTACTTTAGCTAAGCAATTTATGCTCGTCAAAAAGTGAAAAAAAAACTTTTTTACAAAAAAAAAACAACCGACTTCCAAAAAACACTACAAAGTGAAAAATAACTTTAATTTCGGAAGTCGGTGGCAAAAAACTAAATTACAGATCCATAGACACCGACTTCCGAAATTAAAGTTATTTTTCACTTTGTAGTGTTTTTTGGAAGTCGGTTGTTATTTTTTTTCGTAAAAACGTTTTTTTTTGTTTTATTTTTTTGGATTGTTGTTTTTTTCCTATTTGCTGTACTCTGGACACTTTTAACGCGTACGTCTTTTTTACATCGTTCTCCCATATAATTATAAATTCAACATTAACCTTTTCACCGCCAAGCACTTCTATAGAAGTTCGGGATTTTCGTGCCACCAGCGCCACAACTTCTATAGAAGTTGTTCATTTTAACTATCTTATTAAAATAAATTTACTGTGATTAAAAGCTTTGTTTCATTTTATTATGTAAGATAGCACTGTCTACTACCCTGTTTTTTATTTTTCTACACAAAATAAGCCCTAGTTTGTCCTAAAATCGGCAAAAACAGAAACTCCGAATTTTGTTACTTTCCTCAGAACGCCAATCACTTCATATCAAGTTGGCCAGTGATGTGCCGTGAAAGGTTGATTTCACCATTGAAATATTTATAAATACAGAAAGTTACGAATATCGAAAACAATTTGAGGTCAATAAAATATGAACTTAGTTATCTACTTCATTACAAAGGATAGTAGATGAATTTCGACCTTCATCGTAGATGCCGATACGTAATTATAAAGTTGTTACCAATTCTTGTCGATAGTTTTTTTCCCATCTCTACAAAACAATTGGTCGTCTATGCCCCTGTGCGCCACCGAGTGCCACGAACTACTATAGAAGTTGGTCAGTGACGTCATAGGCGTGCGGCTGTCAAGGTCACTTTGGCGTAGTGCAGCACAAAATCGGATTCGCGCGCACGCATCTTTCTTTCTTTCACTTGATAACAAATAGAAAAATGAGTGAAGAACTTGATTCGGACGAACTTCTTAAAATTTTGCAAGGTGTGGAATCGGACTCGGAGTATTTTGTGGAGAACATTGAACCAGAATATAATTCTGAGGTACATATGTCTAACTGGATGATAATAATAATGTTTATTCATCAAAGAGTAGGAATTCAATAAGTGTGTAAAATGTTCGGTGAGCCGTGTATCTCCAGATGCACTGTAATTACAGTAGATTTAGGTACTGTTTTTGTACTCTATACACTATTATGGTAAATACAGTGTATGAAAGCACTGTAATTTTAACTTTTTTAGAAATTCTTTTCAAAGAAAAAAAAGGAAACCTAATTGCAATTCGTATAAAAATCATCTAAAAACAATTAAAAATTCTGCCACTTAGATACCTACGGTAAAAAACGTTGACTGAAGTTATTAAAAAAACACAGGAATAAACAAAAATAGAAGAAAGAAAGACCATAGACCCCATCCCTGATCAGAATCGAATTCAACGTGCCCTCAGTGCCAATAACTTGATATGAAGTTAAAGAATGAGATCATGAAACAAATAGAGATGTACCCCATTCCTTATAGTTCTAATTGAGTTATGTATTAGTTTCTTTGATACTCATAATTTATACTGTTTTTTCTTATTAGGGATACTGTGAAATAAAACAAATCTGGAAATATTTCATCAGTTTTTATTTATATTCGTAAAATCAACTTTAAATCTTAACTTTACGCGTACAAATCTTATTCATCGATATGACGATATCCCCATCACTACTGTTTACTGTATATTTAGTTATACATTTATAGCTTGGCGCTCGGCGAGGCATTGCGTTTTGTGTACGTTGGCGGCGAAAAGGTTAATGATGTAACTAATATTTTTGTAAAAATATAATTTAAAAGAGTGTCCATGGAGTTTCTTGCCCGTTCTTCTCCATAGGTACCTACGCTTTGAAATGGGCAACTAGCTTCATATTTTCTGACTGACCGACTTCTTGACAATTCAAAAGTGCCTGTAAATGGTTTAATTGAAATAAATGCTTTGAGTTTGAGTTTTTAAATTACAATAATTCATACAAAAATCCCATAGAAAAACCTATTTTCAGTATTGGCGGAATTTTTCGGGCATCTTTTCCTATTTTTAATTTCATAAAAACCATAATCGGACGATTACGAACATTTTAAAACAATGAAGACAGTAAAAATTAGTCAGATTGTCCACCTTTTTCCCAAGTGATGCGCTTACCAGCAAACTGCATTTCATTTTAATAGATAAACAATTTAGAGCCACTTTTGAGTTATTAATGAGTCGGCCACTCAGAAAGTTGAAGCTAGTTGCAATTTTTAATTAACACGCTTTTATTAGGTCGACCTGTATGTCATGTAACTATGTAATGGAATCTAAGGTAACTAATTTAGCCATCTTCCAAGTGTTGTAGCGTAATGAAAATTGGCAGCTGTATGTAGTTCTGATGACAATACAATAATATGGTACTGTCGAACTGATCTGATGATGGAGCCGTAAGATATGAACTGGAACATCATGATGGAAAATCGTATCATAGCTGTTTTGGATTTCTCAGAAAAGTCTTGTAATGAACTTTGACCACGATTAGGTTTCAAGGTCTGACGATGAAGCTGGAAGATAGGCACTGGCATTCCATGATAGTTTTTTGTTTTTACGTGCATTTATAAAAGCGTGTTCTTCTAGTGTTTTTTAAACTATTAATTTATTGCTAAGACGCTTGTTACCGTTCCTATTATTGCAGGCTACCTGGTGGGTTCCCACCCAGGTATCCCAGACGGCTGGTGGTACCGCTTCCTGTACCGCTCAGGGCTGAACGCCATCGGACTGGGCGTGTCCTTGGCCGGAGCCTCGCTCTTCGCCAGAACCAGCTTGGCCATCTGGATGACGATGCTCATCTGTTTGGGAAGCGCTTTCCTAAGCTTCTTTGTGACGCCTCCTAGTTTGGTAAGTATTTAATTTTAATTTATACTTGAATACACATTTCTTAGATAAAATTTACATGTATTAATTACCACTAAATCAACTATCTTCTTTGGCGTTATAAAGTCTTAAGTTCGTTTTTTATTGATGAGTTTGTAATAAAAAGGCTCTATAAAAATTCGGTTGCAATGGAATTTGGCGATTGGCACACTGCTGCGTTTCACGCAGCGGTGAGCGGGAAACGGAGCCAAATTCCACGCGCGTGAGTGCGTTTTTATTGAATTTGTATGTAAAAAATCACGCGCGTGGGTGCGTTATCTGCGCCCCGCTGCGTGATGCGGTGCAGTGTGAGAATCGCCTTAGAACTTTATCGTGTACTAGATGCGCCCCGCGGTTTCACCCGCACAAACGTCGATCCCGTGAGAATATCGGGATAAAAGCCTAACCTAAATGTTAATCCAGGGTGTCAGCTATCTCCATACAAAATTTTATCAAAATTGGTCCAGCCGTTTGAGCGTGAAGAAATAACAAACACACACACACTCACTCACAAACTTTCGCTTTTATAATATTAGTGTGATGACATAGAGTTTACTGCCTTGTTGTTCTAGCGGTCGCAAGCGTTACTGCTGAGCCTGAAGACGAGAGTTCGATTCTCAGGTCGGGTAACATGTTAATGGGTTTTGTCCTTTCTTGTGCGTGGTCCGACACGCACTTTGCCGGTTTTTCTTTATAAACCGTTATTATTCATAATTAGTACAGACGCCAGCACATCCAGCTACCCGAAACTGTAAAATTTTCCCAATTAACTTTGAACCTTATGGTTTAGCGATAAAGTTGAAAATCTATTAAAGAAATTTGACAGATAGTAGTAGCATGATGTGCTGGCGTCTGTACTAGCAACTCGCCCCTGCTTTCCACGGTTTTATGACTTGACAAAACGTCGGAATTTCTTTATTATAATATTCCTTCTGGTATCATCATTTCAGCCGAAAGACGTCCACTGCTGGACATAGGCCTCCCCCCAAGCACCTCCACTTCGATCGGTTCTGTGTTGCATCCAACGGTTCCTGCGGCCTTCACAAGATGGTCGGTCTACCTTGTGGGAGTTCTTCCAACGCTACGTCTTCCAGTACGCGGTCGCCACTCCAGAACCTTTTGGCCCCATCGGCCATCTGTTCTGCGAGCAATGTGCCCTGCCCACTGCCACTTAAGTTTGGCAATTCTTCGGGCTATGTCGGTTACCTTGGTTCACCTGCGGATCTCCTAGTTTCTGATTCGATCACGCAAGGAAACTCCAAGCATAGCCCTCTCCATTACCCTTTGGGTGACTTTTAGCCTTCTAATAAGGCTCAACCTTCTGGAATAAATTATCTAAATGATTGTGAAAATCGCATCAAAATCCGATCTGTAGTTTAGAAGAACAACGGTCAGACAGACAGATAGGAAAAAGCGACTTTAATTTATAATATGTATACATTTAAGGAAAGAAAAATATTTTATTTACCTATATTTTTCTCATTTTCAGATAGAGAAACCAGACACGAATCACATTGTTAACATAACATCGTTCCAGTACACTGGTCTAAACTCCGCCACGCTGTATGACAACCTGTATCCCGCGTACGGTCGCGACTACACCACTGCCGATGGCCAGATGGTGGATTTTGCGAGCGTTTTCGGGGTCTTATTCACTGGGGTGACTGGGGTCATGGCGGGGGCTAATATGAGTGGTAAGTGTTAAATGATTTTATTTTTGTAAGTAGGTTAGTGCAAACACTTTTACACGTCAATCAAGTTTTTTTTAAACTAGATGCGGTCGGCGTTTCCTATCTGACTACTCTGAGAAGAAAGGCCGAAACGAACTCAGAGGTCACAGTCTCTTTTAAAGTCCAGACATAATCTTGGTCAGGTTATATGAAGACCATGTAGATCGATGTCTGAGATGGTCTTTTGAGGAAAGAACCACACAGATTGAGAGGACCTGGCCAGTCAGTGCACGCATTTTTCAGAAATCGTGCAGCTCAACTTAACTAGACAAGGAAATGTTAACTTTAATATAGTGAAATGTTGTTTTTTTTTTACATTTGTAGCGACCCGCCTCTGCTTCCCACATTATTTATTAATTGAAAAATATCGAGATTTCTTTGTTAAATGTAAGTGTAATACTAACGTATTATATGCATAAACCTTCCGGAATAAACTCTCTAAATGATGGTAAAAACCGCACTAAAATCCGTTGCGCAGTTTAGAAGAACACACGGTCACAGACAGACACAAAGAGCGACTTTTATTTATAATATGTGATGAAGCCTCCCAATTGGGAACATAAAGGGCTAAGGAAGGAACACGGGTGGGCTTTAGTCAGTAAGAGTCTGACACTCCCTTCGCTCCACCCTGAGCTGGAGGGGTCATTTGATGATTTCCCATCCGCAAAAAAAAGGGGGGGGAGGGAGCTGAAAAAAAAAACTCTCCCAATTGTTTTCTTTCTTTCTTTTCTATAATTTTTTTTGCTGTCTAGTTAAATAAGTGTAAGTAAACCCAGTACTATAACTTGAGAAGTTCAAACATCCAATTTTTTCTAGCCATTTATAATCCATTTTAAAAAAAAACCTCTATATATATAAATTTTTGTTAGCGATTCTAATTAAAGAAGATTAAATTGGAATACACACAATAATGGTAGGAGTAAATGAAAAGAATAAGTATGGGATATTCAAATACAATTTGTGAGAGGTAACTTCCCAATTATTCGCCCCCTATTACATGAGAAATAAACATACCTGGTGAAATGTGGAGAGAGAATGTGAGACTTTACTTCAATTAGCCAATTAAAAGCCACTTTTAAACGTCATAATTTACAAGAACCATCATGATCTGCCTAGCCTTTTCCCAACTATGTCGGGGTCGACTTCCAGTCTAACCGGATGCAGCTGAATACCAGTATTTTACATGGAGCGACTGCCTATCTGACCTCCACAACCCAGTTATTGGGTCATAACCCCTTGGTAAGACTGGTTGTCAGACTTTCGGGCTTCTGACTATCCGTAACGACTGTCAAAGATCCACGAATGACAGCCGGCACTAACGGCTTAACGTGCTTTCCGAGACACGGAGGGGTCTCGGTATGTAAAGATGGTCACCCATCCACAGACCAACCGCGGCAAGGGTAGCTTAACCTGATCGATCGACCTGTGCGGCTGTTATTATTTAGCCACGGGCCAAAATTTACAAGAATATGGAATTGATTCTAGATGCCCCTTCCAAAAAGTAGTTTCGGGCTAGAAACTCCACCGTCACTCTTCTGTCTTAGGGATATACAGGGGTGAAATAATTTTATGTGAAAACATTTTGAAGGCCTTTGAATCCGCTGTATGCGGTACAGAACCGGTCGAAGTAGAGGTGCTTGGGGGAGGCCTATGTCCAGCAGTGGACGTCTTTCGGCTCAAATGATGATGATGATGAAAACATTTCCCTTCTTCTACCCCCAGGTGAACTAAAGAACCCATCCCGCAGCATCCCGTTCGGCACGCTGGCGGCGCTGCTGTTCACGTTCATCTCGTACATCGTGCTCAGCGTGCTCACAGCGGCGACGTGCTCGCGCGACCTGCTCATCAACAACTACGTGTATCTACTGCCTATTAATGTGTGGCCGCCTTTTATTGCTGTCGGTAAGGAAGAAATTAAATTAAAAAAAAACTGGCCAAGTGCGAGTCGGACTCGCACACGAAGGGTTCCGTACCACAAGGCAAAAACGCAGAAAAAAACAAGTTTGTTGTATGGGAGCCCCCCTTAAATATTTATTTTATTTTAATTTTATTATTTATTATTAAAGTTAAAATACAACTGAGTATTTTGTGAATATTTCAAGTGCCTACCTTTTTTTTTTTTTTTTTTTTTTTTTTTTTTTTTTTTTTTTTTTTTTTTTTTTTGGATGGGAAATCATCAAATGACTCCTCCCGCTCTGGGTGGAGCGGAAGGGAGTGTCAGACTCTTACTGACTAAAACCCACCCGTGTTCCTTCCTTAGCCCTTTATGTTCCGGGCCAGCGGTAACCCTTTCGGACAATCCCGCTGACCCGGCAGGCTTCGGCCCTAAGGGGCCCCTCCCCGATGCTGACATCTCTTTGAGGCGCGCGTGGAACACGTACGCGCCGTCCGGCACGGGCCTGGTCCTGATCGGGCGGTGAGCTACCCATTACTCTCCGCCCGCAGGCCCGCGCCTACGGTGGCCGGGAGTCGTCACGCGGCTCCCGACGCCCGGAGCGTCTCCCGCGGCGGCTGGGACGGGAGGCTCTCTCCCTGAGCCGTTCCGCCACCTCCTTCGCTAGCATGACTGCTTCGCAGAAGGAGGTGACTGCCTCCCACTCCCTCTCGCCCCGGACCATGGCTTGCACCAGGGCCGGACGCGAGAGGTCGCCGTCGCTGCCAATCGCCTCTACGAGGACACGGCGGTGCTCCGCCCAAGCGGGGCAGACCTCCACCGTGTGCTCCACCGTGTCCTCTGGGCGATCCTGGCAATGGTGACACCCGGGCGTTTCCTCCCGCCTGATGATGTGCAGGAACCTCCCGAAACTTCCGTGTCCGGTGAGGACCTGCGTCAGGCGAAAGGTGAGGGCGCCGTGGCGCCTCTCTAGCCACTCCTCAAAGAGGGGTCTTATCGCCGCTATCGCGGCGTGCCCTGCGCTGGGTTGCGACAGTCGCTCTTTCCATGCCGCCATTAGATCGCGCCGGAGATCCGTCCGCTCCGCAGCGATTTGCCGCGGAAGCGGATCCTCCCCCCGGCGTAGTGCCTCCGCGCGCCACTCATACAGGCGCGCGAGGACCATCGCCTCCAGATCCCATGGCGGCAGTCCGGCAAGGAGGCTTGCCGCCTCGCCAGAGATCGTGCGGTAGCCCCGGATAGCCCTTATGGCTACCACCTTCTGGGGCGCGTTCAGGTAGTGGGCGGCTCGCCGCCGCAGTGAACGCGCCCACACCGGGGCCCCGTATATGGCCATGGACCGCACGACCCCCGCGTAAAGCCTCCGGCAGGAGGCGTTTGGCCCCCCCAGGTTGGGCAAGAGCCGCTTGAAGGCGGCCCCGGCCCGTTCCAGTTTGGGGGCCAAACGTCGGAAATGCTCCACGAAGTTCCACCGGCTGTCGAGGACGAGACCCAGGTATTTCATCGTCATCCCGACGCCGATGTGAACCCCTCCTACCGTTAGTTGGGATCCCGATGGCGGCGCGTTCCGGGGCCCATGAAACGACATGGCCTCGGACTTGTGCAATGCCACCTCGAGACCCAACTGCCGGATCCTCTCCACGACTATCGCAACCCCGCGTGTCATCGCGTCGGCCGCCGCCTGATGCGACCTCCCCTGCGCCAGGACCAGCGTGTCGTCAGCGTAGCAAACCACGCTGACGCCATCAGGGAGGTCGGCGCGCAGCACCCAGTCGTACCCGATGTTCCACAGAGGCGGCCCCAGGACCGATCCCTGTGGGACACCGCACGACATCTCTCGCCGGTTCCACTCCCCATCGCGACCGGGGTAGCTGACGGCTCTTTCCGTCAGATACGCCTCGACTATTCGACGGAGGTAGGGCGGCACCCGGTGATACCGGAGTGCCTCCACAATGGTGCTCCAGGGCAGGGTGTTAAACGCGTTGGCGATGTCGAGTGACACCGCCACGACGACCCCACCCCGGGACACCGCGTCCCCCGTCGTGAGGGCTCTCACGCGCATGATGGCGTCCACCGTTGAGCGCCCCTTGCGGAAACCGAACTGGCTGTCCGCAAGATCCGGCCCCGTCCTCACCAGGTGCCCGACGAGGCGGCCCGCAATCACTCTCTCAAAGAGCTTGCCGACCTCGTCGAGCAGCACGATGGGCCGGTATGCGGACGGAGAGTCCGCAGGGCGCCCTGGCTTCCGAATGAGGACCAGCTTCCCCGTCTTCCAACGGCGTGGAAACTGGCCTCTCTCCAAACATGCGCTTAAGAACGCCTCCAGTCGAGGCCCGAGAGCCCTCGAGGCCAGGACCCAGGCTTTACCTGGCAAGCCGTCGGGTCCTGGGGCGGTATTTTTGGCCTTCAGCCTTCCTACCGCCGCTCTCAGTTCTACCCCGGTCACAGCAGGGATGTCGTCGTCGTCCGCGTGGTCCGCTTCGGGCACCGCAATTGGCGGAGCCATGGGCGGGGGAGTGTGCTCCCCCCGTGAAGGGAACAGAGCGCTCACCACCTCCTCCACCAGCTGGGGGCGGAGACTCTGCGTCAGCGGGGGGGCCCAGGTGCGGAGTTTATTCCGCACCATTTTATAAGGGCGCCCCCACGGATCTCTGTTCAGAGTCTCCACCATCTCCTCGCGGGCCACATCCTTGGCCCGCTGGACAGCCTCTTGGAGGGCGGTCTTCGCCGCTCTGTACCCCTCGTACAGCTCCGCTTCCGTGGCTTCCGCATCCGGAGGGCGAATGCGGAGCCTGCGGTGCCTGGTGTACAGGTGTCGCGCATCGACGCACGCCTTGCGTAGCGTCTCCAACTCCTGCGACCACCAGTACACCTGACGTCGGGCGCGTCCTGGCCGGACTCGGGGCATTGCCACGTCACAGATCTCGGACATGGCCTCCCGGAACCACTCCGCCTCATCGTCGATGTTGGCAGGCCTGTCCGGTGATGACACCCAGGCCTGCACGATCGAGGCTTCCAGGAGGAGCTCCCGGTCCAGCTGCTTCAGCGCCCACCGCGGACCACTCGGGGCCTGTTGGACCAGCGCGCTAGAGGTCTGGGCGGAGACGTCGAACCGGATGTACCGGTGGTCGGAGTAGGTCTCCACCCCCTCCATGACGCGCCAGTCAATGACGCGTTGTGACAGAGCGGGGCTGCCGAACGAGATGTCCACCACGGACTCACCCCGCATCCGCACACACGTGGGAACAGAACCCCGATTTAGGACGACCGGGCCTGTTTCCAGAGCCCAGTCCTCCACCATCCTGCCCCGCACATCCGTGTAACGGGAACCCCAGGCCAAATTCTTGGCATTGAAGTCCCCGAGCACTAGCACGGGGAAGGGATGGTTTCCGGCGACGACGACACTCAACTCTGTTAAAGAGTTGTGGAACTCGGCGAGAGTTCGGTTCGGAGAGAAGTACACCCCCACTACTACTATCTCTCCGAACCGTGCTGCTACGCACCCCTGTCCCTTCGTGACGCATTCGAGGGACGGGGTGCCGGCGGCGGCCGACGAAAGTATGGCCACTGAGCCGCTCAGGTCCTCCACCCAGTCATCCCTGGGCGGGACAAAGTACGGCTCAGCGACCACGGCGATGTTAATCGACCACTGCGCCACGCTCTGGAGCAACAGGTCCTGAGCGCAGGCGCAGTGGTTGATGTTCGCCTGGAGGAGGCGTAGGGGAGCCATTACTCCTCCATTTCAGCCCCCTCCCGGGCCCCTTGTGAGGGCCCCTCGACGATGGCGGCGGCGGCAGCGGCGGCGGCGGCGGTGGTGCTGGCGGCGGCGGCGGCGGTTGCGGCGGCGGTGGTGGCGGCGGCAGCAGCGGCGTTGGTGGCGGCGGCAGCGGCGGCGGCGACGGTGGTGGTGGCGACGGTGGCGGAGGGCCTGCCTTTCCTCCTGGTTCCGGCGGGTGGAGCGCAGGACTTGCTCCCCGCCCGGTGATCGGCCGGCTTGCCAGCAGCCGCACATGCGAAGCAGTGCGGCGCGGCGTTACACGAGCCGGCCTTATGTCCGGGCTGACCGCAGCGGAAGCACAGTGTGCTGCGGTCCACCTCCGAGGTGCACTGGATGCCAACGTGGTGTCCCACAAGGCATCCAGGCAGGTAGGGCGTATGGTGCCCGCCTTCACCTGCTCGGCCAGACACCCGCCCGTCCTGACGACGGCGGCCACCACCTCTTCCTCCGTAACGGAGTCATCCAGGCCCAAGATGCGCATGTCCGCGCACTTGACGGGCCTGGAGACCCGAGCCTCGTCCGCATCGAGGGACGCCCTTAACTTCTCAGCTAGGGCGTCAGCGGTGGGGCCACTTGTCGCACCGGGGATCTCCAGCATACGGGCGCCAGTGGCGGTCACCCTGTGCCGGAGGCCCCCGGTGATCCCCAGCTCCCGGAGGTCCACCGTCTCCCTTGCCTTCGAGAGCACGTCACGGTACGTGACGCCCCTTTTGACCGCGTCCGGCTGTAGTGTTATTACCACAGCCGCGGTCTTCGGGGCGCGGAGCCTAGCCGCGACGGCTCTCTCCTTGCGGCGCCGCCTCTGCGCCTTTTTTCTGGCCGCCTTGGCCGCCTTCTTCTTCTCCCCGACCACCTGCCATTCGGCGTCGGTCGTGGGAGAAGTGGGAGGGTTTTGGGGGCGGGGCGTTGGCTCTGGGGCCTTCACCTCCCGTGCCGGTCTGCCCCTCTTCCGGGCCTGCGCCGGGGTGTTGCCGGTAGGCGCCGGGGCCCCGCCAGCCGGCGCCGAGGCTCCTCCAGCCGAAACCGGTTTGGCCGGCGCCGGTTTGGCCGACGCCGGTTTGGCCGACGCCGGTTTGGCCGGCGCCGTTTTGGCCGGCGCCGGTTTGGCCGACGCCGGCTTAGCCGGCGCCTGGGCCCGGCCAGACGGCCCGGGTTTAGGGGCGGCAGCTGCCGTAGCAGCCGCGTATGAGGCCGCCTTCGGCCCCGGAGCCGTCCCGCCCGCCAGAGGGGGGCGCAGGACTATGCCTTCCAGGACGGAGAACCGCGCCTGGAAGGCCGCCAACTCCTGTCGAACCAGGCTGAGGACCTGGTTCTCTACTGGGACGGGCTGGCTCGGCGTCTTCGCCTGCGCGCCCCCGGTGACTCGCAGGCCGGCCAGGTCTGCCCGGAGCCTCCCATTCTCCTTTTGGAGATGCTCCATGGCAGCCGTAAGGCGGGCGACCTCCGCCCGCAGTTCAGCCACCTCGCCGGCCGAGGGGCCGGTGTAGTTGGCCGCCTCCGCTGCCGCCATTATGGAGGCCGTCGCCGAGACTACGGCCTTGTTCTTAGAAGCTTGGAGCTTCTTCAATGCCACGTCTCGGATCGCGGCCTCCACGACTGCCGCAAACCTGCGCTTGCTGTCCGCCTCGGGTTCAGGGTCACTAGCCTCCCCCGCCTCGTCGCTAGAGGGCCCCGAAGCGACCGCGCGACCGGTCCCCCCCTCCTTTGTGGGCTCCTCCGCTCTTTCGGCCACCTCACGGGCAGTGAGCCCCCTCCCCTTGCCTCGCTCTCGGACTCCACCCCGCCTACTGGTGGGGATCTTCCGAGCCGAGGCCAGCTCTCCGTCGGAGGACGACCCCTGGCTGTCCTCTGACCTTGGCCGCTTGCTCTTCTTCGCAGCGGCCACCTTCTTGGCACGACAGGGGCTCCCTGAGCCTCCCGTGCTCGCACCTCCAGATGCGGCGTCGGACTCCGACCCCGCATCACTCCTCACCTCTTCTGTTGGTTGTTTGTGTGTTTGTTTTAATAATTTATCCATATTGTTCCCACGAGTATATTCTTCAAGTTGTACTGGCTCAAAATTAACGGTTCGCACTAGCGACTAAATCAAGCTACCCATTAGCCAAGCTTACAACCTCCCTCACGGTGCGCCGCCGCTTGGAGATTTGGGGAATTTTTTATAGAGGTTAATCTTCCTCGCGGTCCGGGCGGTTAAGCCAAGACCCTCGACCCCCTTCAACAGCCAGAGACATGACCTTAACTGTCTCCAGGGCTACGAGATTAGCGGTGGCAGGAGGGTTGCCCCTCCTGCCTGCCCGGCGGCAGGGTAAGTGCACACCAGGCCCACTATGACCCCCCACAATTGTCGCTCTGCTACTCAGAGCGATCTGTGTGGGGCGATCCTCCTGGCAGAACATTAGCATGCGGACAGCGAAATCCCACTGGGAAATAATCCCAATGGGAAATCGCTGCCCGCACCCCAGGATGCACCGGCCCGAACACTGGTCTTCCCCCCGGACGTATCCAGAAAGGAACCCCAGTCCCCGGGCACACGTGGAGGTTTTCTGCCCTGACACCCCTCAGTATTTTGTGAATATTTCAAGTGCCTACCTGTTGCCATTTTTGATATCGAGCAAAAAAGGGCAAAAAAATCGCGTTTGTTGTATGGGAGCCCCCCTTAAATATTTATTTTATTTTGTTTTTAGTATTTGTTGTTATAGCGGCAACAGAAATACATCATGTGTGAAAATTTCAACTGTCTAGCTATCGCGGTTCTTGAGATACAGCCTGGTGACAGACAGACAGACAGACGGACAGACGGACAGACAGCGAAGTCTTAGTAATAGGGTCCCGTTTTTACCCTTTGGGTACGGAACCCTAAAAAGAACAAAGAAAATACATTTATTTGCACTAAACGTGACGCATAGAGAGAAAATACAAAATCATCATCTGCCTAGCCTTTTCCCAACTATGTTGGGGTCGGCTTCCAATCTAACCGGATGCAGCTTAATACCAGTATTTTACATGGACCGACTGCCTATCTGACTTCCACAACCCAGTTACACCCACTAACTGGGTTGTGGATATACGATATCCGATACCCCTTGGTAAAACTGGTTGTCAGACTTTCAGGTTTCTGACTGCCCGTAACGACTGTCAAAGATCCACGAATGACAGCCGGGACCAACGGCTTATCGTGCTTTTCGAGGCACGGAGGGGTCTCAAAACAAGTTGGGCGATGTGGACGACAGAGATTTTACCTGCGTCTGCCGGCGTCCGTGGTCTACAGGAACTGTACATTTTTTTCGAGATATAAAGTAGTTCCCGAAGGACCTCGTGCATTTTGTTTGTGGTGGAAAGTAGATTATGTCAATGGTCTATAAACTACTAGCTACTCATTACCCCCCCCCCCCCCCATTACCCCCCCCATTACCCTCTTAGGGGTGGAATTTCGAAAAACCATTTCTTAGTGGATGCCTATTCTTCACAAAGAACACACCATCCAAATTTCATTTCTCTAGGACCAGCAGCTTAGGCTGTGCGTTGATATACCAGTCAGTCAGAACTTTGAATTTTATTTAGATAGATATCTAGGCAAAAAAGTATGTCGATCTGTTGTTACGTTGTTGCGTGAAAGAATAACAAACAAACACAGTGTTGTTACAAAAACTGCCCGACTCGCATATTGAGGGTTCCGTGCAACCTAAACGAACACTTTACCTACTTTTAAATAATTGCCATAATAAAAGCCTTAGTAACACGTATCATGTCAACTTGCTACCTATTACGGTTAAAAGGACACAGTCCTGTGAAGGACTGTTGGTGTAAGCTTATTAGCACTAGGGTTCTGTCGGCACTATTTCAGTACGGTTTTGATAATAATATAATAACCAATTCATTTTATTTATTTATAGGTATGCTAATGGCTACGTTCTCTGCTGGGTTATCGAATCTAATTGGTGCATCAAGAGTACTGGAAGCTTTAGCGAAAGATAACATCTACGGCAAGTAACTGCTTATTAATCGTACAAAGTAGAGATGAGCCCGATATCATGTCACTTGTAAAAATCATCGATATTTTAAAATCATTTCATCATGCAATGACAACGACAAAATCATCAATGCTTTTAAATCATATCTTGCAGTAAATATCACTAATGGAAACATTGATGATTTCCATGATTGAACATGAATGTCACAAACTAAGAAAATTTTTACTACGCGGGCTAACTGACAAACTCGACCCATGCCTACATAAATAACTAATGATAATTTCACTAAGCCGTTCCGAGATCATTTCAGTATCTACTCACAATTGAAGTGACGAGATCTAAAACTTAAATAAAAAATCGTTGATGATTTTGTCATTGTTCCCGTCATCGATATTTTTTTGTTATTGATATAGAAAAATCATCAGCCCATCTCTAGTACAGAGTGACGTAACAAACGGGAGTATCGATGTTTTTGGAAACCCATTAAAGTTAAGGCCGAGATTAATATCGTGACTAAGCGCGTACTTTGGTTAAACATTGTTCTTGTCACTCTCGCACAACGGGCAAGCTGCAAGTGCAAGCGCTTAACCTAAGTACGCGATAAACAACGTTAACTTATTTTTTTTTAATTAACTTAACCCTTTAACCGCTGTATAATCTTGCAAAAAAATGTGCCCCTAGCGCCAATCACGTATTTTCAAGGTCAACTATAGTGTTGTGCACCATTCACAATTTTTTTATTTTTTTTACTAGATTTTAAGAGTAAAATTACACGTTTTACGAAAATCTAATGTTTTTTTATAAGTCATTAACCTTATAATTAAAATTACCCGAATAAAAAAAGCTATAAGCATTGATAGAGTATAGTTCATAATTCTACTAAATACGTCTTTCGGAATCCCTATTGTTGCATTTATACAACTTTGGGTACATACCTCCTCCTCTTCTAACTCATTATCGGTCACAAATTCTTCTACATCTTCCTCGTAACCTTCTAAAATCCTTATTAATTCCTCTGCACTCGACATTTTGCGATTCAAACACGGCCACAAGACCCAATGAAATAAAATAAGTACCCACTATTTCATTAATAATTCTTAACAAATAAAACAGATGTACCCTCACTATTATCATTATGAGTTCGCTTATGACGTCACAAGCGGTTGCATATGTACAACTCCGGCGCTGGACTTCTTTGATAACGTTAAAGTACTAGGGTTGTTACTAAAATACAATTTAGTAAAAATCGTCTATCTAATTGTAATATGAATCTACCTTAAATCATGTTCAGTTTTAGATATTATAGTTAGAAATAGGTTCAAACAGCAACAAGCATTGAATTACTTTTTAATTCTGAATGCCTAACCTATTTGTATATTATTTGAGTAAACTAAAGTTTGCATTAAGAGTAATAAATAAACTTATGTGCTACATCACTACTGTTGTATTTATACAACTCTGGCGGTACAGGTTAAGGTCAAACCTGCATTTTGCGATGGGTTTTATGCATTTTTTTCACCGTTAATTTGGTGCTTTGCATAAGTGATTTTAGGGAAAAGGAAAGAAATTCCTTGAATGGCAACGGTGGTCTTTATTTTTATTATGAAACTGCTCCTACGTAAATAAAAATACGTTTAAAAATCACTTTGGAGACTTAAGTTGCAAATTTACAACTGCGGTGCTAGGGGCTCAGAAATGATAAGTTGCTTATATACAACTGCGGCGGGTAATGGGTTAAACTGCTTTTAAGAAATAACATTGTTTAACCTCTCAGGTGTCGCGCGGCAAAATGCATCGATACCGTTGAGTGTCGACGCCTTGACCAGTTGACCTCAAGTGACCTGACGTCTTTTAGTATTTTGCTTAAATAACCCATAATTTTCGTCCGTTTTTTATGGTTTATACATTTTTAGAAACCTAGAAACATTGTCTAACCATTAAAATTAAGTAATCACAAATACATACCCTTTTTACTGCATTTTATAGCATTTAATTTTACCAACGGTAAAAAATCTTCAATACACAAACTTTGACGATTCAGAAATCATGTAAAACATGCTCTAAATCACATTATTTTTAGTTACACACCAAGCATATACACTTATTTTTGCACCATACACATTTGTAAACAAAACTATAGAATTAAATACAGCTCAGCACACTATGGCATTCCGGCTGCTAAAATGGCGATCAAAATATTGACCAGAAAGTTTGGTACTTTTTCTATGAACTCGATAGCCAATCATAATGTAGTATTCGAGAGCATTGAACACAGAATAGATTGATGTCAAACACTCCTATTGGTTAAAATAAGTTGAAGTAGTAAAAAAATAAACCATAGGCCATGTCACTGGCGGGACGCCCTGACGTCCCGCCGACACTCAACGGTACTTTTTTGCGTGGGAATGCGGGGGTTCCCACCGACACCTGAGAGGTTAACAATCTTGGGAAGTCTCTAAAATACTTAAAATCCTATCACAAATTTTTACCTCCTTCTCCCCCAGGTTTCCTACTCCGCCCGATGGTGTCCCGCTCCGGCAACCCAGTGCTAGCGGTGCTCACGTCGTGGCTGCTGGTGCAGGTGGGCATCATGGCCGACTCTCTCAACGCCATCGCGCAGGTCAACTCTGTACTCTTCATGACCAGCTACTTCGCCATTAATTTAGCCTGTCTGGGGTTAGATTTGGCTTCGGCGCCTAATTTTAGGTGAGTTTAATACATTTCGGTAGGGTAAAGCCTTTGCAAGTTCCATGAGAAATCTTAGTTATTAAGAGCGTTTACGCCGTACGGCATTTCATACAAACTTTCAAGCCCTTATTTTTCGAAATGAATGAACCGATTTTAATGAAACTTCATACGCATAAGCAGGATACAAAGGTCTAAAAAGTTAGTAGAGAACATTTTCAAAAAATAGTGTTACAGCCAATTAGACCGATTTTAATTTTTCCATAGAAACAGATTTCCAGTTATCTTTTTTTAAATAAGATATTTCGAAAATGTTCTCTACTAACTTTTTAGACCTCTGTATCCTGCTTATGCGTATGAAGTTTCAATAAAATCGGTTCATTCATTTCGAAAAATAAGAGCTTGAAAGTTTGTATGAAATGCCGTACGTCGTAAACGTTCTTAATCATTGGCAGCCATTAGTTTGCTGTTTCTGAAATAATTAGCTACGTTTGTTTATTTTTCAAAGCCACAACACACACACAGGTACAATTTTCAGGGTGATTATAATCGAAACTATAAAGAAAAACAGAAAACGTCGCATTTTTGTTTTTTTTTAAAAAAACAGTGGCTCTCGGGAGTGCCGACAGAAGTGAAAAAATAAAGAACAAAATTAATGAGACATGCATGACTAAAGCATTTGATACAATTAATGAATATTATGAGGAAGAACAACACAGTTTATTGTTATGAGTTAGGTAAAAATAGTAATTGAAAAACATTAAAGTAAAACTTAACGCCAGACTGCTGCCTATATATATATATGGCCAGACTTATAAAACAGCTATTAGTGTGGTGTTCCTCAAGGAACTATTTTGGGTCCATAACTGGTATAAGTAATAGAGGAACAGCTGCGTTTCCAGAAAAAACAGTGGCAAACAAAACACAAACAGAATACTTTGCCATCACTCATTGACATATCGGATTTAAAACCGAATACATCCCGAGGACAGCCGAACACATCCGAATGTAGCGCGGTGTCGGTAACAGTGTCGCGAGCTCAATGGTTTTTTCCGTCTCAAAATATGCCCAACGCGCTTATAGAAGTTTTCTTCCATAACTTTTTTGTCCAAAAAGTACCATTGTAAACTATCGTTGCATTTTAGATTTGTGAATTATCAAAATTATACGTTCGCCTTAGCTTGGGATATTGGTTTCGCCGTTTTTCTTTGCAGCCTATATAATTTTATTTCTTTCAAAAACAAGCTGCTTAGCTCTTTTCCAACTATATTGCGACTCCCTATCGGGCAGCTTCGGCTAAAGGTCATAAGCAAACGTATCAAATCGGAAAGGGATCGGCACCGTATCGCCTTTCGCTTCGCCGTCAAACAGGCGTCAACCTAATGTAAGCACGTAACCAAAGCGGATCAGAAGCTCCGATACGTCGATTCGGCTACGGCTAGGCGACGCCGCGCTTACGTCTCGTCGACCGCTGGGTGATGGTGCAGCAGGCAGGCCGGAGGGGGGAGAGGGGCAAGGGGGGACGAAGAGACGTAAGCTCGGGTACGGAGAGACGTAAGCGCGGGGACGACGAGCTGTAAGCGCGGGTACGACGAGCCGTAAGCGCGGGGACGATGAGCTGTAAGCGCGGGGACGACGAGCCGTAAGCGCGGGGACGATGAGCTGTAAGCGCGGGGACGACGAGCTGTAAGCGCTTGGACGACGAGCCGTAAGCGCGGGGACGACGAGCCGTAAGCGCGGGGACGATGAGCTGTAAGCGCGGGGACGACGAGCCGTAAGCGCTTGGACGACGAGCCGTAAGCGCGGGGAGGACGAGCCGTAAGCGCGGGGAGGATGAGCCGTAAGTGCGGGGACGACGAGTCGTAACGCACCGCACCGCGGTTTGTGAGCTTGTCGTGTGATTAGTGTGCGTTGCAGTAGGGAGTTTCATACAAAGAATACTGAACGGCTCGAGTTGATACGGTGCCGATCCCTTTCCGTTTTGATACGTGTGCAAAATACAGGCTTAAAGTTATATTATGTTCGTATTCTGGTCGTCTGTTAGGCCCTCGTTCAAGCAGTTCTCGTGGGTGACGTCGCTGCTGGGGCTGCTGGGCTGCGCGGCGCTGATGTTCGGGCTGCGCGCGCTGTACGCGCTGGGCGCGGCGCTGGCGTGCGGCACGCTGGTGGTGGCGCTGCACCTGCTGTCGCCGGCCGCCGCCGAGCCCAAGTGGGGCTCGCTCAGTCAGGCGCTCATCTTCCATCAGGTGCGGGGAAATGGCTACAGTTTATCGTTCAGGCCAAAAAACTGTCGAAAAAATAATTCAAACTCCTGTGCATCATGATCTTGCGTCTAGCTCATACAGTAAACTGGCGCAACTATGAGACAACGAACCTTAGAGACTTAGGGGCCATCTCCACGAGCGAAAGAATCGCGGCGATATTATCGTAGTGCGACGTATTTCTATACATTCTCTTAGAACATGTCTCCACGCGGCGATATCTTCGCAACGAAAACTTGATGGCACGACGAGACTATCGCCGCGATTTTCTCGCTCGTATAGACAGGCACGACGCAACAAAGACTAACTTTTCCTGTTACTCCATGTGATTTTTTTTTTTTGTTTTGCCTATACTGCCCCACTGCTGGGCAAAGACATCCCCCCAAGTCCTTGCAGAAAGTCTTTTCCCGACTGACAAATGTCTGCCACTCAAATAGTTTTGACACACGCGCCAGATAACGCTAGACACATGTCTTACAAAAGAGACAACAAGAAAATGGAAGCGCACAAGTACTGGCCTACAAATTGGTAGCCAGATTTTGAAGGGAACAATCCGCATAACTTCTGCAAAAATGAACCTTATTTTTAACCTGTGCATAATAAAAACTCTATTTTGAACTAACGAGTACCTAAACATTCCCAGGTCCGCAAATACCTACTACTGCTGGACCCTCGTCGCGAACACGTGAAGTTCTGGCGACCACAGATGTTGTTACTGATCGCCTCACCGCGACAGTCCGCGCCGCTCATCGACTTTGTTAACGATCAGAAGAAGGTAATAACAGTTATTACGATTTAAAATAGTAGATTGTTTGCCAAGGGAGCAAATAACTATTTTGAAGACGAGAGTGTTGTTTTGAATCCTGAGCACAGCGAGGTATGCAAAGTACGTCACTCGAGCTTCAAATAGTGTTGCTCCCGAGGTGGACACTACTTTTTATCACCCTCCATGAAAAAATAAGTAAGTGCAACTTATGAATAAGAATAGTACGTTTATTTATTTACATACAATTACTTGAGAAAGACATACTCAATTTTTATAAAACTAAGTAAAACACTAATTTGAATAAACAATTACGAACGAAGGCAGAATGCTTTTCGCGCGTTTTTTATTTTTCACAAACTTTTTTTTTTAATTTGGCTCGCGCGCGTTTTACAATAGCCTGTTACTTGTTCATACAATGTTAGTGATTGATCTCTTTGGTGATTGGAACTTTCACTAACAATATCCACATTGAAAATTCAAATCACTTTTAGTCCCTAGGGATTAAAGATCTTTTTTTTAGCCCCTGTTTACGAAGATAGCTCTTTTTGAATAGATGTGATAAAAACATGTATGTATAACAACTGATTTTTGTTAGGTAAAGAGCTGAGGGCCAATTCTCGTAGGTACTGAAAACACGTTCAAATTGCAATCTTATCAACAATCAATGTCAAACACTTGTCAAAAATGTTTGTAAATTAGAGGTTTGATGACAGATTCAACTGAGACACAGATTAAAATGCGAACGTTCTTAAATCTATACTAATAATAAAGCTAAAGAGTTTGTTTGTTTGTTTGAATACGCTCATCTCTGGAAGTACCAGTAGAATTTGAAAAAATCTTTTGCAATTTTTATCCCAATTCTTAAATAAAGCTATAGGATACTTAACATCACTCTAAGACCCTTAGGAGCCGACCAAAAGGAAAAATGGTCAGAAAGAACGGTCTGGGGTCGGGGGTATAAAAAATTTCACGCGGACGAAGTCGCGGGCAGAAGCTAGTTAAATTAAATACGGGAATTGCCTCTATTGTGCGACGTTGCCAAACTTAGCAACGAACATTTGATGCGTATTCATAGTTGCTTTATAAGATAACTGTTTCTTGACAGGGCGGTCTCTTCGTGGTGGGTCACGTGAGAGTAGGTGAGCTGGACGGAACCGGCGATCCTTTGGCAACTGAACACAAGTACTGGCTCAAGTTAATCGATCATCTCAAGGTAAGTCATGAAAGATATAAAGAAAATATGTTTATTTGACACATTTTACAAGTCTGAGTTGAGCTGCACGATTCTCAACTTCTGAGTTGAGCTGCACGATTTTTGATAAAAGTGTGCACTGATTGGACAGATCCGCTCAATCTGTGTAGCCATTGAACTATTGAAATGTTTCTAGACTTTTCCCGGAGTGAAGTTATGCCAAACTTACACCTCGAAAAGTGTACGGTTAATCTGAAGTTTAATATTATTCCGCGTTTATTAATAAAACTACATCGTATATCCAGGTAAAAGCCTTCGTAGAGCTGAGCCTGTCGTCGTCAGTCCGCTCGGGCGCGGCGCAGCTGGCGCGGCTGGCGGGGCTGGGGGCCATGAAGCCCGACACCGTGCTGCTGGGCTACCGGGACACGGCCACGCCCACGGACTTCTTTAGAGAGTAAGTACTGGATTAAAACAAGTACTGCTTACAAAGTAAATAATTTTCTCCATTATGTTAAAGGGTCCTTATCTTCTTCATTCGGTCCCTCATTACTGATCGTGGTCCCTGGACCCTTTTAAGCGGATAATCTGCCTCCATCTACTCCGGTCCAAGGTTGCCATCACCACCTGCTGAAAATTTCTTGAGGACGTAGCTTCTTTTACTTGGTCGGACCATCGTGTTGGCGACCTGCCTCGTGCTCTCTTTCCTTCGGTATTGCCAGCAATAACCAGCTTTTCAAGGCTGCTATCAAAAACAAAAGGATCTTTATATAATTATAATTTTTCTGTACATGTCCCTGAACTCCTCCTAAACCGCTGGACCGATTTTGGTTACTTGTGTGTGTGTTTGAGTGGCTAAGATGGTTTAGATTCACAATTAGACCGGTAGGTGGCGCTGCGATCGAGCTCGAGGAATCGGAACAGCGTCTATCCTATCAGCTAGTTGTAGTAATAGCAAAGGTACGATCCAATCTGGCGTTGTTGGAAATCGCGTTGACGCGGCCTGACCAGTACGTCAATACTGCAGTCAGCATTATACATAACTACCCCGCGCCCCGCGGTCTCACCCGCATAAGTGTCGATCCCGTGGGAATATCGGGATAAAAACCATCCTATGTCCTTCCCCGGGATGCATTCTATCTCTCTGCCAAATTTTATCGAAATCCGTTCAATGTTTTAGGTGTGAAAGGGTAACCATACAGACAGACAGAGTTACTTTCGAATGTATAATATTAGTAAGGATTATATCCCTTCAACTGTCACGAAATCTAGAGATCGGTAATAATAGAAAAAATGATTGTGTCTCATAAATGACAGTTGAGCTAATATTATCGAACCTTTATCGAACGCCCGTACTAGATGCGACGGATCATTTAATTAACCTTGTGCCATGAACGAAAAAGAATTACTTCTCTCCCGGAACATTTCTAATTATGTTGGAGTCGGCTTCCAGTCTAACCAAGAACTAGTATTTTACATGGAGCGACTGCCTATCTGACCTCCACAACCCAGTTACTGGGTAATACGATACCCCTTGGTAAGCCTGGTTGTCATATATTCGGGCTTTCTGACTACCCGTAACGACTGTCAAAGATCTACTAATGCCAGCCGGGACCATTTCTAATTATGAAGAATCATTTTTCCATGTTAAAACAAACCTTATTTTTTTACTAGCTGTTCCCCGCGGTGTCACCCACTGCTCAGCGCCTAAGGGTCATAGCGTGATGTTATATTATTATAGCCTATAGCCTTCCTCGATAAATGGACTATTCAACACAAAAATAATTTTTCAATTCTAGCCAGTAGTTCCTGAGATTACCGCGTTCAAACAAACAGACTCTTCAGCTTTATAATATTAGTATAGATGATGTGGCGCCAGTGAATTTCAATCTCAGTGTAGTAAACCAATTTTTGAAGTGAAAACTTCCTTAAGCGTGTTGGGCATTTCTTGAGATGGGAAAAACAATTGAATTCGCGACACTGTTACCGTAACCGACACCGCGCTACATTCGGGTGTGCTCGGCTGTCCTCGGAATATACTCGGTTTTAACCTTTATATACACATATATTTCCGTGCCCCTACCGCTCATGTCGTATTTCTGCGACAGAGAACATGCATGATTTTTTAGTTCTATTCAACGATTGTAAGGGGTTCCAACTAACAGCTTTCGGGAGTCAAGCCAACCTCACCTGCCCGTGGTGCACCCTGCTAGCAAACAAACGAGGCTATGGCGACCCGCCAACACGCACTGGACCAGCGTGGTGGGTTACGGTCCAATCCCCCCCAAATAGATAGAACAATAAGAGACAGGCCCCAAGTGCCCGGCGACTCCAGAGATTGTGCTGGCGTGGACGGGCGCGGGCGCAACCCTGGAGTCAGGGGAGCTAAGAATCTCCGGGTGAGATCGTCTAACCGTCAAACGAACTCTGCAAACTATATAATGGACACCGATACACTACACATTCTCACCTACAATGTCCAGACGCTAATGAAGGACGAGCGATTAATTGAGCTTGAAAATGCTCTAAAAGATATCAACTGGGACATTGTAGGCCTTTCAGAAGTAAGAAGATACGGCGAACACACAGAGGAAAGAGACGATGCAGTATTCTTCCACTTCGGTGAAACCAGTGGACAACACGGAGTGGGGTTCATGGTGGCAAAGAAGTGGAAGAATAATATCATCGAATTTGTGGGCTATTCTGAACGTGTCGCGGTTCTCAAATTTCAACTAACACCGAACAAAATGCTTACTCTTGTACAAGTTTATGCACCAACATCTGCACATACCGATGAAGACGTAGAAGATTTCTATGATCTTGTCAACCGAGCATGTGATGAGAATAGGGGCACCTGGAACATGGTAATTGGGGATTTTAACGCTAAGGTAGGAAGGAGGCAAGAACTGGACGACGACGATAATCTCGGTCACTTTGGCTTAGGGGACCGCAACGAACGGGGTGTTCGTCTAAAGCAGTTTGCCTTTGGACAGAGCATGCAGATAGCCAACAGCTTATTTTTGAAGAAACCTCAACGGCGATGGACGTGGGTCGCACCCAATGGTTCCTCGCGAAACGAAATTGACTACGTTTTATCATCAGACAAACAAATTATCAAGAATGTAAGTGTTATCAATAGAATTAAATACAGCTCCGATCACAGACCAATCCGTGCAAAAGTTCGATTTAATTTCAAACTCCACCGAGCCAAATTATTCACAAAACAAACTAAGCGCCTCTCTAAAGAGACGCTTATCAATAACTTAGAACATTTCAATCTCGAACTATCAAACTACTTTAAGGAACTAAAAGTTGATGAAACAGACGCAGAAGACCAATATAATTCAATAGTTACAGGAATAATCAAAAGCAGTAAAAACATAAAGAACTCACCTAGAAATAAAAACAAATTAACAGCTCATAGTGTGGATTTGATCGAAAAACGAACAAAGGAAAAAATGGGGACAGCAGAATACAGAATAATAGATAGAGAAGTCAAAAGAAGTATTAGGAGAGATCTGAGAAATATTAATACACATCTAGTAAAAACAGCTTTAGAAAAACACTCATCTTTAAGGGTTTTGAAACATGGAGTGACGAAAGGAAAAACTTGGATCAATAGCTTAAAAGACAATGACGGAATAAAACACTATAATAGAGATAAAATCATGGAAATAGCGACCAAATTCTATACAACATTACATTCAGATCATTCACCACCCCTGAGCAGCACCGAATACGGTACCCCAGATTCCATTCCCTCAATAAGCGGTTATGAAGTGCACAGAGCACTTACAACCATGCGCTACAACAGAAGCCCTGGAGAAGATGGAATCACTACCGAAACATTAAAAATTGGCTCGAACACATTGTTGCCCCACCTTACCAACCTATTTAATACAATATTAACGTCAGGAAATGTACCTAAGTCAATGTGCCATTCGAACATAGTCCTTCTGCACAAAAAAGGCGACAAAAGCGATATCGGCAACTACCGCCCAATTAGTCTGACATCTCATATTTATAAGACTTTCATTAAAGTTATACACAATCGCATAGACCGGAAACTGGATAAACACCAGCCACCAGAACAAGCCGGATTTCGCCCAAGTTTTTCAACAACCGATCACCTTCAAACACTAAACCAGACCCTTGAAAAATACACAGAATTCAATAAACCGTTATATCTTGCCTTCGTAGATTATACGTAGGCCTTTGATAGTATTAAACACTCAGAAATATTCACATCCCTAGAACACCAAGAACTTGAAAAACAATACATTGACCTTTTAAAAACCATTTACAAAAATAGCACGGCAAACATAAAACGAAATACTTCTGGATCTTCATTCCAAATCCAAAGAGGCGTTAAACAAGGTGATCCGCTCTCTCCCAAATTGTTTACGAGCACACTTGAGGAGATATTTAAGTCACTGGCAGCCTCATGGAAGACCAAGGGCATTGACGTCGGCAAGAAGAGGCTGACAAACCTCCGATTTGCCGACGATATCGTCCTTTTTGCCCCCACAGCTCTAGAACTCCAGACTATGCTCCAAGAGCTGAGCACGGCTAGCTTCAGGGTGGGGCTTGCGATGAATCGGTCTAAAACCCAACTAATGACCAACAGCACTAAGCGTAGGGTCGAGGTAGATGGGCAGGAAATAATTTATGTCGACGAGTATATCTACTTGGGCCAGTTAGTTTCTTTCGAAAACAGGCAGGAAAGGGAGATCGATCGCCGAATAGAGAACGCCTGGAAAAGCTACTGGTCTATGAAGATGCTAATGAAGGGTGATCTACCGATCTCCCTGAAGCGCAAACTCGTCGACATGTGTATCCTGCCCATCCTAACATACGGTGCTCAGACCTGGTCGCTCACCGAGTCGCAAAAGTTCCGCCTTGGAGTTTGCCAAAGAGCGATGGAACGCAGCATCCTGGGTGTTAAAAGACAGGACAGAATTCGGAACACCACGCTGCGTTCCAAAACGGGCATACTGGATGTAGGAAAGAAGGCTGCCAGACTCAAATGGGATTGGGCGGGTCACATCAGCCGTATGCACGATGACCGCTGGGCAAAAATCTCCACACAATGGGTACCTGAAGATGGACGGCGCCGCCGAGGCCGGCCCAGAAAGAGATGGCGAGATGACTTAGACGCGTACCACGAAGGCTGGTTTGAGGTGGCGCCGGAAAAGAGTTCCTGGAAGGATTTGGGGGAGGCCTTTGCCCAGCAGTGGGACAGCATAGGCTAGAAAAAAAAAATTTAGGTATTATTTATCGATTTGTAGGCGCGTGCGAGGCAATTACTATTTACCCAAGGCAATTGATATTTAGCTAAGCGGTTAAAAGGTTTTAATATACACACATCAAAAGTGTCTAGGGATCAACATATATTTTTGCAATAACTTTTCTCCTGATTGATATTAATTAAAATTTTCTTTAAGGATTCATCAAATAAAGTGTTTTCGTTTGTCACAGTAACGATAAACCAAGTCACCTTTGCATTAATAAAGAAATTTGCCATTTTCCTAATAAAGGGATTTTTGACATTTGAACCACTAACACAAAAGTTCGAAAAAAAGACTGAAATAACAGTTTTCTTTAAAATTTTATTGGGTAACTTAAACAATTAATAATCCGTGTTTCTACCGCGAACACTAACAACACAAGAACATCGGTTTGGCATACTCAAAATGAGTTCATCCAAATCACGCTGTGGAATGGCCGCCCATGTTCGTTGCAACAACAAAAAAAGGTCTTCTTGCGACTGGATACCCTCCATATTCGGCAGAGCTCTTCTCTGTAGCATATCCCATGCATGCTCAATCGGGTTCAAGTCTGGCGACTGAGCAGGCCAGGGCAGGACATTGATGTTAGCTGCGGCGAGAGTCTGTCTTACAACTCTTGCGGTGTGCGGTCGTGCATTATCATGCATTAACTGAAATAAGGGACCGATTTGCACTTGTAGAGGAACGATGACGTCTGATACAATCGTCTCAGCATAAATTTGAGCGTTGAGGTTGCCTCTGATCCAAATCAACTCAGTTCTTCCGCCGATCCAAATACCCGCCCATACCATGATGGTTCCACCACTATAAGGATGGACTTCCTGGCAGGATTTTAATCGCTGTTGGCGTCCAGGGGTTCTCCAGTGTCGTATACGTCTTGTATCCGGTCTCATACCAAAACGAGACTCATCAGAAAAGCACACGAAACGCCATTGTTCTTCTGCCCAATTTCTGTGTTCAAGAGCCCATTGATATCGAATCCTACGATTGTGCATTGCTATAGGTGGTACCCGTAGCGGTCTTCGGGAATGAAGGTTCATTTCATGCAAGCGGTTTCTGACTGTTTGGTCGCTAATTAAGTTCCCTGAAGAGTGATGAAGCCTCACGGCTAACATCATGGCGGTTATTGTTGGAGCTCTTCGAGTTAAGATTTGAATGTATCGGTCTTGTCTCCGTGTGGTGCAGCGATACCGTCCTCCATGGCGCTCAGCCACGGTACCAGTGCTTCGGTAACGTGTCCAAAGTCGACTGATAACACTCTGACTTGTATTCAGAGCTAAAGCCACAGTACGTTGCCGGGAACCAGCTTCTATCATTCCCACGGCTCTGAGCATTTCTTCCCTGCTTAAATGACGTCGCCGCTCCATAATAACGTTGGTTTTAATCAGTAGTAGGGAAACAGTAGCACTAATAATGTCTTCAATGCGTTGTATGTTTTTATAGGGAAAATATTGACAGCTGATTTTCATCTTTTACTCGAATTTGATTCACAGTTCCTGATTCAAATTATGAAATGCACCAAAAAGGATCCATATAAATTTATAAAATCATAAATTTATTACAAAGCCACATCTCAATCTCAAGAAATCCGCATAAAAATGCTTGATCCCTAGACACTTTTGATGTGTGTATATCTGATATGTCAGTGAGTGATGGCAAAGTCATAGTCTGTGTGGCGCCGGACTTAAAGAATAGCACCACCCCATACTTCCCGTGGGTGTCGTAAAAGGCGACTAAGGGTCGTACCGGAGAATGGGCAGCAGCGTTATCTATGCATTCCACCACCATACCATACTGCGATCGCCAACCCGCCTGCCAAGCGTGGCGATTATGGCAAACCCCCCTTTTTAGGGGAGGCCTATGTCCAGCAGTGGACGTCTTTCGGCTGAAATGATGATGATGTTGACGGCAAAGTATTCTGTTTGTGTTTTATTTTTCACTTCCGTCGGCACTCCCGGAATGCCACTGTTTTTTTGTTGTTGAATATACTAGCAAAATATAAAAATTATATCTGTCCACAGTCCCCTATCCCCCTACAAAACCGACATGTTCGACCTAGAGACGGGTGAGACGATATTCCCTCTCCGCGCGGCGACGGCCCCGCGCCTGTCGAGCAGCGAGTACGTGCGCGTCGTGTCGGACGTGCTGTGCGTCAACAAGAACGTGGGCCTGTGCCGGCACTTCCACCTGCTGGACATGGCCAAGGTGGAGCGGTGAGTCTGACGAATTTGAAAGTAGCTTTCATAAACTTGATTTTCAGTCACTTCCGATGCAAAGCAATGGCGCAATATTACTGGGGGCCTAAAAAGTCCACTTTGGCAGAATCATAAAAGGATAACATTATGAATCATAATGGACAGTTAACTGTTAAGTTAATCGTATCAAATCCCATTTGCGAAGGATTTTTCAGTTATTTTTTTTTTGTCTTTGCTTAAACACCAATTAATCCAATCCCAATCTCTTTGATTATACCTACGGACTGTCTTCGCCATATTATGATTCATAATGTTATCCTTTTATGAATCTGCCAAAGTGGATTTTTGAGACCCCCTGGTCGTTCAGCTCATAATGCGGGTGTAAGAAGACGCTCAACGAAGCCGAGCGTCACCGACACGTCACTGATCATCTTTGTGTACTGGACCATGCCTGGGAACCTTCTGGTTATAGAGATATTGAAGGTTAAAATTCCAACTTCATTTTACTTTTTTTCACGAATACAAGTTTTAAAAGTTATAAGTTATAACTTTAAATACCCCCACAACTCCTGTACCGTTGTATCCACCAAAAAGAATCATGTTTACATGTGTTACATTGCGCGCTGCCGAAAACAGCGGTTTTTCACACCAAAAATAAGAGTCGTTTTCAGCTATTTGTTTTGTTTAAACTAAATCTAAATTAATTAGTAACAAAATTAGTATGTCTAGAGGCTAAATCTAAATTAATTAGTAACAAAATTAGTATGTCTAATAATAAAATAAAAGCTGTGTGGCAGGTAATAAACAAAGAAACTGGAAACACAAAACAGCGAGATCAGAATGAGTTATCCCTAAAAATTGATAATGAAACCATTTCAGATAAGTTAAAAGTTGCTGAGACACTAGAAAATTTCTTTACCAATATCCCAATAGAGGTTACAAAATCTCTCCCCTCATCACCTATATTAGCTGAAGCCCTTCTTAAGGAAAATTTTAATAGGGAAATTCCAAGCTTTGAATTCAAGCCCATTTCTGTTGACACAATTAAAAAAGCATTTAAAAGTCTTAACATAAAAAACACTGAAGACTTATGGGGGATATCTGTTAAGGTTCTTGGAGATATTATTGACACAATTGCCCCTGCCCTAACAGGCATATTTAATCAATGTTTAGGCAGCGGTACGTTTCCTGACTTAATGAAACATAGTAAAGTAGTACCGATATTCAAATCGGGTAGTAAGTTTGATCCCTCCAATTATAGACCTATATCTGTGCTACCAGCATTGAGCAAAATCTATGAAAAAATCATGCTGGACCAGATGTTGTCACATTTTAATTCAAATGGGATTTTACATAGTCGCCAGTTTGGTTTCACGAAAGGTAGGTCGACGACAGACGCGGGAGTAAAACTCATCAGTCACATTTTGGAATCCTGGGAGAAGTCCCAGGATGCAATTGGCATTTTCTGTGACCTCTCAAAAGCGTTTGACTGCGTTGACCATAATACACTGATCTGTAAATTATACCACTACGGAATTCGTGGACAAGCTGCTGATCTTGTTCTTTCCTATCTGTCAAAGCGCCAGCAAAAAGTAAACGTTAACGGGGCGACGTCTTCGGGGTCTCTAGTTAAGATGGGCGTGCCTCAAGGCTCAATTCTTGGCCCTTTCCTATTTCTAGTTTACATTAATGACCTTCCTTACATGATGGCTAACTTGTCGGATATCATTTTATTCGCTGATGACACTTCCCTTATTTTTAAAATAGATAGAAAAGATACGGATGTCTTACATGTTAACGATAGTCTGGCTGTTCTCTCGAAATGGTTTGCAGCTAATAATCTTTTACTTAATGCGAACAAAACTAAATGTCTAAAGTTTTCATTACCAAATGTACCTCAAGTGGGTCTGAATTTAGAACTTGATGGCAAAAGACTAGATGCTGTTACGGAAACTGTATTTCTAGGAATTACTTTAGATTCAAAATTACAATGGGGCGCACACATTAGAGCTCTCTCAAGTAGATTAAGTTCAGCTGCATATGCAGTAAGAAAAATAAGGCAGTTGACAGATATAGCCACAGCTAGGTTAGTATACTTTGCTTATTTCCACAGTATTATGTCTTATGGTGTTCTGCTGTGGGGATCGGCAGCTGACGTAGATTCAATTTTCATTTTACAGAAGAGGGCAATCCGCGCAATCTATACAATGGGTCCTCGCGAGTCTCTTAGAAACAAATTCAAAGAAATTGATATACTAACTCTGCCTTCTCTTTATATTTTAGAAAGTATTTTGTATGTTCGCAAAAACTTAGGACTCTTCAAAATAAGAAGCGATTTCCATAATATAAATACACGCAGTAAAAATGAAATTGTGTTACCTAAATTTAGATTAACTAAAACTAGCAAGTCATTTCTTGTAAACGGCATCCGTTTTTATAACAAGTTGCCAAAACCGGTTACAGAACTTAGCGATGGAAAGTTCAAAACCCTCATCAAACGTGTCCTTATCAAAAAAGCATATTATAAGATTAAAGACTACGTTGAAGACAAGCTAGTCTGGCAATAATTCCTTCTGCACATGTGGCTTCCCTGGCTTCTCATTAACGGCATAACTATGTAAATGTCTATTAACTGCTCTCAAATTACGATGTTTAATTTTTATTTCATTATATTTTTTTTTTTTACATACTTTTTGACATAATTTCTTTATTATTTGACATTATATACTTTTATACATAATTTCTTTATTAATTGACATTATATACAGACACTTGAAATTTTTCACCTCTTTATTAGTGGTTTTTATGAGAATCATAACACTTGGTTTTAGTAGGTTTTTATTATTATTTTTCTTTTTTTATTATCTATCCTTTTGATAGATTCTTATTTTGTAAATGTGAGGACTTTGTAGGCCTCATAGACTTTAGATCTGTAGACCATTTTCTATTTTATCAAGTAATTGGTACTTGTTGACAGGCCTGCGCTGTCCTCCCATACCTACTGTAATCTGGAAACATTGTAAAAGCCAATTATTTTTAAAAAGAGTAACCATGGAGTTTCTTGCCGGTTCTTCTCCATAGGAAACGACCAATTGGAACCGTGCACCTAGCTTCTGACGTTTCATAAGTGCCCATGTAGGTTTATGTGAAATAAAACATTTTGATTTTGATTTTGATTTTGTTTGATTTACTTATGGCTGATTTTTCCATCGCCAGATAACTTTTATTCGAGGAATAAAATTGACATTTGACAGTTTTTGTATGAAATAACTGTCAAAATTTCAAAATTATTCCTCGAATAAAGTTATCAGTTGATTGAAAAATCAGCCCTTAGTCTGATGTACAGTCACGAGCATAAGTATGTATACCCTTGGCTTTATTCAAAGGCGATTTCCTCCTTTAATTTTAAATGAAATTTTATGTTATTAAAAACATAGTATTTTCGAACCCAGGTTTATGTAGTGTCGTATTTCAAGGTTGCATTCGTTATTTTACGAAAAAATCGCAATTGAAAGTTGCCAAGTGTTGACATATTAGTGCTCGTGACTGTACAGGGTGTGTAGATAACGGCTATGTGATGGGTCTTGTAACATCCTGTATTGCAATAAAATTCTTTCGAACATAATTTTTACTGACTTTGTATACTTCTTTGCAGTAAATCCCCATCTCTCCAATACATAGACGTATGGCTAGTCGAGGTCCTCTCCCCGAACTGCGAGGAGCCTTTCACAGTGCGCGGCCTGTTTGCGCTACAGTTGGCCGCAGTAGTGCGCTCCGCTAGAGGCTGGCAACACCTGCGCCTGCGCCTACACGCTGTCCACGTGCCTGCACAGCATCCTACTACTATACACGGTAAGTGTTGCAACACTGGCATAGCACAGAGATCAAGCATGACACAGTGCGCGGCCTGTTTGCGCTACAGTTGGCTGCAGTAGTGCGCTCTGTTAGAGGCTGGCAACACCTGCATCTGCGCTTCATCACAATCAGCCTATAATGTTCCCACTGCTGGGACACAGGCCCCTCTCTGTGAAAGGAAGTGGGCCGTAATCCAACACGCGGGTCCAGTGCGGGTTGGTAGATGTCACATGTCTTCGAATTTTTGAACGCGTCTGCGCAACTTATGTTTCAAATTAATATTATTTCAAGTTAAACAAATATCGACTTTATTTTAATGGGAATTAAGTTGATTTCAGAGTGATTAGGACTATTGAAAAAGTTATAAAAATGTTTGAAGTTGTAGCGTAAAGTAAACTTTATTGTGTAGGACTTAAAGTTATTTTTCCATAAACTTATATTTGTTTACATTTTTGCCAAATAAATTGCGAATGCAGGTTACATGTACAGTCAACAAAAGAGATAAGTATGCAGGATCGTCGGATATAGCTGAAGTAAGAAACTGATGGATGTTCTCGTAAGAAGAAAAAGAGTAAGAAACTGATGGATGTTCTCGAATAAAATTTTATTTTATTTATAAAAAACAAACAGCTCATTTATAATTTAATATATTTTCAGCACTCAGGTTTACCTTTTAACTCGATCTTTATTTCTATGTGTAAGGAAATGATGCAATACTTAAGGTCGTCTCGCTACAGAAGCGGGTCGTACGGTGACAGTGGGCGAACATACTGCGCTGGAGTCGCTGGGCGCCGGCCGGCCGCTCGAGGAGAGGCTCGACAAACTGCTCAAGTTGCTGAGGATAAACGCCACTACACATATTGTAAGTTTATTCAAAATCAAAAGTCATTTTTTGGTTAGGCTGAAGATCAGCACTTTTTAACCGTTAAAATTACATAACGAGGTGCTTGCATACTGCATCTAATTCCAAACCTGGACCTAGTTACTGCTGAATTAGCACTAAATATTTTTACATAACATTATACTGTAGTAGATTTCCGTAAAGTAACGCGTAACTCCATAACTTCAAAAAAATAACTTGTGACTATTGACTTTGATGTTATGCCTTAATCAAATCAAGTAATTTTTTCAAACTAGGCTGAGATTAAGCACTTTTTAACCGTCAAAATTGCATATGTCAGTCCCCCGGCACGCCCGCCCTTCACTATTTCCTAGTGCTTTAGCTTGGGAAAACGAATGAAAGAAGAAGCAATGTCATGTAGCACAAGTAAAGGAAAAAATCCGAAAACCGTAAATTTGTAGTTAAATACCTACAAATCTGTACGGAACCCTCGGTGCGCGAGTCCGACTCGCACTTGACCGGTTTTTTTAATAGAAGATGAACCTATTGCCATCTCTCGGCGCAAATCCAGACTCTGAGCTACTACTGAGTAATTTCTGTTAGAAAAACCTGTAGCGGTATCTACAACGCCACATGAGAAGAACGCGTCATACTGACGTCACGCAAAATTCTACATCTCGCAAGCAGAGTTTACCGCGGTCAACGGCAGCGGCCCGACATGAACCTTCGGGCAGTTGCCCGCCAGACACAACACCAGTCTGATTGGAGGATCCTCCCTTTTCTATAGAGAATGAGAGAACTTTACACCCTGTTCCTCATACCTCTATAACACGATGCCCAGACGTGGGAATCGAACCCAGGGCCTCATGCTCAGCAGTAGCGCTTGCGACCACGACCAACGTGGTTACATTTCGCAAAAACTAGCTTATTAGCTATTGATTATTAGTCTTATCAATCAAATAATTAATGCCTAATGTTTTCATTGATCAATCGGTAATATTATGACACACGACGTCGCCGCGTGCGTCGGCACGATTGACGTAGGCTTCATTTAATTAAAAAAATAGATCACTTTAGTGTCATGGTACTTTACAAACTCGTCTATAGCGTCATCAATTGATTTCTATCGTGTGGATGTAATGTATATTTAGTAGATAAACTACTGGTTGTTTATTGGATATAAAATTTAGTATAGATATAATCTAAAAATATTTTTGTCTGTTACAGGTGACCGAGTGGCCGAAATTAGATGATTCATATAGTAGATTTTCAAACGACGATGAGAACAGCATGTACCAACGAGTGCCTGTCGGGTATTTACAAATGTAAGTTCTTTAACAATTACTTTCTATTGTAAACTTATTAATTTAGGTTACAGAACGTCTATATTTCCCCGAAAACCTCAAAGTACCTACATAGTTCTTATAACAATGCGATATTCAACAGCTCGGTCTACACCCGACGATCCAAATTTGGATCGGCGCTCCACGATCCACGATCATGGAGCGGCAATCGTGGATCGGAGATTCGCACGTGCGTTTTAGGAAACCCGCGCCCCTGCTGCGTGCTCCAGCACTGGGGGCTTAAAAGGCCACTTTGGAGAATCATAAAAGGATAACATTATGAATCGTAATATGGCGAAGACAGTCCGTGTTTTTCTTTTTTTCGCTGCACTACGTAGATATAATCAAAGAGATTGGGATTGGATTTGGACCGGATTGATTGATATTTTAGCACAAAAAAAAATAACTGAAAAATGCTTCACCAATGGGATTTGATACGATTATCTTAACGGTTAGCTGTCCATTATGTTATCCTGTTAAAAAATTCTGCCAAAGTAGCCTTTTTAGGCCTCCTGAAATCCTATGTTACGTACTTAAAAAGAATAATTTGATCCGTTTTATCGATAAGTAGGTAAATATGATAAAAATGTAAATAAAAAAGAGCTAGGTAAAAAAAGCTCACTTAGATTTTTTTGTGCAGTCTTAAATATTGGCTGAACTCATCAACTCATCGACAACAAATTATCGATAGTGTCAAGCACTATCATCGCTTACTTAAAAATGACGTCATCTCGTACACTGACAAGGCGTCTCTGAGTGTGCTTGTTCATTTGTGCGTATAGTTTAAGGCTTTTTTTTGTTTTTTGTTTTGTATGCGTGCGTAACAACGCGATCGAATTGCATTAGTGTATTATTACTACTTATGTGCGTTCCCTCGTCCCCCGCGATGAAAATGACAGACTTTTTTTTTTTTTTGCGGATGGGAAATCATCAAATGACTCCTCCCGCTCTGGGTGGAGCGGAAGGGAGTGTCAGACTCTTACTGACTAAAACCCACCCGTGTTCCTTCCTTAGCCCTTTATGTTCCGGGCCAGCGGTAACCATTTCGGACAATCCCGCTGGAAAATGACAGACTTAGTTGCATAGATATTAGTACTCGTGGCGTCTCCGGTTGGTTTAATACTCAAAGGATCTGAAGGTCAATTCCAGTAATTAAAAACGTCCAAAATCTCGCACAACGCAAATAGTCGCAAACTCATCTCAGTGACAATTAATGTCAAAATCTTATCAAAAATGTAGGGAAATTAGAGGTATTTTTGACAGATTGTGACCGAGCTATTTTTTTTGAATAATAATAATAATAAAATGTATTCAAAAAATATGAAGACTAATGTTAAATACAGTTTTTCTTAAATCTATGTCGAGTTCACCCATGATTTGTGCCTGAACTAGGTAATCCTGTGTTTCAGACGATTGGAAGTAACATTAATTGATTAAATAATCACATACTTATAATAACCATAATCAGCCTATAATGTTCCCACTGCTGGGACGCAGGCCTCCTCTCGGTGAGAGGGAGTGGGCCGTAAACCACCACGTGGGCCCAGTGCGGGTTGGCAATGTCACCTGTCTTCGAATTTTTGGTTCTAGGATATGCCGGTTTCCTCACGAGGTTTTCCTTCACCGTTTTGAGAGCAGTGGTGATGAAATAATTTACACAAAGTAAAGCCCCTGTCTGGGTTCGAACCTACGACCTACAACTCGTAAGTCGCGGCCGTTACCACTTGGCCACCACTGCTCATAATTATAATAATTATCTTATTATATTTAAAATTATATATCTTATTAATATTATATATTAAAATGCGAATGTTTTTAGAAATACGGGAATTGGCCCTTAGTTATCAGACTTATTTCTGCCGCCCATTTTCCAGGTATTACCATAAGCAAATGTGTGATATGTTATCGTTGTACTATTTCCCTTGCAGTGTAAACAGTATAATAAAGCGACGCAGTTCCGAGGCCACCGCTGTGACATTCGTGCAGCTGCCCGCGCCGCCCAAGCTCACCAACACAGCTGCTGACGACTCCGTGTGTGAACATTACTTGAAGGTATGTTAACAATCCTTCCTACTACTATTATAAACGCGAGTGAGGATGGATAGATGGAAGTTTGTAACTCTTTCATGCAATAACTACTGAACGGATTTTCATGAAACTTCACAATAATGTAGCTTATAAATTTGAATAACAAAAGATGTGTAAATTGGCCAAAATACGCAAGCAAAGCCGCGGGCCAAAGCTAGTATTAAGTTATAGGAAGAATAGCACCTTCATTCTTCTAGTCCAGTCTCTTGAGGAATGAACAGGATATAATTTTACGAAGGTGCCGCGTAAACCACTGTAATGTAATGTAGGTATGAATACTTTAAAAATAAGTAGCAGTTTATTGAAATCCAACATTTTCCTGAGGTTTACCGTATGTCATTACTTTCCAGAATTCGATCCTTATTAGCGACACTATCGAATGATGTACAGTATTTTTTTTCAAAATCAATTGGTTCGATTCCTGGCTATAAATATTGATTTTTCAAAAATCCAATGATGCAGTTTTAGTTTTCATCAAAATCGAGCCCGCGACTCCTTTGAGTACTTTTCGCTATTCCTCATAGTTTCGGATTTGGCCATCCACGCCCACTTGAAAAATTCGTTTTCGTTTTCAGTAGTAGGACCAATCTACTGAATAAAGCCCCTATAATGCTTACCTTGCGTGTACTTAATGACGTAGCAGACAACATAGACATTTTTACTTGTTCTCTGAGGGAGTTCACAAAAACCACGATGCACAGTCAACAAAGGAGATAGGTATACAGGAGCGTCGGATATAGTTGAAGTTTACTAAGAAACCGATGGATGTTCTCGAATAAAATTTAATTTTATAAATAGATAACAAACAGCTCATTTATTAAATTAAATTTCAATCCAGAACATCCAGCTGTTTCTTAGTAAACTTCAACTATATCCGACGCTGTCTGTGTGGTGCCGGACTTAAAGAATACCACCACCCCTTACTTCCCGTGGGTGTCGTAAAAGGCGACTAAGGATCGTACCGGAGAATGGGCAGCAGCGTTCTCTATGCATTCCACCAACATAGGTACTGCGATCGCCAACCCGCCTGTCAAGCGTGGCGATTATGGCAAACCCTCCCAAAATTGGGGGAGGCCTGTGTCCAGCAGTGGACGTCTATCGGCTGAAACGACGATATCTGACGCTCCTGTATACTTATCTCCTTTGTTGACTGTACATAATATGTTATGGTAAATAATAAAACTGTAATTATGGCCACACTATTGAATTAGGAAATTCCTGTAATAGTAATGTTGTAATGTTGATGTAATAATAATAGTGATGTTGGGTTAATAAATAAATATTTTTGTTTCTTTTCAGGTGCTAGACGAATTCACAAAGGACCTCCCCCCTACAATTCTAGTGAGGGGCTTGAAGTCCGTCACCTCGACCGCGCTATAACAAGCGAGTACCTGTGACCTATTTATTAGATAGATCTCTACCCTAAATTATATACTCTAGATTCTAACCATGTGGACCAATTAATACACATATTCAATTTTATAGGCAATTCAATTGTATAAGGATCCGCACGCAACTATATTTAAATTTAGAATTTCAAATGCAGTCCTTTCACCGTTGTTTTACCTCTGACATCAGCAAACCAATAGCAACCTTATTTGAACGACTATAAAGATCACTGTGATTTTAACAGACCTTGTCAGTAGCAGCAAACCAATAGCAACCTTATTGTAAAGACTATAAAGATCACTGTGATTATAACAATCATGCATAGTCAGAGGTAAGATAAGTGTGACAGGACTAATAATCAAGTTTCGGGGACACAAACTCTATGTCTTACATGATAAAGTTCAAATTTCATTGCAACAGAAACTTGTTTAGAAACTATTACAAACTGTCAATCAAAAATCAACTTAGACTACATAACACTTAAATAGATAGTTGATTAAGTTGCAATACATGTACGTTATCTAAGATTGTGTATCCAGCTACAAGACAATGCTCGTTGCCATCTTTATTTGAAAGAGAGACAGAGAGAGAGATAAATGAATAGCACCATCCCTTTTTAGTAGCAGAACAATGATAACTTAATCACTAAACAATACGGCCTCAATTTCCCCATTTGACAATACTGTGTTTGATTAAATTTCATTTAAGTAGCTAATTATGGTTGATTGCTTAAAATGTTATGCAACCTGCGCGTGCGTTCATTTGACGTAATTTTGTGTGCATCCATTGAATAGGTATTTTTAAGCACATTCGGTGTTGAATTGAATTATACACATTTAACGGTATGACGAATATCTTGAACCGGAAGACTAGAAAACACCTCCGTCAAAATTATTTGTCAAAACTCCAATAAAAAAACTTTTCCGGTTCAAAAGTTCGGTTTACCAGCTTTCTTTAAAAAACAATCCATACGCGACTCAAGTTTCAGTAAACTACGTTTACGAACTGTTAAATCGTCCATTTAAAAAGTTCCAGTTTACATTTTGACATAACGAAACCCCATAAAACGGTGCTCTTTTTGCTGTACTTTTGCAGTTATTTTCTATCTTAGTTCTAACTAAAATTTTCATTGATTTTTTTACTCAATTACTTGAGAGCGCTCCTTATGAAGAAAAACTCTTATGTTACAAATAGAATTGCCTTTTAATTCAACCATAGTGTCGCCACGCAACAAGAAATTTCACGCGAACGAAATCTCGAGCAAAAGCTAGTTTTTATAAAATATGGGGTATATTTTATAAAAACTAGCTTTTGCTCCAGTGGAAGGTCCATTAAAACTTTTGGTACTTATTAAAAATACCTATTTGGTAAAAATATTTCAATCGTTAGATTTGCTCTATCGCATCAAAAGATGGCCGCGTTTCTGTTTCGTTTCGACACACACATAATGTCGCATGCTGCCATTGAAACGTAATGCGGAACGTGTGAGTTCACTATTTTCAATAAATGTACACTTTTCGCGCGACATAAGTCCGGTGAAGGCAAATCTAACGATTTAAATCTTTGATATAGCGTCCATGATACTTATGCACACAACACTGGATCTAATCTATTTTTATTTAATTTAAAACACAAATCGGAAAAGTATTACTATCTGGTGCAAAATATACGTTACCTAATAGAAAACTAGAGAACTTAAATTATGATAATGAGGCCTTATAGACTTACGTATAAAGTTGATATTAGCAAAATCATTTTTTGTAACGTACGTGTGTTTTCTGTCTTAAATTATATTTTCATTATTCGTAGTATTATATGAAGCAATGGTGGGGGGCATAAAGACCCATATGACCCCAGAACCGGTGGACATTTAAACAAAAATGAAAGAAATAAAAAAAAATATAAATCTACATTTACTTCTTTTTTATTTTATTTCTATTTAACCCACAAATATCCATTAACCATTGACAAAAAAATATTAATATAAATTATAAATGCGACATTTTCGGGTTGAAACATTAATTTTAAAGATATATTATTCTCGAAATGACTTTTATTTAGTTAAGTTACGAGTATTTACCATTATAATTAGTTTTTGACACGATTATGATTATTTTTTAAGATTTTGTAGTATAAATTATGTATGACAATTAACACATTTTTTAATATATTTTTATAATAATCTTGTGATTTTTTCAGACTTTCTTTTAAGTACCTACTTACTTTACTAACAACTCGAATGTTTATTTTGAAATGTTAAGAGTAGGTAGATTGTGCATGAAATGAATGAATGAAGTCACGATCAAATTGGTATAAATGTAGAATTCGCTTCATTTCAGTGTGCAAAGATTTTATTTTTTATTCGTTTCATTTATTTCTTAAACTAGATATCTGTAAATCACACATATTTACTATAAGTGCACTGTGCACACACAAAGCAAGCACCAAATTATTTTTATATAAGTAATACAATTATATTTATGTAAGTATGTTTATTATAATTAAGTGTAATTTTTAAAACAGTATTTTATAGCAAAATGTGATATGACAATAAATCATTGACTTTATTTTTTAATTTGTGTTTTTTTTTCGATTCTGTTACGAGTAACATTCATCATCATCATTTCAGCCGAACGACGTCCACTGCTGGACATAGGCCGCCCCCAATTTTGGGGGGGGGTTTGCCATAATCGCCACGCTTGGCAGGCGGGTTGGCGATCGCAGTATGGTATGATGGTGTAATGCACAGAGAACGCTGCTGCCCATTCTCCGGTCTCCCTTAGTCGCCTTTTACGACACCCACGGGAAGTATGAAAGTATGGGTACGAGTAACATTACTTGTAGATTTTTTTTCGTATATCCTATACTGTCCCACAACTGGGCAAAGGCGTCCCCCAGGTCCTTCCAGGAACTTTTAAGGTAATTATCTTATAATAGGGTGTAAAGTTCACTCATACTCTCTAGAAAAGGGAGGATCCTCCGACCAGACGGGTGTTGTGTCTGGCGGGCAACTGCCCGATGATTCATGTCGGGCCGTTTTGTCTATGCTGGTTGCGCGGTAAACTCTGCTTGCGAGATGCAGGATTTTGCGTGACGTCAGTATGGCGCGTAGTTCGCATGTGGCGTTGTAGATACAGCTACAATCTCAATGTCTTCTGAGTAATCGTTTTTGAAACTCTTCTCAATTTATTTTGCTGTCGATTCTCATTTGAACTTTATCACCATCAACCGCCTACAGCTGTCCACCGTGGACATAGGCCTCTCCAACCGTACGCCATTCATCTAAATTCTCGCAAATCCCATCCAGCTGCATAGGAAAAGGTATAATGTGTCTCGTTATTATCAGGCATATTTTAATTACTGTGGGCGTACTAAGTGGGTAGTGTTGGTTATTGCGCAATAGAAAAACGGCTTGCAATTCAAATCAGATTATAATTTCATGAACAATTAAATCACACTAGCAAATCACACACTGTAGGCACACGATACAACCAGATACGGAACGCGATACAGTTTCTGAGCACACGTTGTCCGTACGATGTCCAATGGTCAAGTCCCCCGCCGTCCACGCTACGGAGATCGTCGCTCCATCTAGCCTGAGGGCATTTCAACTACCCGCGACTTCGTCCGCGTGAAATTACTTGTTCTCCGACCCACCCCGTTGCATCTCATCGCCTGCCCGCGCTATTACTTCGTTTTATTTATTTTTGCTCGGCTCCTAAGGGTCATAGCGTGATGTTAAATAGCCTATAGCCTTCCTCAAGAATTGGGCTATCAAATACAAAAAGATTTTTTCAAATCCGACTGGTAGTTCCATAGATTACCCCCTACATACAAACTTACAAACTTTACCTCTTTATAATATTAGTATAGATTCAGAAACTGGCGGGGTAGTTGCGTAACACGCTAACAGTAGGAATGGCTTTCATTTTGACAGTTCAACAGCATTCATTGCGTTATTTACGACGTTGAGCAGACACAGTTTTCGAATATATGAAGCAATGGATTGGCAATATCCTTCAAATGATTGAGATTAAAATTGATCGTGTGCTACGCAATTTGAGTGCTGGTGTAACTGTTCAAACGCATTATTAGAGTTCTGGAATTCAGGGTTTGCTTGATAAATAAAAAAGCATTTTTGTACCTATATTTCACTTTGTCTTGTTTGTCTCCTGTCATAATGTCCACTTCAAAATATCAATTAAATCTTAGAGCTAATTATTACTAAATAATGTAATAATAAATTATATTTACAATATCTTTACACTGTATTTAATCACATTTGAGTAGGTACCTAACTGGGGGCCTAAAAAGGCCACTTTGGAGAATCATAAAAGGATAACATTATGAATTATAACATGGCGAAGACAGTCCGTGTTTTTTTTTTCGCTGCACTACGTAGGTAATCAAAGAGATTGGGATTGGATTTGGTTTGGATTGATTGGTTTATTAGCACAAACAAAAAAAAAATAACTGAAAAATGCTTCACTAACGGGATTTGATACGATTAACTTAACAGTTAACTGTCCATTATGTTACCCTTTTATGATTCTGCCAAAGTGGTCTTTTTAGGTCCCTTTGTTCTTAAATATGTATGTCAATTTAAAATCTTATAAACTAGTACAATACCTACAGCCAATAAATTATAACCGGTCTGAACACAGGCCATCTGAACTTTCGCGCGCGTTCTCTTACTCGCCTCATGTCACCATTTGGTTCTTAAATAATGTTATTGCGCAGCCTTCTGCGCAAAGTTCGAACCTGCTATTATTCAGGCCGTATTGTACAGACGCCAGCACATCAAGCTACTACAATCTGTCAAATTTATTTAATAGATTTTCAACTTTATCGCTAAAGCATAAGGTTCAAAGTTGATTGGGAAAATTTGACAGTTTTGAGTAGCTTGATGTGCTGGCGTCTGTGCCTAAGCATAATGTCTTCTATGGACTAAAGTACATGAAAGAAATAATAATAAGTACTAGATTTGGTCTCTATTTGATAGTCGATAATGCGATATCATTCTAGCAATTAATTCCATTATCTTTTTAAGTATGTAGCATAAACAGCCTATAATGTTCCCACTGCTGGGACACAGGCCTCCCCTCTTCGAGAGGGAGTGGGCTGTAATCTACCACACGGGCCCCGTAAGGGTTGGTAGATGTCACATGTCTCGGATTTTTTTTGTTTCCTCACGATGTTTTCCTTCCACCGTTTTGAGAGCAGTGGTGATGAAATTATTTACCTTTATGTGTAAATAACAATGTAAAGTGTAGTAAAACCTGTGTAGAGTGTGTGTGCAGTAAAGTGCCTGCTTGGGATCGAACCCACGACCTTCTCGTAAGTCGGGACCGTTACCGCTGGGCCACCACGCTCTCTCGTAGGTACGACCGATTTCGGGGGGTTTTTCCAACTTTTAAAGCACTGTTGTGTAGTATTGCACGTAGTGTCTACTGACTCCTACTAAAGTTGTGTCATGTCATAACTAGTAGGTACGGTCAGCAACAAAAGTCGATTAACACTTCAGTTTTTTTAATCTCAGTTATTGAGCAAAATATTTTAATTTTTTGCTCAATAACTGAAATTAAAAAAAAACTGAAGTTTAATATTTTGCTCAAGTGTTAATCGGCTTTTGTTGCTGACTGTACTAACGTGGTCATACATGCGCCAGTACTTAGTAAGTAACACTTGAACTGCGAAAATAGTCTCTTTTTTTATAAATATTTTAAGCATTTTTTTAGCATCAAGGATCATTTATTGATCCAGACAATTTACCCAAGGACAAAAGTCACTGAACACTTTAATTTTATAAATCTTTATTAGGAGGTATATTTAATTAAAATCGTAACAGAAGTAAAATTAAAAGAATATTAACAATCTGAAATACAACAAATACACTTTGCCACAAAATTATTGGATACATAATAATAATATAATTATTGGATTGAAGTATCAGTGTTCATCGACTTTTGTTGGTGACTGTACATACATCCATAAATTACTGTTGATGGTGCAACAACAGATAGTATAGATTCTATGGTCATTGTTATGGTTACGGTTAAATTTAACTTTGACGCAAACTATAACGGAGCTATTGATGCCACCCACCCTAAGTATGTCAAACATAGCCCATATTATGTCCACAGAGCAGATCAGCAGACTATAGCAGTCACTAATGTGATTAGACATGGCTTATGTTATAACAATACAAATTTTAACCGTAGCGACGAACCGACTAATGCAATAACAATTGAAATTCAAACTACGTGCCTTTTAGATACGGTTGAAATTCGTTTACTGCTAGAGAAATTCGAAGTGCCGCGTGATTTTATATTGGCACTTCGATGGTCTGTGCTGACCTTAAAGATAAAGCCACATAAGTACCTATTTAAGTTTGCTATCACAGTCATAGTTTTCCTGTCTTGTTGTTCTAGCGAAAACTGAAGTTCTGGGTTCGTTCCCCGAGTTTGTAAAGTCTCATTGGAGTAACGTTTCTCCATTAGGAAGTCTCATTAGCAGCCCGGTTTCGGATTCTGGGTTTTCTGTCCGATTAATGTCTATGTTCGCCCGTAGGTACAACATGGGACTTTCAATATGACTGTCGTTTAAATGAACTATACCTCTGCCTACCCCTTTAGAGAATTCAGGCGCGATGTTATGTTCATAGAACAACTGGATTACTGCATCTCCTGTCAGTGTTAAACGCTCTCAAAGATGCGAAAGACTGCACCGACTTTAACTCCTCAGGAGATAACGGTCTACCTCTGAACTCATCTTCAATATCCTGAAGGGTTCTATCCTTAGTCTCCGGTAGTAAACACCATACCACAATAAAACTATACACCATCATAGACGCATAGAATATATACAACCCATACAAATCTATGGTACTCAATAGAAATGGCACAGTTTTAATAGTAACAAACAAATTCGTTGAATAAAACAATACACTAACACCGCCGGCTAAGCTACGATATTCCAAAGGAAATATCTCACCAGCTATTATGAAACATAAAGGTAAAGAACCAGTAGCTACTGCAAACATATGAATGTGTACTATAGAGATACCTAAACGAAATTCATCTGGAGGAATAAACCCAGTTTCCTTCGCGTAGGAATATGAAGCATTTGCTAATAAAGCAAAAATGTTTATACACACTGTTACACCTAATATAGTTCGTCTTTTCACTTTCTGTATCACGTATAAAGCCGTTGTATTTGCTACTATTCTATGTACGTCTAAAGTAAGTACTAATAATGGTATGTTACAGTCTTTTCCGACAATATTGTGGAATAAATCTATAGGGTAAGCTACGAGCATGTTTATCCCGCTCCATTGGCCCAAAATGTATATGTGTATCATAATTATGATCGGTTTCAAAAACTCCTTTTTTTTCACTGTCATTTTGAAATTCTCTATTTTGTTTCTGAATTTCTTTATCGAAGATTTCGTTTGTCTCATTTCTGCTTTTGCTTCCTTCAGCATTATGCTCGCTTCAATGATCCTTCTTAGCTCTTCCTCTTCAGTATCTCCTCTGAGCCATCTAAAAGACTTTTTGCAAGCGTCATACCTTCCTTTTTCCGCCAACCAGCTGGGCGATTCCGGCGAATATATGACAATGAATAGATCTACGAATGATACACAACCGCATATTAAGGCAGTGGTTTGCCAAGCGAGGTAGGATCCTAAACAATGGACAGTCATCACTGCAGAAGCTATAGACACTGATATCGTCATTAAAAAGGCTCCTCTGTTCTTCGGGCTGGTATATTCTCCTATTAACAGTGAACCCAGTGATGTACACATGCCCATACATAGTCCTTGAAGGAATCTTGCGAGCAGGAGTATGGTGATGCTGTTGGCAAAGTAGATGGCAGCCCAGCCGAAAATCAGTGGCACGATGGACACAAGGTTGGCGATCCTCCTGCCATATCTGGACATGGTTGGTGGTGCTAGGAAGTTGCCGAAGACCAGGGAGATGCCGGGAATTGCCGCTGGAACCAAAATAAAAGAATATGAATAAATAATAAACCTTTATTATCAGATCACAGTTAATCCATAATAGTCCTTCAAATCGTATTTCACCCATGGCGGCCGATCTGAACGGAGACTAGTCTTCAGTGCGGGAGGTATTATAGGGTGCTAGTGTGTGCGCAGACACAGATGCACTCTCTCTTCCCTCTATAATAGTCCGATGGGGCGGCAATCCGACACGACCGGACAGAGATGAAGCGCAGTACCAACGGCTTAACATGCTTTCCGAGGCACAGGGGTACCACACCGCCAACTTCCAAGCTCAGGGCTGCGGGCTCCGGGCAGTTAATCCATACAGTGTTAGTAAAGAAAACATACAACGAATGTTAGTATCCAAATAATAATCTTATGCAAGGTAAAGTCTTGAGCCGAACTTCACAGTAGTTCACCGTTTCACACCAAGATGGCAGATACCGTAGAATCCTTTGTATTGATTAACATGTTGTGATCACCATAGGATTACAAACCGTGATGTTTTTGAAAATACTGCTGTTTGTAGAAGTTTGGACTTACAACCAGCCAGTTTGACAAAAAAACCTGAACTAGGCATACGGCTAAACTATGAATACAATATTGATTAGATGGATAATTAAGACTTGAAATTTTGGTCATAGAATTACGCTAAACTCAAACTCAAACTCAAACCATTTATTTCAATTAAACCATTTACAGGCACTTTTGAATTGTCAAGAAGTCGGTCAGTCAGAAAATATGAAGCTAGTTGCCCATTCCAAAGCGTAGGTACCTATGGAGAAGAACGGGCAAGAAACTCCATGGACACTCTTTTAAATTGTATTTTTACAAAAATATTAGTTACATCATTAATGTTGAATTTACAATTATATGTGAGAACGATGTAAAAAAATACGTACGCGTTAAGAGCGTCCAGAGTACAGCAAATAGTAAGAAGACAACAATCCAAAAATAAAATAATTAAAAATAAGCCGAGGCAGCTGAGTGATGACCAGCTCCAACTGACGGCGCCCGTTCACGAACATGACGCATAGATCAGCACCATTCAGCTCAACCATTTTGAAGGGAGCTAAATGATCCAATACACACGCCACCGTCAGCGAGACATTTGTGTGAGCATGACATACTATCAGCCGCCATGGCACATTCAAGTCAATGAAAGACATATTACCCGGTAAATGGTAAAGAAGGTATACTTACATAGAACTCACATCTGTGCTATGCAGTTATACAATGCAAAGGAAATTGATTTTATACAATGCAAAGATAATCTTACAATCTTCAGCAGCTCCAACAGTATTTTCTAGTGTTAATCAATTAGTTGTGGTTGTGGAGCAGGACCAGCATTGAGCCAGGCATTTTTATCAGCGATGTAATCCCCTAACTTATAATATGCCTGACTGCATAGTGTGCGTTCTATACAAGACTTGAATTTTGTCTCATTCAGTTGAAGAATGTGGGGAGGTATTTTATTATAACATTTTAAACAGTACCCCATAAAAGATGAGTCTACTTTAGCCAGTCTGAAACCTGGTTGAACTAATAGGTCCCTATTCCTTTTTTTTTTTTTTTTTTTGTGGATGGGAAATCATCAAATGACTCCTCCCGCTCTGGGTGGAGCGGAAGGGAGTGTCAGACTCTTACTGACTAAAACCCACCCGTGTTCCTTCCTTAGCCCTTTATGTTCCGGGCCAGCGGTAACCCTTTCGGACAATCCCGCTGACCCGGCAGGCTTCGGCCCTAAGGGGCCCCTCCTCGATGCTGACATCTCTTTGAGGCGCGCGTGGAACACGTACGCGCCGTCCGGCACGGGCCTGGTCCTGATCGGGCGGTGAGCTACCCATTACTCTCCGCCCGCAGGCCCGCGCCTACGGTGGCCGGGAGTCGTCACGCGGCTCCCGACGCCCAGGTCCCTATTCCTAGTACTATAATTATGTCTTTCACCTCTTTTACCAAAAAGATGTAAGTTTTTTCTTACATACATGATGTTTTCGTAGATATATTGACAAGGCACCGTCATGATGTTAATTTCCTTAAACAGTTCCCTTAGAGAATCACGCCTGCAGAGGTTATATATGGCTAAATGAACACGAGACATATTGTTTTTATTTTAATCGTAATTTTGGCTTCCATGGCACAAGAAACTCAATCACACCGTCACGTCCATATAGATATTTACATTTCTATAGTCACGTCCAAGATAAGGGGTCAAGGAGATCGTAAAGATATTGAAAACGTAAACTATAACGCGCTGGTTTTAACTGCAATCTGATAAAGTAGTTTCTTTACCTATCAGACGCCAGCACATCAAGCTACCCGAAACTGTCAAATTTTCCCAATCAAATTTAAACCTTATGCTTTAAACATAAAATTGAAAATCTATTAAAGAAATTTGACAGATGGTAGTAGCTTGATGTGCTGGCGTCTGTACATACGGCTTATTTAGGTATAAACAACTTCGCGAACTTCGTACCGCCTCAGAATCAATAAGTATGAGAAAATGATTTATCTTCACTATTTTTGTTTTTCGTGATTGTTTTTCCATGTTTTAATAGTTATTTTTCTATTCGGGGCAGAGAGAGATCCGACAAATCAAAGGTCACAAAAATCGGTCCAGCCGTTCGTGAGTTATAAATTGAGTAACTAACCCGACTTTGTTATTGCGCCCCGCGGTTTCACCCGCATAACTGTCGATCCCGTGGGAATATCGGGGTATAATAATAAAGTAATAAGTATATCCAGGGTCACAGCTACCTCCATAGAAAACTTTATCAAAATTGGTCCAGCCATTTGAGCGTGAAGAAGTAACAAACATATAAACGCACACACACACACACTCACAAACTGTCGCCTTTATAATATTAGTGTGATATTTTGTTATATCTTATGTCCGGGTGATAAAATTCAGCAGCTGATTTCTGATTGCTCATAAATCTCACTGTTGGCTAGAACCAGCAATGGATTGTAATATACCTACTAATTCCAGTGTCATAGTTGCGAATTAGATAAAGAAGATTTGATTGGATTTTGCTGTGGGTGTGTGTGGAACCACACACACCCACAGCAAAATCCAATCAAATCGTGCAAATACAGTCTCTCTCCAGAATATGCGGCTACTTAGTAAATTATGTCAAGACTGCAAGTTCTCTTCTAATAATATGTAGGTAGCTACTGACAGCCTGCATCGTCCAATTGCTGGGGGCCCCATGGCTTCAAATCACATCGCTCTAGACTATTGCATTAATTGCCACCATAGCTTGATCATTTGGTCTAGCTAGCTACGTCGCCTCAACATCTTATGACGTGGTAGCTGAGATGCCACCCACAACTCATTGGATAGATATACGGAAAACCTGCTCAGTCCCATTGTTCTCTTGCCTGATAATAAAAAACTGAGATGACCAAACCGTCTGCTGTCCGATCAGATATTACGCAATTTTGCTATTCTTTGTAATTTCATACAGACGTCTTATTGACTATTGCAAATTACTTATTTGACATGGTTATTTGTTTAGCAAAAATATAGACGTTAAAGTATTTGCACCTAAACAGGCGGGACGGATGACACGTGTTTGTTCGCAAAACTCATAAGATCAGCCGATGTGTTCTATGAAAATCTCACCCTGAAAACATAGATGAAGTGAGCTGTCAATAGGTACTGGCAATCCCTAGCATCACGTGAAATGACAGCTCACATCAACCCCGCTTCACATAGAGTCCGTTTCACGAAAGAAGTCCCGCGGCAATAAGTGGAACTAATAATTATTATATAGTTAGCAACACTCCTACACCACCCTCCTACCTCAGACACTTCTCTCTATTTAAGGTTGTTCATTTAATTACCCAGTGCCTCTATTAAGATGGCGAGATACATAAATCAATCAATATTTAGGATTCCGTCGCACGACAGTGGCGCCGTTTCTACGAGACTTCTTTCGTGAAACAGACTTTACGTTTTAACGGTGGGATTGTTACAGAACAGACCGGGATACCTTTCCTTACCTACTTAACAGTTGGACAGCGACAAGGCAGGCTTCAAGTAACGATAAAAAGACTAAATTGATCGAACGTTTGCAGGTTATTGACGAAAGGTCAGTAGATTTACAGGAGATAGGTACAGACTGTCATCTGCGACATGAAGCAGGGTGCACTGCCCAGACGCTTTTTCTCTTTTTCGCTTTGATGAAATGTCAATGAAGCAATTTCATTGACGTTAGATACTACGTGAGAAAGCACTACCACCAGTATTATGGAAGACCTTTGCGAGGCCATCAATAACGCTGTCGAAGTGGCCGAATTCTGGTCGAAACATACAAAATGGAATCATCGATACGAGACGAACAAGAAGATTGACTAAAATCGCCCAATTCTTGTTCCTCCTCAGTTTGAGAAACTTAGTAACAGTAACAGGCAGCTATATTGTATACTAAATCCACATATTATGTAGTAATGGTTACCAACCTATCCAAGATCCAGATGTGTCATCAATGGGTATGATAGATCCTGGGCTCCTGAGCTGCTGCAACAAGGCCGTGGTGAATCCCACCACCAGGCCAGACCCAGCCATGTTCAGGGACACGCCTGACGTTACGAAGCACTGGAATATTCAGAAAAAAAGGCGTAAATTGAAGAAAACATCGAAGCATGGTGCTTTAAAACAGCCTACAAAAGTAATGTTACTTTAATGCTCGTAACCGTTACCCAGATGATTTCGCTACCACCTTGCTGACTGAATGATTTTTACCATGGGCATCATCTCATCATCTGCCTAGCATTTTCCAACGATATTTGGGATCGGCTTCCAGTCAAACCGGAATTAACCGGATGCAGCTGTCGGATTTTTTAGCACGGTGTGTAAATGGAAAAAAATTAAGCCCGAGCACAACAACAACTTGTTCTGAAATACAGTCTTGTATTTCAGAACAAGTTGTTGTTGTCTATGCAAGTACTGTCCGTTAGCTAGACGAGAACGCCCGGAGATAATGCCTGATTGATTCTCGCGGCCAGTGGCATGCCCGACAGATGTCAACCGTGCCGTCTTTCACAATAAATCTTCGGTAATTGTTCGTCATCATAACTTCGTCCATAAATGCACAGACAAAACATTCGGGTTCTCCAAATAGGTCACCGAAACGCAGCGAGGCTATGGACTCTAGTAGATCTACATCGGGTGTCAAGCACTACTGGCTTGCGCCAGTTCTCTTTAGCCAAGAAGAGCGGGGTGAAGCACTTGTCCACCGCGACAAAATCTCGACGCATCCCTACATTGATTTCTAGGAAATATTCCCTGAGACTGCATATCTCGCGATTGTAGAAAGTCTTAGCGTTTAAAAACCCCTCGACACTTTCGCGGGATATACAGCCGCGGGATTACCGATGACCGTGGATGATGCATTCGATTTGTAGCCAGCAGCGTACGGACCCTCCTATCCAAGGCGTCGAGTTCGGTCTGAGTCCATTTGAGTATGTCGAAAAAGTACATCAAAACCGTTTATGACCCAACCGTTGAAGGCGCGCACCTTGTTTCCGCCTAATAGAAGACTATTAAGTACTTTTTCAGGCGGCCAAAGAACCACTCCTTTAACGATTGCTTCTGTCAGTAACATTGGTGCCTAACGCTTCCGATATACCCAAATACTTATAGGTTTCGGATGCGGAGAGGGCTCTAAGGTTTGTGGAATCCGAGAGTTGAGTTCCCACGGATTCCACAATCTCCCCTCGCTTGTTTAAAGTCATCCATGTAGAGGAGGTGCGATATAACCTGAGCACCTCTCCTCAGCCGATAGCCTAGACCTGAATCCTCCAGCAGTGTGCTTAGAGGATTCAAGGCTCAGCAGAACCAAAGCAGACTCAAACTATCACATTGAAATATGCCGCGCTCAATCCTTATCGGTTCGCTATTCCTATTATTATTATTTGGTTAGACAGACTAGCAGCTAATTAGCTGATGATGTGTATTGTCCAGCTTGGAGATATTTAGTCTGTCCAGTCGATTCTTGAAGCAGTTCAGTGTGATAGCACTGAGAGCCGTCACAACATTTTCCGGGAGCCTATTCCATGCTGTCACAACTCGATTAGACAAGAATTGCTTCAAGGGCTTTTAATGATGTATTTTTTTATTTTATATTATTAAAGTAGGTAATTGTTAAATACTGGTAACGAGCACGTCTGTACACTGCGAATGACCAATAAGAAGTAAGTATTCCTATCACGAACCTATGGGACTAACGGTTATTATATTCTGTTTATTGCTAGTAATTACCATTTTTATGATTTCTTAGAGCTGGCGTTGCTGACTGTACGTGACATTCCTTGTAGTTTTTGCATACTGTAATGAGCAGAGGTGGCCGGCTGCGACTTACGAGTTGTATGTAGGTCGTAGGTTCAAAACCAGACACGCGCTTTATTTTGTCAAAGTTATTTCATTATCACTGCTCTCAAAACGGTGAAGGAAAACATCGCGAGGAAACCGGCATGTTTAGAACCAAAAATTCGAAGACATTTGGCATCTACCAACCCACACTAGGCCTGCGTGGCGGATTACGGCTCACTCTGCCTCACCGAGAGAAGGCCTGCGTCTCCGTCAGTGGGAACATTATAGGCTGGCATGACATGAATGTCGTTTCAGCCGATAGACGTCCACTGCTGGACATAGGCCTCCCCCAATTTTGGGAAGGTTTGCCATAATCGCCACGCTTGGCAGGCGGGTTGGTGATCGCAGTATGGTATGATGGTGGAATATGACATGAATATACGGTGGATATTATGGTCCACCTTTTGCAAAACCCCCAAATGGATCCGAGCATGAGGAAGCAGCGTCTCTACATATCTCTTCGTCATTATATGTACTTCGACGTCACCAAGTCTACGCTGGCTGTCAGGCAAAACCAGCGCTGGAGTTCTATCTCGCATAGAGTCGTAGCATTATGCTGAGCGATGGCCGTTCTGCGTGGATGTGACGCATATTTTTCCTAACTTATTATTTTTGTGTTCAAGTTCGTTCTCTGCGATATGTTAAAAGCAAATAAACGGATTTTCTTTCTTTTTCTTTATCAATGAAAATAAACCGTGAGAATTATGTAAATAACCATTTGATTGGTAATTGTGACAGACGATCTGCTTAGAAAGGAAGTGAGCATTTTAAGATGACGGCAAATAGAGATGATAGAAGACGCACCTAGGTAAAATGCCGAGCTTCATCATCATCATCATCATTTCAGCCGAAAGACGTCCACTGCTGGACATAGGCCTCCCCCAAAAGGGGGGGGTTTGCCATAATCGCCAGGCTTGGCAGGCGGGTTGGCGATCGCAGTATGGTATGGTGGTGGAATGCATAGAGAACGCTGCTGCCCATTCTCCGGTACGCCCCTTAGTCGCCTTTTACGACACCCACGGGAAGTATGGGGTGGTGCTATTCTTTAAGTCCGGCACCACACAGACAAGTCCGGCACCACGCAGACAGACAGAATGCCGAGCTTATTGAATAGGAATGGACGGTGATAACGATAGAGATAGGGCAGTCGTAGCCCAGTGGTATCAGTCCCAACTTAAAAGTTGTAGGTCGTGAGTTCAAACCAAGCCAGGCACTTTACTTCATGCATTTAATTTCATCATCATCTCGAAATGCTGAAGGAAAACATCGTGAGGAAGCCGGTATGTCCTAGAACCGGACAACTCGAAGTCATGTGACATCTACCAACCCGCACTGGGTCCGCGTGGTGGATTACGGCCCACTCCCTCTCACCGAAAGGAGGCCTGTGTCTCAGGAGTACATTATGGGCTAATTATGTATGGGTGATAATGATTAGAAATGTTCCGGAAAATAATTTTATTTTGCTTTGGATTTATCAGTAATGGAAGTTTTCAATGTCATTAAGTGCTTAGGCACTCGAATAGTTTATGATAAGGTTATTATTATTAACTATTCGAGGACCTACCTACTTCCTACAAGCATACCTATTACAACTACTTGTACAGTCAACAGCAAAAGTAGATGATCAAAATCAGAAATTCAATCCTAATGAACGGAGTTCGCGTCAGAACTGTGTGACGTCGAAGTGATTTCTGTGTGGTGTTGATGTGGCGTTGAGTGGTTTGAATCACTTCGACGCCACACAGTTCTGACGCGAACTCCGTTCATTAGTATTGAATTTCTGATAGATAGATAGATAGATCATTTATTTGTCCAAAACATATACACACACATGGCATGCAAGATGTTATAGCACAGTCATGTTTTGCCTTCATCATCATCATCAGTATGGTATGGCGGTGGAATGCATAGAGAACGCTGCTGCCCATTCTCCGGTACGCCCCTTAGTCGCCTTTTACGACGCCCACGGGAAGTATGGTATGGCGGTGGAATGCATAGAGAACGCTGCTGCCCATTCTCCGGTACGCCCCTTAGTCGCCTTTTACGACACCCACGGGAAGTATGGGGTGGTGCTATTCTTTAAGTCCGGCACCACACAGACATGTTTTGCCTTAACGGCGTACAAATATAAACAGGTCGGTGATTTGGATCATCTACTTTTGCAGTTGACTGTACTTAAAGTATTTACCATTAAAGTTGGATTTTGTAATTATTTAGGTAGTAGGACCCATATGAGAACTAATTCACTATATACATTTTTAATAATAGCTAAACACATAAGTACGCGCGTGGCGATTATGGGAACCCCCCCCCCTTTGGGGGAGGCCTGTGTCCAGCAGTGGACGTCTTTGAGCTGAAATGATGATGATGATGATGACATAAGTACTTGGTCTACCTCATCATCACCTGCCTAGTCCTTTCCCAACTATTTTGGGGTCGGCTTCCAGTCTAACCTGATGCAGCTGAATACCAGTATTTTACATGGAGCGACTGCCTATATGACCTCCACAACCCATTTACTGGTTAATACCTTTTTTTTAGCTGTCGGGGGTAACCTTTAAAAGGCACCCGACCTCCGGGGAGGGAGGTCGGGGAGTGTGAGATTTTTACCTCACTAAAACCACCCCGGTGATCGCCATCAGCACATAGGGTTGGTCCCGGTTCCTCTTAAAAGACCAATTCCGGAACCCCACCCGCGCAACGCCTGTAAGGCAAATCCCTGGGGAGACTGTAAAGGGGCCTCCCCTGAGCCTCGTTATGCACGGCAGCATGTGATCACTGTGCCACCGTCTTCCCTGGGGTCACTTGGTGGGCGGACAGAGTCCCCACTCTGTAATAATAATACTGGGTAATACTGGACGACATACCTATTTTATTAAAATTCCCTACATACAGATTCAATGCGAAAACCGTTCATATTTTAAAGTTTTCATGCTAAATCTAATGGCTAATATTATTTGAAGATCTGTAAAACGGCTTTTCACGAAAATTAAGCTTTCCTATTATACTCTACGATACTTAAATAGAGCCCTTTCCTGACTGCATTCTTCGATAAATCGATGCCAGGATGAATACAGTTACACGGCAAACAGCAACGTGCGTTGTTTATTTACAAACGCTTGACCCAAAAATAGAACTTAACCCGCCAATCCGCACAGACCAACAAGGCCCATTCAGGATTACCAACAGATTAAAAACAAAACACAAACCTGCTTCATAAATGGAGTAATCCACGTTTTTGAGCTCCCCATCTTCACACTATTCTTAACAACATTATCACACGACTTCTGTCCTCAATTTCCGACACATATTTGCTACGCTCCCGGTTGATAAATCACCTAACCTCTGAAATGATACTGATATACAGATGCAGAATGTTGTAAGTACTGAATATTAGCTTCTCATTGGTTCGACCTTGGTTCAACGAGTTCTATTTTAGAATGAGCTGTCAATATAGTTTTTAAAGCTTGCTTCTAATTGGTTGGCGCGTGTTTCAATTGATGGGTGGGGTTAAGTTACATTGATGCGGTTGGGTTTTTGATGGGTTAGCGAGCTTGTAATTACAAAGCCCGATATTTTATGTAGGCAGGGAAAAATAAAAAAATCAAGCTTTTAGATGAAGCTTTTGAGTCAGCCAACTGGTGCTGATTACAATTCTAAAAAGTTGATTAGCTTGAATAAAATAAAATAGGTTCTTAAACCATACCTATTTAAGTTAATGGAAATGTAACTCTAATAATTCACGTGAAAATATAAAAATTAATGAAGTCAACAACGCCTAGCCGAATATTGATAAGTATTGTGTTAATATTCCATTGATTGCTAGAAAGAATGGCGTAGGCGCGTTTTTATGGTGAAACCGGAAACGTGAAGTGAGACCTTCGAGCAGTGTCGTAACTATAGGCATTGGGTGGCATTGGGGCAAAATGCCGCTGGCCCCCAGCCAGAGGGGCTCCCGGCCCGAGAGGGCCATGAGCTCAGGAGGATCCTAACATAAGTTTATAAATACAAAATTTTTTTGAAAATGTGCAACAACATCATCATTCAGGTTTCGAACATTTTGTACCTTTTCCCCATTGTTTGTCTAATTTTTTGGACAGGACCTCATGCTCAGCAGTAGAGTTTGCGACCACTAGACCAACGAAGGAGTCAGGTGTTAAATGTTGTAGGGGAAAATATGAAATCTACGTGGAAGAAGTCGCGGAAAAGTGCTAGTAAAAAAAAACTATAACGTTGGTTGAGCTTCTTTAAATTGAGGGAGGGCCCCATCCCTTAAGTTTGCCACGAGCCCCAAACGGTACAGTTACGCCACTGCCTTCGAGACGATAGACACACTAGTCACGCACTCAAATCTAGTCCTAGTCAGAACCGTGTAAAGAGGGGGAAAAAGGGGGGGCGACAGCCCCAGGTGCCTTAACCAGGGGGGCGCCAAAACCATCTTGAAGTGTAGAGACGTAGCTAGTATAGTGTAGCCGTATCGGGGCCACCAAGCTACAGAGGGGGGCTTCTGTAGTGCCGTCACGTCGCGACGTGGGGAAGCAAAAACGTAAAATTTTTGAGAAAATTGAATTTTAAAGAAATTCTCTTGCTTTCTCTCAGTGAAGTCACAACTAAACAGTATCACAGTGAGGATGCTCCCATTTGCAAGCTCGCTCTTGCATTCTTTAAGTAAAAATAATACTGGGACAGTTTACGTAGTAGGTAGTAGGTACCCAAGACAGGATGCTCCAGTTTCTAGCTCATTTCGTTAGCTCTTGCATTTTCTTAGTAAAATACAATTAGCCTACCCCGGTCCAGAATGCTCCAATTTTCGGGCTTGCTTCGCTCGCTGTTTGATTAACCGGATCCAAATCGGCTTTGCTCGTCCTTACATTCTCTCAGCAAGATCACAATGACAGCATTGACAGGTTGTCCTTCCAAGTCAGTAATGCTAGTTTATTTATTTTGTAAAAAAGCAAACATCGGTTCGGGTTAAAAGGGCGCCCAAACAATTTTGGTTTACCCCTTTAGCAGGAGCTACGCCACTGGTCATGTGTAAAAAAAGAAAAATTAAAGATATACATACAGGCAACATACAGGCAGGCGTGTTCTAAAGAATGCTAAATAAAATGAAACAATCGGCCGGTCGATTCTGTAAAAATCTCACCGTGATAACTTAGGTGAAGTGAGTTTGTGTTTGCTAGGAATTGACACTATTGACTGCAGTACCTAGGTATTAAAGATAGCTAGGCTCACATGGTGATATTGGGTAATTAACAGCTTACCTAGGTTTAAATGTACACAAACACCTAGTAACGGAAAAACTTACGGGAAAGTTAGAAGAAAAAATTGTATCTAAAAAAACATCTTGTGTTGCGCTAAAATGAGGCTTTGCCCGGGCACGGCTTTATTTTCGCACGACTCTGCTGTTAGTGCAACAATAAAGCATCACAATGAAGCGCAGTATTTTGTTGTAAATGTAATAGTTAGTGGTACCTATTAAAAACTGACTTGAGTGAAGTGGTTCTAACAGGGGGTTATAACATGCGGATAAACTTACGGGTAACTACCGATTTATACCTACACATTGTATCCATACTAATAAGTTCGAAAGTAACTCTGTCCGTCTGTCTATGTTACCTTTTCACGCCTAAACTACTGAACGGATTTCGATAAAATTTGGCAGAGAGATAGATTGCATCCCGGGAAGGACAAAGCATTGTTTTTATCCCGATATTCCCAAGGAATTGACACTTATGCGGGTGAAACCGCGGGGCACTGCTAGTTCTTCATAATTTATTATACTCGAAGTTTTGTCGAAGTGTTAATACATTGCTTTTGGGGGCCTTTTGATCGCCAGAAAGTGTTTATAATGTATTTATTACTTATGTAGATAAACTGTTTCGAAATCGACATAAGTCTCCAATTCCTAACAAAATGAAAACAGCACATGCACAAAGATTATAAATAAAGGAAGGAAAAGATTATGCCATGTTTTCTTGTAATAAACTACGATAAAATGTGTAAGTAATCCGTGCTGTTCGAAAACAAGTCTTAGTGCAGTTATAATATTTGTACTTTGTACTTACATTATCTAGGACTTGACACGCAGACCACACGCGAAAGCCTTGTGCATGAGACGGAAGGTAAGACCGAGCCTGAAGGTAAGACCGAGCCTACAGGTACGAAGATCCACCTTAATAATTTTGAAAGGAATAACGCAATCTCTGAATGAGTGAGGAAGCTCATACTCAAACTCAAAGCATTTATCTTCTATATCTATACATATAATAAAATTGTAGAAAAGTGGTGTCTGTACAATGGAAATATATTTAAAAAAAGTAGCAGGGGTTGTTATTATATCGATGCCGAACCCGAAAATGTAATTAAATTTTTTTTGTCTGTTTATCTGTTTGTCTGTTTGTCTGCTGTGTTTGTGCACGCTAATATCAGAAACGGCTTATTCGATTTAGATGCGGTTTTCACTAATATATTGTAGTAAGCTTCACTTAACATTTAGGGTTTATTTCATGTCAATCGGTTCATAAATATCAGAGTACGTAAACGCCTCGCGCCTGCGCGTCCGTGGCTATATATACAAGGTGTAACGGAAAGGGGGTATCAACCCTGAAGGAGGTGAATGAAGATGAAAAAAAAAATTTGGACCTCCCATAGTAATAGCACATCAATGATTTACTATTACTATGGGAGGTCCAAATTTTTTTTCATATTTCGACCTATGTTCTTTGGGGAAATTTGTTCAGTTTCATGAGCACATTCACCTCCTTCAGGGTTGATACCCCCTTTCCGTTACACCTTGTATAAAGCGCGCTGAGAGCCGCGCCGCTGCCATAATTCCGATCCAGCATGTCCCTTGCTGCCCTCTCCCAGCGACGCCCTAAGCCGAGGTCCGTACCCCACAGGGGGTGCCCTTAGCGTGTAGTCGCTTAGTTTTTAAGTTTATATTGTGTAGTTAAGTTGTGTATTATGCCCTGGCTGGAGGCCTTAATTTATTGAGGCATCCACAGGAAAGCCAGGTTAAACAGTCGACAACCCCTCAGGTTGAACTGCGAGATGACCATTTCAAAAGAAAACGCGCCGCTGCCATAAGGATTCAGTTATTCGTAGCGAACGCACGTATCCTGGAGAGTATAGGCGAATAGTTGGATTCCATTATTGCGATTCACTTGAATACTGACTGTTTGCATATTTCATTTATTTATATTTTAGGGTTTGTAGGTTAGGTTCTTTTTCTTAATTTTCTTTAAAATTTTGTAAGTATTTGGTATAGGTTAGGCGGTTCTTTCCTTGATTATTGGGTATTTACTTATCTTAATTTTTATTTAGGGTTTTGTAAATAAATATTGTAAGCATTTATTATTGGTTAGGCATTTCTTTCCCTGATTTTCGGTATACTTATCTTAATTTGTATTTAGGGTTTGTATATAAATATTATAAGTATTTGGTATAGGTTAGGCATTTCTTTTCTTAATTTTCTTTATTAAGTATAAGTTCATTAGCTTAGGTTAGTAATTATTTTTTCTAGCAATTCTTTTGTTTTATAAAGTTAGTACGTTTGTCTGTGTAGAAGAATAGCACCACCCCTTACTTCCCGTGGGTGTCGTAAAAGGCGACTAAGGGTCTCACCGGAGAATGGGCAGCAGCGTTCTCTATGCATTCCACCACCATACCATACTGCGATCGCCAACCCGCCTGCCAAGCGTGGCGATTATGGCAAACCCCCCCAAAATTGGGGGAGGCCTATGTCCAGCAGTGGACGTCTATCGGCTGAAATGATGATGATAATGACGTTTGGTTTTCACGTCTTAACACTTATTACTTAAACTGTGATAATTTTAGACTGTATAATAATCTGTAAGTATTTATAATTTAATTGTTTACGATAGTACGTGTTTACTAAATAACTGTGTGTTAAGTAGTAAGTACTATTTTATTGTAAGAATGCCTCGAAGAAGATCCAACCTCTCCCAATGTAGCAGAAATGCTAAAAGGATGAGATTAGTTCGATCACAGGAATCTGAGGAAGGTCGTGAGGCAAAAGGCTCTCTGCACCAGGCTAGGTTTCGTGCTGCAGAAACTTCGACTCAGCGAGAATCTCGACTGAGTTCAAATCGTTCTCGAATGATGACAACTCGAAATAGGGAAAACGGGGAACAACGAAAGGCACGTTTATCTGTCGATCGCGAAGCTCACGCGCTATCGCGTGAGTCTGAGACTTTTGCTGTCAGGGAAATCCGCCTGAGCTCCCAGAGAGTACGGACAACAAATGCTCGATTCCAGGAGACACAGGACGAACGGGAAATACGTCTCACTGCCGATCGTGAAGCTCATACACTATCGCGTGAGTCTGAGACTTTCACTGATAGGGAAATTCGTCTGAGTTCTCAGAGGGTTCGGACAGCAAATGTTCGGTCTCAGGAAACACAGGAAGAACGAGAAATACGTCTCACTGCCGATCGTGAAGCTCAAGCACTAGAGTCTGAGACTTTCACTGAAATTCGCCTGAGTTCTCAGAGGGTTGGGACAGCAAATGCCCGGTCTGTAGACGGTATATGTAATTCAAAATATGCTGCCCGAAAAGTCACTATTCCACGCGGACGAAGTCGCGGGCACAGCTAGTTTCAAATAAACCAATTAGAAGCACTTTTGAATTGTGAAGGGGTCGGTCAGTCAGAAATATGAAGCTAGTTGCCCATTCCAAAGCGTAGTAGGTACATATGGAGAAGAACGGGCAAGAAACTCCAAGTACCTCAAAATACTTACCTCCTCGAAACCAAAACCTCCTCCTCCACCTACCTCCTCTCCTCTTTTAAATCAAAACTTCCCTCTACCTCTCTTAAATACCTTTTTACCTCTCTCTCTCTCTTTTTCGGTACCTCTTTTAAATCAAAATAATATGGTTAAGTACTAAGTATTGGTTACATCATTTATGTTAAAAAATATTTATGCATGTGAGAACGATGCAGAACGTTAAAAGCGTCCGTAATGAAAGTATAAAAAAAAAATCAAATATGTTTATTAAATTAAATTAAAATAAGCCATGGCAGCAAAGAGATGACCGGTCCCAACTAACGGCGCCTGTTCACCAACATGACGTATGGATTAGCACCATTCAGCTCAACCATTTTGAAGGGAGCTAATTGATCCTACACACGCTCTTCATTCTCCCTCTCTTGGTAAGTGTACTTAACACCGCCGTCCGCGTTTAATCCATTAACGCAGCCTATCGCAGGACATAGAAAAAGTAGAAGAAGCTTCCTTGTCGGAACCAGTGCGGCACTGCGCAGGCAGGACCCAACATGCTGCTGCGTCCAGTAATCCCGACGACAAAGCTGTACGTGTCCAGAGCGCACTAATCAACGAAGGTTGAGGAGATCGTGGAGTACATGCGTGTGAAGACCAACTGGACTTTGAGGGTCGAGATGTTGGTTGTTGTTGTGTTCCGACACATAATCTCGAGAAGTCCCTCAAGGAAGAGTTCTGGCCGAAGGGTGTTGTGTACCGCCGGCTTCGTGGCTGGCTACATGACACCAGTCAGCGAAACACGACGCAGACATTTCGTGTGCGTTAATTTTTAGTTGTTAGTTTTTGTGTACCTAAATATAATGTTGTTTGTATTTATAGTATTTTTAAGTTATATTAATATTGTACTTTATGTGTTTATATGGGCCTTGATGCCTGAAATAAATGGATAAATGAATAGGGTCCCCTGGATGAGCCACAACACCCTGACACATCGCATCCGCCTTCCGCATGCAGTCTTTCCCAGCCCTTCGGTCCATTTAGCTGGGGAACGTCCCACGCTACGCTTGCCGATACGTGGTCTCCGTTCCAGGATTGGTATGCTCCACCGGTCATCGGTGCTTCGACAGACATAGCCAGCCTACTGCCACGTTTGCTTACTCCGCAAGCTACTTATGTCGGTAACTCGGTTCATACTCGGTAACCCAGATAATTTAATTTCTGATTTTATCATTTAGAGAAACTCCGAGCGCGCTGAGCAACCTTGAATTTGTGGACCAGCCCAACTGCTAGACGTGCCCACGTTAGCACTGGAAAGTTTGTTTTTCCATATTCCATTAGGTGACATATAAGAAAACGAAAACAAGAAAGAAAAGTGATGAAAGAGATTTTAAAAAGTGTACACACAGCACGTTTTAACAAGCTAGCGAAACTCCGCATATGTGATGGATATCCATGTCTAAACATGATAAAATATTGTAAAGATATTGTTGTTATCTTATATCTACTTTTATTTATTATCTGCTAGCGATGCGCCCCTGCTTCGCAAGGTCTATTAAACCTACACATAAATTTTTCGAAAGTCTTGTGTGAACGCTTGTAGTAAGCGGTCTCATAGACAGTGCAATGGATTTTGATGCTAACAGACACGAAAAGCAACTTTATTTGATAGGCACTAAAGATGTTATGTAATTTCAATATTTAATTCTAATTCCGCCAAATACTACATAGATGACGATGACGAATTAAAACAAAAAAAAATATAAAGAATATTTAAATTTATTTGTAACAAAAAAAAACTTAAAAACTACACTATAATCTTATCTTATAATTACATCGATCACAATCATCCAGAGATGACAATACAGACATCTTCCTTAGTCCTCATTCTACACCAAATTGGACCAAAGTACAGACGCCAGCACATCAAGCTACTACAATCTGTCAAATTTCTTTAATATTTTCATCTTTATCGCTAATGTATTAGGTTCAAAGTTGAAAATGTGACAGTTTCGGGCAGCTTGATTTTCTGTCGTCTGTACAAGAAATCTAACTATTTAGAGATCAACCAACTTCGATAAAGCGCCTTGAAAAACATGCTATAGCCACCATCCTACTTCCAATATCATCTAAACACCTATGAGGTGAATTGAAACTATATCCAGTCTTTCTTCAAGTTCAACATTTCATACATCACTATTCACCAACACCATTTCTTCGATCACAGTTCAGTTTATCATCTTAATTTTCACCTCTTCATCTACATTAACCTTATCATCTTTGAACTTCCCATGATTGAAGTAGTCCTCAATCTCCTGAAGAGTCCTATCCTTAGTCTCAGGTAACATGAAGTATAAAACCAACAAAGCCAGTCCCATAGTAGTGCCGAAAACAGCAAACGTACCGTGTACTTTCAAGTTGATGAGTAAGTACGGAGTAATCTGGAGTCCTACCATGACTCCAAGAGACAGGAAGATCCCGGCTGCAGCAGATCCAAGCCCTCGATGTCGTAAGGGAAACACTTCTCCTAATAACGCCAGAGGTATGGGAGTACAACCCAAATTGGCAAGAATGAAGTATATCACGAAAATTCCTAAAGGAATCCAAGTTTTGTCGTTAGGAATGATTCCTTCGGCAGCCAAAAAGAGGTAAGTGCAAGCAACTATGAGAACTGCACAAGCAGAAAAGCCAGTGGAGAAGAGTAAAGTTCTTCTCTTCATGACCTTGACGAGTATTGATGAGGAGATGGCACTAAAAGTGATGATCAAGTCAATGGCCAGAGTGTAGTAAAAAGACTGAGACTTATTACCAGTCACTTCACCAATGATTTGTAACGCGTATGCAGGGAAGATGTGTCTTCCACTAGTTTCTAGCAAAATGCTACTGATGAAGATAATGAAGAGAGGTTTCAGGAAGTCTCTTTGCTTAAACCTTTTATAGAAATCCGCAGATTTGTCGCTACACGATCTCTTCTGCACTGGTTTTGATCTCTGTTCCATCTGAGCTTTGATTAACTCCTCTAGTTCATTGTAAGATGCTTCTGATTTTCCTCTCAACCAGTAGAAAGAATCCTCGCTTTTTCCGTACTCTCCTCTTGATGCTAACCATGCTGGACTTTCAGGCCATGTGTAAACGACGATCAAAGCTAGGAAATGTGGTATTAGACAGATCAAGGCTACTGTTCTCCAGTGATAGAAGTGCCCTATAATATGCACTGACATGCCTCCTAAACATACTGATGCTGTCTTCAGATTTAGGAAGACTCCTCTATACTTAGGATCGGAGTACTCTCCTATCACAATAGCTCCTAAAGAAACCGTCGCTCCAGCAGTGAAGCCACCCAAGATCCTCCCAATCATGATCGCTGGAATGCCACAAGCGAGGTATATGCAGAGCCAGCCGACGATTCCTGGTAGAATGACGATGCCGTGAGCCAATCTTCGGCCGTAGAAGTCCATGAGGAATGATGATAGAAAGAAACCTGGGATTCCGGATAGGCCACATGATGATGCTGTAAAGGAAAAGTTTTCGAGTCAACATTAGGTATCAGCAGATTTTTGAAAAGTTCAAACAAAAAATACTGTATATTGTGATTTTTGTTGGTGTTTAACTAAGTTAGAGGGAGTTAATATTTTGTTGTATTAAAAATATAATGTTGTTTTTTTTTTTTACGCATTTTCAGGGTTTTGGTTCGTAAAACTGGATACTGCAAGTGCAGACTTATGTATATTCAGTACACCATTTGGGCGATATCAATATTTGCGATTGCCATTTGGTCTTAATTGTGCATCTGAAGTGTTTCATGCGAAAATCAAACAATTAATTTACTACAGCTTTGAGCCGTTTGGGGTCGAAACGCTCGGGTCATGGGGCCCGAGTGCGCGTCTCCTTTTTAAGGAAATTTCTCGCCGACTGGTCGACACTTCACGTGACCAGAGGGCTGGGTCGTTCTTTGGCCAAAGAATTAGCATTGCCATTCAACGTAGCAATGCTGCCAGTCTTCTGGGCACGTTTCCGGATGACAGCGATGCGGACGAGTAGGTACTTCGACGCCGTGTCCTTTGTTTTTTGTCTTTATTTTATACAAATAAATAGTAAGTTAGTTAGTCATTAGTATTCTAGTGTAAATAGTAGGTAAGTTAGTTAGTCATTAGTATTCTAGTGTAAATAGTAGTTTGTAATAAACTTGTTATATTATTGTTATGAAATAAATAACATATGTTGTTTTGTTTTTCATGAGATTTGGTTGTTGTTGTAGTTTTTGTGTTGTGTTTTTTAGTCGTCTATACCAAAGTTAGTCTATCGTGGGAATTAATTTTATTATTGACTGTTGGTAGACACAATAATAGAAACGGAGATTTACCAAGCCAAGATGAGGTGTGCAGATCAGTTTTGATAGGAGAGTCTGGTGCCTGTAGCCCTGGCAGGAGGCTGGTGGTGTAGCTCAACATCATGCCCTGTCCGATCATGTTTGTCCAAACTGCTGATAATGTCCATAACTGGAAAGAGCACATCCTGGATAAGTTTATTGTCTACAAGGTGCAGCTGCTCCATACATTTTTATGTTCGCATAACCTAACAAATGTTTGGAGCAGCTGAATTTTTTTTTGCGATTTCTATGATGGATTTTCTCATACAATGTGAGTTCAGTCTAAGTAGGTCATTTGGATCGGATCGAACCTCCAACACTCAACAAACATTTTTGGTTGCCGGTTTTTATTTTCTTGCTTCCTTTTTTTTCTTCTTTTTAAACCCACCGAGGGTTTCTGATATTCAATGATTCTTATTCTTTTGTATTAATGTTGTTCAACACAATTTAGGGTGATCCATTCTGATCACCTTCTTGATAAGCCTTTCAAAAATTTGTTCATAATGTCTAAATATTTGGATACTTTCAACCTATTCTAAGTAAAATTACATACATATTATAAGTAAAATTTACACTTATAATATCATTGTTTCGACCATTGCAGTACTTGTCAGACGTATCTAATTTATCTTTTATTAGGTAGTTTGCCAACGTACAATGGAGCGCAGGTATTCTAGGCGTCAAATTGACAGACCATATTCGCAACACCACACTGCGCTCCAAAACACAGATTACTGAAGTTGCTCACAAAGGTGGTGGGACTGGGCTGGCTACGTCTACCGTATACCCAATGAGCTGTGGACCAAAATAACCACTACGTGAAGCCCTGACACAGCTAGAAGTGACCCCGTAGAAGATGGCAGGACGAGCTGGAGAAAAAAACGACTGGTGGTCCACTACAACCCCGGATCGAAAGAGCTGGAAGTCATGGGGAGAAGCCTTTGCCCAGCAGTGGGATGATGCCTGCATCATCCTAACAGTAACAGGTAGATAATGTAGAATTATAATAAAATACCCAGCTGCTTCCTCTAAACGGGTAAACAACAAAATGAGGTTACATTCTGTTGTACGTACATTTACTTAGATTCGAGTTAAATCTTAGGCAAACAATACAATGCTTGTTTATGACCGGATTTAGAAATATTATTATAATCAATGTTATATTACTGCCTGTTAATTGTATGATGTGTAAAACCCAATGGGAAGTTTTTGTGCTCCCACCCAATAATTTAGCCCTCGTACCCACAGGCAATATTTTATCGCGCAGGTATTCTTTTATTGAGCAGTGGTAACGGGCCTTACGAGTGTAGGTCGTAGGTTTGAACCCGGACAAGCGCTTTAATTTGTGTAAATTATTTCGACACCACAGCTCTCAAAACGGTGAAGGAAACATCGTAAGAAAACGGCATGTTCGAGAACCAAAAATTCGAAGACTTGTGACATCAACCAACCCGCACTGGGCCCGCGTGGTAGATTTCGGCCCACTCCTTCTCACTGAGAGGAGGCCTGTGTCCCAGCAGTGAGAACACTATAGGCTGATCATGCTACTGGATTTTCAGCTCAATGTTTATTAGCGCAGAGGGTTCTTTACAACTCTCGGCGCTAATAAACATTGCGCGATATCGTTGGTTAATTGGTCCATTTGGAAAACTCCGTCAAGTCTTCTCGTCGCTTATCCCGCAGTGTTTGAAGACTAAGGTCTTCGACCAGTGCGTCCTGCCCATCATGGCATATGGTGCTGAAACGTGGACACTGACGGTCGGGCTGGTCCACATATGCAAGGTCGCTCAGCACGCTGTGGAGCGAGCTATGCTCGGAGTCTCTTTGAAGGATAAAATCAGGAATGAACTTATCCAGAAACGAACCGGAGTTACCGACATAGCTTACAGAATAAGCAATCTGAAGTGGCAGTGGGCTGGCCATGTCTGTCGAAGGACCGATGGCCGGTGGGGCAGACGAGACCTGGAGTGGAGACCGCGTATCGGCAAGCGTAGTGTTGGACGCCCCCCAGTTAAACGAAAAACGAAACCCATATGGTGAGACTCAGTCTGTCTATCTGTCTGTCACAGCTAGATATCTCAAGAACTACTAATGCTATCAACTTGAAATTTGGAATAGTTTTAGATGACGTTTGCCCAACTATTTTGAAAATAAGAAAGAAATAAAAATGTGTGTACATTTTTTCTTTTTTTTAAGCCGCATAGTTTTCGACTTTTGATGCAAAATGTAAAAAAAAATACCGTTCCCCCTTATCTCCAAAGTGTGCAAAGAGAAAAATCTGAAATTATTCTATGTGATAGAAGTTTGTGTGAAGGTTACAGGAAAAATAAAACGAAGTCTCTAAATAGCACGCTTTTTCAGAAATCATCAACAAAAGTCACATTAGTTCCAGTATCGGTCAAGAGATGGCGCTGACATAAAATGCAATATTCTACACCGCAGTGCACAGTGTTAAAATTCTCTGATGAATATAGGCCTCGCCGATAAAAATTTAAAAACATATGATGGTACGGAACCCTCGGTGCGCTAAAAAAACCCTAAAAAACCCTAAAAAGAACCCTAAAAAAATATATAAACATCCGAATTAAGAACCTCCTCCTTTTTTGAAGTCGGTTAAATACTCAATAGCACTTTGCCCTACCTAAAAATCGAATTATCGAGCCTCATGCTCAGCAGTAGCGCCAAATTGGGTCTTTCCAATATGCCCTTTCAGTAGCAGCCCAGAGTTTATACTTGTGCCCGGTTGATGAGAATAGGCTCGCCCCCTATTATGGAGCGTCCATTAATTACGTGAGGTGATTTTGGCGATTTTAGTGAGATATCGTGAGATTGGCCGAGCCAGACCAACTAATCTCACGTGAGATTATTCAAAATGCGTATTTTCACTGTAAATACGTTAATCTATGCTTCATTGCGTTGGATTTACCTCGGCTACCGGTCATATCTCCTTCTTTCATAATTCTATGACCGCGATAAATTTGTGTAGAATTTAATCATATTACGTTTTGCTCAATTCAACCCAATTTTCTCACAATTTTACTCTGTTTCTTGCGGAAAAATAAAACAGTGGCACTCCGAGTGCTGACAGAAGTGAAAACTTGAAAAGCATAGTAATTTTATAAATATGTTTGAAGTTCATTCTTCCCAAAGAAATTGTAGCGCGCGTTGATGTCTTTATAATGGCCAAAACTTAAAACAGAGGTGTTGGTTACGGTAACAATGTCGCGAGTTCAATGGCTTTTTCCCATCTCAAAAAATGCCCAACGCGGCTATAGAAGTTTTCACTTCAAAAATTACGTGATACTTGACAGCAGCCCCCCCCCCCCTTGACGCCGCGCCGCACGTAATTAATGGATGCCCACTTTCTTGCGGCACATCTTCCCGTTACCCTTTGCGGATTAGAAGCGTGATGTCATGTTATGTGTACATTATTATCTAAGCAGCTGTTGTTATCAAAACATAGGTAAAATACAAATAGGTAATTCACGTATTTTGATCGCAATAACATGAGTTTATTATCCAGATAAAAGCCATTTCATTATCATCATTTCTATTTTCTAATGACAAAGTCAAGGAAAAACAATGTTATTTACATTTTATAGACATAATTGCTGTTTTATTGGCGTTTTCATACATAAATTAATCTTTCTAGTTGGATTGTGACTCAATTTGCAGCAATACTACCAACTGATGCTTAATATTCTCTATTTTTCTCCTTCTCTTGCGACAATGATATTTTAAAATCGGCCAAGTGCGTGACCACACTGACCACTCTACTCACAGTGATAGGTTCCGTAGTTGGGATGAATATTTTCGCTTGCACAAGATTGGTTTTGTCGACTGCAAAAATAATATTTCTCAAAAATATCCCATATCTCAAACACTATTAACCTAAATGGCAAAATTACAGAAACATACTTATCATATTCTTTTTAGTTATGGGATCCAACAATACCCCACTCGCTTATGTGCAAAGTTTATTTTTCATTCTCAGGTTACATACAGGGTTACTTTTCAAAGACCATCCAAATTTTTACATGGTTTTCTACCCATGAATATGAACAACTTTCACTATGGGACCAACCCAGAAATCACGAAAAAAAATCAGCTGTTTCATACATTTTGGTCAAGTAGGTATTGAAGTTTTGTATGAAACAGCTGACTTTTTTTTCGTGATTTCAGAGTTGGTCCCATAGTGAAAGTTGTTTATATTCATGGGTAGAACACCATGTAAAAATTTGGATGGTCTTTGAAAAGTAACCTTGTATAGGGAGTGCCATCCCTAATATTTTTTTTCACTCCAAATGAACGCCATAAAAGCAACTTCAGGTTTATATAGGTACAGTCACGAGCAAAAGTATGTATACACTTGGCTTTATTCAAAGGCGATTTTCTTCTTTAACTTTGAATGAAATTTTATATTAGTAGGAACATAGTATTTTCGAACCCATAGGTTTATGTAAAGTGCCGTATTTCAACGTTGCATTCGTTATTTCGTGAAAATATCGCAATTTAAAGTTGCCAAGTGTTGACATATGAGGATAGGCAGATCAGCGTCCTCCTGTCTGCTGATATCAACATAGAAAGGCAGATGTCTATAAAAAAAATTAGCTGTTGCCTACATTTTGACGAGTTATACGAACATAAATGTAGGGAACAGCTGATTTTTTTTTCGCGATTTCAGGTTTGGTCCCATAGTGAAAGTTGTTCATAATGATGAGGACAATGACCACTCAAGAGGTTGTTGGTATTTTTCCAATAACACTGTTTATTTAAGTGGATTACTAATAAAATTCATCTGCTTGGCATGGTGTGTATGATAATTTGCTAATTGCCCGTTCATACGTTTACGGCTTCATATTGGTGATAAACATGAGTTTTCTAAATTCTGATGACCGTAGGGCTATGGAGGCTAATGAAAGTCAGCAGAAAGTAAGAATCGTGTTACATCGAGTCGTAAATAAGGATTAATTATTTAATTACAATTCCTACCTAGGTAATATTGTCAACTTTTTCCTCAATTTTCCTGGTCTTCCGCCAAGGTCCCATTTAATTCTGGCTATGATGCAAGAAGTATCTTTACTTACATTTACATTAAATCTACTTAAAAAACAAGAAGCGAGTCGGACTCGCGCACCGAGGGTTGCGTACCATCATAATATATGTTTTTAAATTTTCATCGGCGAGGCCTATATTCGTCAGAGAATTTTAACACTGTGCACTGCGGTGTAGAATATTGCAGTTTTATGTCAGCGCCATCTCTTGACCGATAGTGAAACTAATGTAACTTTTGTTGATGATTTCTGAAAAAGTGTGATATTTAGAGACTTCGTTTTATTTTTCCTGTAATCTTTATATTTATTTATTTTACATTTTTCATCAAAAGTCGAAAACTATGCGCCCTAAAAAAAACTTTTGAGAATATACACACTGCGCTCTTTCATATGATACCCCACATGCCCTAGTAGCCCAATTTCAAAATTTTCAGATCCCTTTTCAGTCCCTGTTACAAAAAATGTACATATATTTTTTTTTCTTATTTGCAAAATAGTTGGGCAAACGTCATCTAAAACTATTCCAAATTTCAAGTTGATAGCATAAGTAGTTCTTGAGATATCCAGCTGTGACAGACAGACTGAGTCTCACCATAAGGATTCCGTTTTACCATTTTGGTACAGAACCATAAAAAAGTCATACATACGCTGACAGACAATAATGCACTTACAAACTAAACTAGAAACATTAAGTTTTGCACCTGAGTGTATAACGAAGCTGAGTATTATATTAATAAGGTTTATTTTTTTAATTCATCCCCTAAATAAAAATAGATTGAGAACGAAAGTTAAAAAAACTGGGCAAGAGCGAGTCAGACTCGCTCACCGAGGGTTCCGTAACATCCAGGTTCATGCATAAGGTTTATGTTTATGAAATTAAATGTTTTTTTATTTTTTTAGTTGGTTGAATAAAAGGTAAATTGCGGTTTACGATTTATGACGTATTAAAAAAAACTACTTACTAGATCTCGTTCAAACCAATTTTCGGTGGAAGTTTACATAGTATTGTACATCATATATTTTTTTTAGTTTTATCATTCTCTTATTTTAGAAGTTACGGGGGGGGGGACACACATTTTACCACTTTGGAAGTGTCTCTCGAGCAAACTATTCAGTTTAGAAAAAAATGATATAAGAAACCTCAATATCATTTTTGAAGACCTATCCATAGATACCTCACACGTATGGGTTTGACGAAAAAAATTTTTTTTAGTTCAGTTCTAAGTATGGGGAACCCCAAAATGTATTGTTTTTTTTCTATTTTTGGTTCACAGAATACATCTACTTACCAAGTTTCAACAGTATAGTCCTTATACTTTCGGAGAAAAGTGGCTGTGACATACGGACGGACAGACAGACAGACGGACAGACAGACAGACAGACAGACAGACAGACAGACAGACATGACGAATCTATAAGGGTTTCGTTTTTTGCCATTTGGCAACGGAACCCTAAAAATGGTGAAGGACCACCGTGAGGAAACCGGCATGTCTTAGAACCAAAAATTCGAAGATTGTGACATCCACCAACCTGCACTGGGCCCTCGTGGTGGATTATGGCCCACTCCCTCTCATAGAAAGGCAGCCTGTGTCCCAGCAGTGGGCCCGAACTTTATAGGCTGATTATGTAGATGTATGTAGAGGACGAAGGTTTGGATGGAAGTTTATTTATTTATTTTACCATTTATGTACACACATATACAACATTATTTTTAGTATATGCGAAACCCGAAACACGTGTCTAGTATTTTTATGTAAAGAATCTATGATCAAAATTTCAAAACTGTACCATGAAAAATCACAAAGTTATAAGCTTGTTAAGTTACCTGTTTGTCCGTACAAAAACATGCTCACCCGCGCCGCTCGCGCCGCGCCCTCTTGCGCTCATTGATATAGTACTTAGGTATCTAGCCGTTCGGCGCGGAGATTGGATAACCTACTTAGTGTCGCTCGGTGTCCAACTTTTAAACTTTTTAAATATTTTTGGGACAAAATATAACTTGGGGTAAAAATTATTGGAATTATTGTTCAGAATAAGTAACTGAATCGAGTTACTTATTCTGAACAGACTATATTCAGGTTTCGCATATATTTAGGTACTAAAAATAATTTTGTATAAACAGACAAGAAAAAAAAACAGAACAGAAAAATAGGTAGGTAAAAGGTGAAAAGTAAAGTTAATAATTTTTGCCGATAGAAAATCAAACTGGGCACACGGCTTGTTTATAAGAAGTTGATAAGTTATTACGTAGCATATTTTGAGAGTTTTTTCTTGGGTTTTTGCCCCATAAACGGCGAAAATGGGGATGGACCCTATTTTTCCCCATACAAGCATATGAAACTTGTAACCAAAGCTTTCAACATTGCTCACAGAATTTCACAGTTGTTCAGAACAGCTGAACAACTGTGAAATTCTTCACAGGGTTGCTGGTAGCTGCTGGATGAGAGTCGCCGAGAATCAACATGAAATACGTGCAATGGAGAGGCCTATGCCCAGCAGTGGACTGCTGTAGTTGATGATGATGAAACGCATGAATGAAAATTAAATATATTTTTAAGTACCTACGTCAAATCAATGACGGAGGGCAAAAATCGTCACTCACTGGACACCTGAAAGAGGACATCGCCGTCGAGGTAGACTACGTGTGACGATCTAACGAGGGAGGGAGGCAAGGCCAACATGACCAGAGATCGCTCAAGACAGGGTTTGGATGGAAAAAGGGAAGGCCTTTGCCCAGCAGTGGAAAGCATTAAAAAAAACATTGAATATTAAGTATTCAGCCTTCGAAACGGCAACATGGTTCAGGATTATTGAAAACTTTACTTCAAAGTAGGAGTAGTGCTATAGTATTTTATAAATAAGCACCTAAAATACTCAGCATTAACCCCTACATCTAAAACCTTCTATACAGGGTGGCAGGTGACATCGACGCAGCCTGTTGCCATGGAATTCAGCACATGATTGTAGACCCCCTAGGGGAGAACTTCGACAGCTATAAAATAAAATCTGTTGTTTCACAGAAAAGTGCAATACCTACGAGGTCAAAATGTATGAAACAGCCAATTTTTAGGGTTCCGTACCCAAAGGGTAAAAACGGAATCCTATTACTAAGACTTCGCTGTCTGTCCGTCTGTCTGTCACCAGGCTGTATCTCAAGAACCGCGATAGCTAGACTGTTGAAATTTTCACAAATTATGTATTTCTGTTGCCGCTATAACAAAAAATACTAAAAACAAAATAAAATAAATATTTAAGGGGGGCTCCCATACAACAAACGCGATTTTTTTGCCCTTTTTTGCTCGATATCAAAAATGGCAACAGGTAGGCACTTCAAATATTCACAAAATACTCAGTTGTATTTTAACTTTAATAATAAATAATAAAATTAAAATAAAATAAATATTTAAGGGGGGCTCCCATACAACAAACATTTTTTTCGGCGTTTTTGCCTTGTGGTACGGAACCCTTCGTGTGCGAGTCCGACTCGCACTTGGCCAGTTTTTTTTTTTTAAATCTAAGTATGTATTATTTTATTATATACATAATTATTTTTTTACCGGTACCATATTTTTACAGGTGTTCTACCCATGAATATGAACAACTTTCACTATGGTACCAAGGTACCAGCACTGAAATCACGAAAAAAATCATCTGTTTCATACAAAAAAAAAACAGTTCTTATAAAAAAAAACCGTTCACCAAAAAGTTAACCAAACACTTTCATCACAGAATCACAATTGTTCTTCACATTTTTCACAAATTAAACGCTAACAATTATTTATCATTATGTTTTTTCTACCTGTCTAAAGAAAGGAGACACCATCTTGACCCGATCTCGCCACCAGCAACTGTCGGTAACAACTACTGACTACTATCAGTAAGTAGTTGTTGATAATCTGATGCAATGAACTTTATTGTGCCGATTATGCACAAATCCCGTTATTGTCTCCAGTAACTACTGATAATTTGCAACAGTCTGTCTGTTTGTTTGCGAGTTTTGAAAAACAAGTCAGTTTTTATTAATAACTCGTTAACAAACAACACACACCCTCGCTATTTTTTTTGGATAAAGTATGTCTGATAATTGCAAAATCTTATTCAAATTATAATTTAATTATAATATAACACGTGTATCTACACGTTAAGCCGTTGGTCCCGGCTGTCATTCTTGGATCTTTAAGGGGCTAACAGAACCTTAACACAAAAAACGTAAGTTTTAGAAACATTATAAGTATATGATCGACTACAGTAAACAAGATCAGAAAAATATATGATTATCTTCAGGATATTATGCTAGGTAGATAGTGTGTTGAAAACAATTAATACCTACAACTAATTTGATACGATAGAAAAAAATCATGAAGATACCCTCTAAAACTTTCTTTTTACAATAAAAACCATACTAATAAATTATATATTCTGATTTTTTGTCAGATTATTCTACAAGTCACATACTAAAACACTGTGTTTTAATTTTTTAGTCCAAACAATAGGTTTTTTGTAAATAGATAATTGCTTCATATTTTGCAATAAATTACCAGCGTTGTGTCATCGCGCTTCTCTTTCTTTTCTATGCAGTCCGACAGTGACCGCGCTTTAGGTCATGTAAGCCCCTTAGCAGTCGTTAGGGGTCGCCAGAAGTCCGAAAGTCTGACAACTAGTTTTACCAACGGGTATCGTGTACCCAGTAACTAGGTTGATTGACATTTGGCAGAAAGATTAGTGACCGCAGGAAGGGTGTTTTATTAGCGCCCAGGAGAACCTAAATACCATGAAGACATATATGTGAAATTATGTCAATTTCTGTCAACCTCATCAAGGGCTTTGTGGAATCAATAACACAGGGAATTGGAACAAGCTTAACGCACTGCCAACTGCCTGCTTAGCTGCTCACAGCTACCCTGACAGCTTGACCAGACAGTCGATTGTGTCTTAAGAAACTGGTTGCTTGGAATACTTTAGCAATAAAACATCGTACAGTCGTCGTGTCCGGCCTTGAAAGGCATGAGGTATTTGACCTACCAAAGATTACTTACTTAAGTTGTTAAAGTTATAATCATCATCATCTTATTCTACATCATCATCTTATTCTGCCTAGCCTTTTCCCAACTATGTTGGGGTCGGCTTCCAGTCTAACCGGATGCAGCTGAATACCAGTATTTTACATGGAGCGACTGCCTATCTGACCTCCACAACCCAGTTACTAGGTAATACGATACCCTTTGGTAAGACTGGTTGTCAGGTTTTGGGGCTTCTGACTACCCGTAACGACTGTCAAAGATCCACGAATGACAGCCGGGACCAACGGCTTAACGTGGTTTCCGAGGCACGGAGGGGTCACGGTATGTAAAGATGGTCACCCATCCACAGACCAACAAAGCGCAGCTTAACCTGACCGATCGACCTGTGCGGCTGCTATTATTTAGCCACGGGCCCCACAATATTATACCTACGTATTAAATTATGCTGATATTATTAAAGGCCTAAATATCACGTTTCTCTTTAATTAGTTGTCCTTGTGAACTCGTTCCGATATTGTTGCATAGTCTAAAACTCGAAAAAAATAACAGCTTATCCACGTATTTTAACGAGTTATTTCGGAACAAGTTATGTGTGTGGAACAGCTGACGTTTTTCGCGTTTTTATTGTTTGTTTCCATGTTAAAAAATTGTTCATAAACTTAGGTTTAATGACCTCTTAATTTTAGGTTTTCATTGATATAAGTAATTAAAAGGATTTTGCAAGAGATACAATTTAGGCATAGCAACATGAAACAGATGTTTGGTCGCAAAACTAAAAACCAGCTGCTATAAGATTTAAGTGCAATAAAAGAGTAATGAATCAGAATATCACACCAAAAAGTTACATAAACAGTAATAAGGCTTTCCACAAGTCACAAACTAAAGGGACAGGTTTATTTAGCTAAAAAATACATAAAAACTTAATTTATTAATCAACTTACACAATAATAAAAGAGAAACAACACTCACTCACTTCATGTCATACTATAAATTGTCCAAAAGTAAGAGTCTTCAAACTTATTTAGTCTAGCAAATGGTATTTTCACATTTACCCAATACGGGCTTTTATCCACGAACTAAATCACGATCAATATTTACTTATAAAAACTTATCATTACTCTCCAGTGTTTTTTCATTTATCATCTTAGCATTGGCTTCCTCGTCATCATCATCAACATTGGCAAACCTTCCATAGTTGAAATAATTCTCAATCTCCTGCAAAGTCCTGTCCTTGGTTTCTGGCATTATAAAGTACAATATAAACAGAGATATTCCCATAATAATTCCATACACAGCAAAGAAACCATACACTTTGATGCTGTTGATCAAATGTGGGGTTGATTGGAGTCCTCCCATCAAACATATTGATATCCAGACTCCTGACAAGGCTAAGCCTGCTCCTCTATGAGATAAGGGAAACACTTCTCCAACTAAAGCTAGAGGTATTGGTGCACAACCCAAGTTGGCAAGAATGAAGTACAAAACTAACAAAGACATTGGTATCCAAGGCCGTTCTCCAGGTATAATTCCTCTAGCTTCCAAGAAAAGATACGTACAGACTGCCATCAGGACTCCAAAAGCTGCAAAGCCAGTTGAGAAGAGGAGAGTTCTCCTGTTCATCATCTTGACTAAAGCTGAAGCAAATAAGGCACTCGCAGTGATGATGACATCTGAACCTAAAGTGTAGTAGAAAGACTGTGATGTTTCTCCCGTCATCTCAGTCATGATGTGGAGAAGGTACGCTGGAAAGATGTGCCTTCCACTCATTTCTAACACTACAGTTGCCAACAACATTATAATTACAGGTTTCACAAAGTCCTTTTGAGTGAATTTCTTGAAAAAGTCTGAGATTTTCTCGAAGTAAGTTAATTTTAGTGTTGGTTTTGCCATTCGTTCTCTCTGAGCTTTGATGGTATCTTTTATTTCTCTGCGGGAAGCTTGGCTTTTCCCTCGGAGCCAGTAGAAGGCCTTTTCGCTTTTGTCGTACTGTTGTTTTGAGAGCAGCCAAGCTGGGCTCTCGGGCCACGTGTAGACGATGATCAGGGCAAGGAGGAGAGGAATTAAGGAAACTAATGCTATCGTTCTCCAGTGGAGGAACCGGCTTATAACATGCATAAACATAGCTCCCATGCATACAGATGCATTCTTAAGATATAGAAACACTCCTCTGTATTTCGGGCTGGTATATTCTCCTATCACAATCGCTCCCAAAGAAACCGTGGCGGCTGAAGACAGTCCACCCAGGAAGCGCCCAGTCATGAGAATTGTGATGTCATTGGAGAAGTATACCATCAACCAGCCGACGATTGCTGGCAAGATTACCAGACCGTGAGTAATCTTTCTTCCATAGAGGTCCATGAGGAGTGAGGATATGAGGAACCCTGGGATTCCTGCAACACCAACGATGGATCCTGAAAGAAGAAAAACGATTTCGGTTTACATTCAAGTTAATTACTTACTTCGTTATTCTTTGACAAAGAAAGAAAGAAAAGAAGAAAAAGAAAAAGTAAACTTCTTTTCCTACAAAAAAGATTTGAGCATTGGTTATGATTCTATAAATATTTTGGTTGAAGAAGGTTTTTTTTTATATTTTACTTTATATTCTTTCAATTTTATGAATTGAAGAATACTTGTGGACAGGCCTACACTGTCCTCGCATATCAATTAACACTGTAATTTATAAATATTGTAATTTAAAAGAGTAACCATGGAGTCCTTCCCGGCTCTTCTCCATAGGAAATGACCAATAGGAACCACGCACCTAGCTACTGAAGATCTGACGTTTCGTAAGTTACGAGGCACTTGTGAAACGTAGGTTTACTTTGAATTTTGATTGCAATATTTGTATTACTTAGTCACTGCATGTCTAGCAATCCTCATATATGTGCTTCGCTACCAAAGGTCATTGGAAAGTACGCGGTACATTGACCAATTCACTGATGTAGGTAACACAAATGCATAAGAAATTTGCATTCTATTATACAGTATGAACTAGCTTTTGCAACAGTCTTGGGTTTTTGGCTAAGCCGCACGGGTCGATCTATCAGTATGGAACAGCAGATTTAAAAAATATATAGGTATATCGCAGGCACTTTGTATGTTCCGCGTTTTACAAACGGCGTCGTCCGTTTAAAAACGCTCGCTGTTTTAAAATATCACGAGGTTAGGTTTGGTTATGTTACTTTAAACCCTTTATACACAAATAGGAGCCCCACGAAGTGGGGCTACGTCAGATATAGGATGCTAGAGCGAGCGAAGGGCACCCCGAGGTTCGGTCACAGTCATTCCTAAAGTTCTCTCTTTAATGAAAAAGATCCCGATGAAACTAAAGTTTTTTTGAAGTCGAACCAGCCGGTCGATTCTGTAAAAATCTCACCGTGAAAACTTAGGTGAAGTGAGTTTGTTTTTACTAGGAATTGACACTATTGACAGCTCACTCCACGCTCACTTCACCTAAGTTTTCACGGTGATATTTTTACGGAATAGCACAGCAGTTACTTTAATTTCATCAAACTATTGTAACTAGGTACGTATTTCCCAGTCTGAGAGTAGAACTAGTTAGCCTTACTCTACTTTTATAACAATATCAAAACAGCTTAAGACAACAGCAATTATTCCACTTCTTTCCTCAAAAATGTTTTGTTAATTCAAGGTAAGTTAGGGGTAAAACAACGCCCCCCAGTAATAAGTCTGTGATCCTTACGACTCAAAAATATTACAGGAGAAATATTTTTGATCTTTTCAACGAGTCGGAGTATTGAGACCATTGATAACATCAAACGAAAGCAATTTTTTTGTTGTGTAATTCCATTACTATGTCAACATTAAATGATCTGTGTGTAAAACCTTTCTATTTAAGAGAATAAATATTACAAACATAATTATATTATGGGTAATTTTTTTCATCAATATACACTTACGCCATTATTTCAGTAAAGAAGGATGCCCATTTTTCACCTGACAATGTATAGAAATGAAATAGATATTAAAATTCAGCTAATTTAATTGTACATTCATTACGCTAATCACAATTTTAAAAGAAGGCCAGGAAAAAAATATTTATTAATTTTTCTTTATGCTAACTCTACGTCTTATTACCTTATTTTGAACGCATCTCAATTACCCTGAACGCATCCAACTACTCATTTTTTACAACGTTCCGTTTTGCACACTGCTTCTTGACTTTATTCAACTCTTTTTCTGAGTTTTATATATTATTTTAAGTTTTATTTAATCAATAACTATTTTTTATTAGTCTGCATAATACAGATCAATTCAAAATAATATGATAATTAAATAAATTAATTATGCAGATTATAGTTGAGTTCGCACGAGTGAAACGGATTTTTTAGATATTTTGACAGTTCTGCGACTTCGTTGTTGCGCTTGCGTCTCGTTGTGTATTGTGCCATTTTGTGTGTGTAACTACTGAGATGGCTAGGTTTCAAGACAATATCTCTGCTCCAGCAGAATTTCTGGATGACGTAGTAGGTAGGTATGTACTGCGGTCAACGAAATGGGTAGGCAAGTGATCAGTTTTGACAATTCAATAGCAAAGTTAGACTTTTTCTAAGTAAACAAACTATCGTAAAGGCAAATCCTAACCTAAAAAGTAACATTAATATTTTTTGGGCTTTTGTAGACTTTAAATCGTAAAAATGACTATAAGACATTATTTTCTAATCTTACAGGTACTCTTTCTACTATACCTTATAACTATACATTAACTTTCACTATCAGGTTTTTAAATGTATGGAAAGTGGGCATTGTTCTTTGTTAAAAATGTTGATACGTAACATAATATAATATAATATAATATAATATAATATAATATAATATAATATAATATAATATAATATAATATAATATAATATACAATACGGACTTTTCCAACATTTTTATCAGAAAGACGATACGTAATTTTTTATTTCGGTGTTATTGTGGTTATTTTAAATTGACACAGTAGCAGCATCGTTAGAGAACATTTGTTGCAAACGGGACCAGACGTGTTCTTTGACGCGTTTGCAATACGCGTGAAATTATTTACTTTAAAAACCTTGTTAGTTGCCATTACGGTTTTCACTCAAAATAATTGACAACAACAACGTGCAAGCGCTTACTAAAGAACTGCACTACAATTCATAGGCCATAGCAACTTACAAAAATTGAATACTCAAAACGCGATACGTTGTGATACTTTTCTCGTCCTAATTTTGTTTTTGAATTTCCGTACTATAAAAGGGTTTTACATGATATCTTCGTAAAAAGCACTACGTAACATTAATTACTCAGACTTATCCCAACGTCACAACACATAGGTGCCGAATTTAACAATAATAAAAAGTTCATAGCACTTTATGACATTACCGACTTATTGCGAGTTATTCTGGTCTGATCCCCCGAATTTTGTTATTTCTTAATGAGTTTATTATACTAGATTATGACATTGCACATTGCTATGAAACAGAGGAAATAAATCGTCCTTTTTTTGAGCATTGGAAATCATCAAATGACTCCTCCCGGGCCAGCACAATCCCGCTGACCGGAACATAAAGGGCTAAGGAAAGAACACAGGTGGGTTTTAATCAGTAAGAGTCTGACATTCCCTTCCGCTCCACCCAGAGCGGGAGGAGTCATTTGATGATTTCCAATGCTCAAAAAAAAAGGACGATTTATATCCTCTGTTTCATAGCAATGTGCAATGTCATAATCTAGTATAATAAACTCATTAAGAAATAACAAAATTATATAAATCGTCCTAACTTGAATATCGGTCGCAGTCAGTGGTAGCAAAACCAGTACAAACTACTCTCGGATTCTATTGAATCTCCATACTATGGCAGCTCAAGATCAAACCGTTACCTCTTACGCGCGGTCGACTGTACCTACCGCAAAAAAGTTTTCAACCAAAAAAAAAAGAATCCGTCCTTCTGCGTCATCTTTCAAAAACAATTCTGTATCTTACCTAGCCATGATGCGGTATGCAGATCAACTTTGATGGGCGAGTCAGGTTGCTTGAGGGCTGGCAGCAGGCTGGACGGGAAGCTCAGAGCCAGGCCCTGACCGAACATGTTGATCAGCACCGCTGACATCGTCCATGACTGGAATTGAAGGCAGTTCGTAAGGGCCGGTGTAAAGGACCAGATTTAGAATGGTGTACCTATCTTGAACATTATAGGGGTTGGTATCGAGGTGGACTAAGCGGTTGACTGTATCTACGTGTTCAGAAAAATGTACACAGAGTTTAAAAAAAAGTAGCTGATCTTTTCTGTAAAAATCGTCTTAAGTGAGGTACCATCCTGATGATTATAGATAGGAGCGAGTATGATGACTGACTTATCGGATATAAATTTATTCGCTGATGTCACTTCCCTTATTTTTAAAATAGATAGAAGAGATACGGATATCTTACATGTCAACGACAGTCTAGCTGTTCTTTCAAAATGGTTTGCAGCTAATAATCTTTTACTTAGTGCGAACAGCAAATGTCTTAAGTTCTCATTACCAAATGTACCTTAAGGTCTTAATTTAAAACTTGATACTGTTACTAACTTTTTAGGAATTACTTTAGATTCAAAATTACAATGGGGCGCACACATTAGAGCTCTATCAGGTAGATTATGTTCAGCTGGATATGCAGTAAGAAAAATAAGGCAGTTGACAGTTACAGCCACAGCTAGGTTAGTATACTTTGCTTATTTCTACACCATTATGTCTTATGGTGTTTTGCTGTGGGGATCGGCAGCTGACGTAGATTCAATTTTCATTTTACGAAACCGCGCAATCTATAAAATGGGTCCTCGTGAGTCGCTTAGAAACAAATTCAAAGAATTTTGTAAACTAACTCTGCTCTTCTCTTTAATCATAGAAAGTATTTTCAGTTCGCAAAATACGTGCATTGACGTGGAGTTGCGCCATGTATTACCTAAGTATTTCGTATGTTCGCAAAAACTTAGGACTTTTCAAAATAAGAAGCGATTTCCATATTATAAATACACGTAGTAAAAATGAAACTGTGATATCTAAATTTAGATTAACTAAAACATCCGGTTTTACAACAAGTTGCTAAGGCCGGTTACATAACTTAGCGATGAAAAGTTCGAAACCCTCATCAAACGTGTCCTTATTAAAAAAACAAAATTTGACTACTTTGAAGACAAGGTAGTTTGGCAATAATTCCTTCTGCACATGTGGCTTCCCTGGCACCTCATTAACGGCATAACTACGTAAATGTCTATTAGCTGCTCTCAAATTACGATGTTTTTTTTTTTACATACTTCTTTGACATAATCTGTTTATTATTTGACATTATTCGAGTATATAGACAATTCTAATTTCAACTCTTTATTAGTGGTTGTAATGGCAATCATGTCACTTGGTTTTAATGATTTTTATATTTTATTTATCCTTTTGATAGATTCTTTTAAATTTTATAAATGTGAGGACTTGGTAGGACTTTAGATCTGTAGACCGTTTTTTATATTATTACCTGGAACTTGTTGACAGGCCTACGCTGTCCTCCCATAAGTGCTGTAATTTGAAAACATTGTAAAAGCCAATTCTTTTTAACCGTGGAGTTTCTTGCCGGCTCTTCTCCATAGGAAACGACCAATTGGAACCGTGTACCTAGCTCCTGACGTTTCATAAGTGCCCATGTAGGTTTATGTGAAATAAAATATTTTGATTTTGATTGATTTTATGTAGATTATAGATAGATTCATATTTTCAATTAGGTACTTATTATGTTTTTTTCTTGATATCTTTTAAAGTTATGACTGTTTCTCCATCATAATCCAAAGCATTATTTAAAAAAAAAACATTAAAAATAAACCTTAAAAAACCTTTCTCCCTTGCACCATTCCTGTTCTTAGAAAAATTAATTTAAAGTTAAACAATTGAAACAAAATATATGTATACCTACATATGAGTATTAAAAACATTTCCTAAATGTGTTTTTTATGACTGAAGTTTGTACCAACGCTCATAAAAGAAATAAAAACACATTATATTACTAGTTTAGCTGTACTCAATTTAAGTTTTATTAACGACACAAAATAAAAATATGACGTCACCTATTTAAAACTTTAACTGAAAATATATTTTTTTTATTAGCCATTATTGTTCCACTGCTGCGAAAAGGCCTCCCTACTCTCTTTCCACCTCTCTAGAGCTCTCCAGAGCTGCCAAGGGCCAATCTTTATTAAAGGAGTCCAGCATATCCCGAAACAAAAATACATAATAAAATGTACGTACATACATTTTATTTTTCGGGATGAGCATTATGTACCTATATCAATGTTGATAAAAAATATAGGTACCTACCTACATTATATATTATTATAATTAGTTTTTTTTTCTATCCATGTATAATTATGGGAACTGAAACAGACTGTTGGGCATTATAAGAAAAACTCGTCTTATAACAATTTTATTTTTGTTTTATTTTTGATAAAAACTTGTTCTTTCAGTAGTGACTGAATTATGAACAGATTAAAGCATTTACCTGTCGTAAAAATAGAGCGATATTACTAAAATATTTTTTAAGTAATTTTTTAAAATATAAATTTTGTTTTTTTTTTTTTTTAAGTATGTTGTTAAAAGCTAAATTGTTTTAATGTTTTTTTTTTAATAAATAATGTTACTAAATTAATAAAAACATGTAAGTACCTGTCGTAACAATGGGGATGACATTGTTATGAATCCAGTCACGTCACGCTGGTTACAAGTCACCACTCGTAGTCACCACCGGCCCCGCATTGACACCACTGCACACTGTAACAGGTTAATATTACTACTGATTTACCGACGCCGACGCAAGCACAATTTATTGTGTGAACAATTTTTTATAGTAAAATATTTATTTGAATTGACGTCCCTTTTGCGCGTAATTATTTTCTTACTAAGTAGGTACTTATGTAAATTTATTTTTATATTTCTAGAACCACAAAAATACTTTTCTTGATCAAACACTCACTACAACTCTACACTCACTAGACTCATAACAATTAAAAATAAAACTTAAAAAAAATAAAAATTTAAAATACCCCGACACAAAATAATAATAAAATTAAATGTAAGTAATTAGAAAAGGATAAAATAATTTAAGAACCCCCGACTTAAAGAATTTTTGTAACGAGACTAAAACAGATAAATTCATATGCAAATCAGGGGACCGTTCTGTGGAACATCTTCTATTCTAAGAGGTCCCCCGACTGCCATATGAATTTATCTGTTTTAGTCTCGTTACATAAATTCTTTTAGTCGGGGGTTCTTAAATTATTTTATCCTTTTCCAATTACATTTAATTTTATTAATATTTTGTGTCTTGGGTTTTTTAAATTTTTAATAGAATTTTTTATTTCATGCTTTTTGTAGGGATTCCTTAATTTTTGTATTTCATTTCTTTTTATTTCTTGCGTTTTAAGATTCAGATAATTTGGTGTTTAATCTGGTTTTTTATCCGTCAAACAATAATTATTAATTATTTATAGTTGAAGAATAATTTATTTTTAAGACTAAACAGATTTTTTTGTTTTATAAAAATAGTCAAACTCAGTGGTCGTAGGCACCAGTCATCACTCCACTTTCCTCATCAATCTAGGGCATTGTTCAGAAAAAAAAAATCAAGGTTTTAGTTTTCATTTCGTTAGTTAATATTCCTCATTCCCTCTCAATAAAGTGTACATTATTCCCTTGCATTTGATACCTATATTGAAGGAGTTGTGCAAAAAAAAGTAATTCGCCATTTTGTGGTGGCGGCTATCTTGGATTTGAAATTTATAATAGTGTGTAGTATTCTACTAGTCAAGCCCTGTCATTTGATACCCATATTGAGGGAGTGGTGAAAAAAAATGTAATTCGCCACTTTGTGGTGGCGGCCATCTTGGACCGATTTTCATCAAACATAGCTAAGAACACTCCCGACTAATTCACCTTTCAAACAAAAAAAACAAAATCAAAATCGGTTCATCCGTTCTGGAGCTACGATACCACAGACAGACACACACACACACAGACACGTCAAACGTATAACACCCCGTCGTTTTTGCGTCGGGGGTTAAAAAATAGGAACTTTCAGTTAAAATTAATCAAGAAAATACCTATCTAGAATGCCTCTAGAATAATGTTTCGTGATTGGATTAACAGAGAAGCTTTTGTGCGAATTCTAAATTTCGGAAGTCGGTGTCAATAACCGAAAACGCGGAACCAATGACACCGACTTCCGAAATTAAAGTTATTTTTCACTTTGTTGTTTTTTTTGGAAGTCGGTTGACTTTTTGTAAAAAAAAGTTTTTATTTTTATCTTTTTAGTTGTACCCCACACATTATCAGATGCGGGATCTGCTCGTCCCGTTACATCATTATAGTTGCCGGCACGTAACTTGGCAAGAGTTTTTGTAGTGGGGGAAGTTTGCGCACGCACAATTTCATACATTTTTATATGCGCGAACTTCCCCCACTACGAAAATCTCTTGCCAAGTTACGTGCCGGTAACTGTACGAGAAATGGAAAGATGAAGACGATTGGCTTACAAGTCCACGTCTATCCAAGAACTGCTAGGTAAGTAGTTTCCGTCATATTGCCGTATCTCCTAACACCTAATGCTATGGACTGCTGTGGCTACCATCGTCAGCTCGGTAGCAATAAGTGATGACTCGCAGACTCAAATACCTTTTTTTTTTTTTTTTTTTTTTGAGGATGGGAAATCATCAAATGACTCCTCCCGCTCTGGGTGGAGCGGAAGGGAGTGTCAGACTCTTACTGACTAAAACCCACCCGTGTTCCTTCCTTAGCCCTTTATGTTCCGGGCCAGCGGTAACCCTTTCGGACAATCCCGCTGACCCGGCAGGCTTCGGCCCTAAGGGGCCCCTCCTCGATGCTGACATCTCTTTGAGGCGCGCGTGGAACACGTACGCGCCGTCCGGCACGGGCCTGGTCCTGATCGGGCGGTGAGCTACCCATTACTCTCCGCCCGCAGGCCCGCGCCTACGGTGGCCGGGAGTCGTCACGCGGCTCCCGACGCCCGGAGCGTCTCCCGCGGCGGCTGGGACGGGAGGCTCTCTCCCTGAGCCGTTCCGCCACCTCCTTCGCTAGCATGACTGCTTCGCAGAAGGAGGTGACTGCCTCCCACTCCCTCTCGCCCCGGACCATGGCTTGCACCAGGGCCGGACGCGAGAGGTCGCCGTCGCTGCCAATCGCCTCTACGAGGACACGGCGGTGCTCCGCCCAAGCGGGGCAGACCTCCACCGTGTGCTCCACCGTGTCCTCTGGGCGATCCTGGCAATGGTGACACCCGGGCGTTTCCTCCCGCCTGATGATGTGCAGAGACTCAAATACCTGGATTATCAATAGGTTTCATTTGATTTGAGAGAGTTCAAGAAACTCACAGGACACTGTGCATGCCTACAAAATTTGAGATTTTCCTCAATTTTCATAGGATCTCTTCATCAGATTCTGACTTGGTGACAATAGGACCACCTCAAGCTTATACCCTTTCTAACCCTAATGTCTAAGGTTGACTGGTAGAAAATGCCTATGGCATTAAGTCCACCTCTGTACATTTATGTGCTTGAAGTATTAAATAAATAAATGAATAAATAATGTCAACTGCTCATCACATGTTACAAAATATTGCTTTTCCCGATGCTGGGACGTTAACCACCACCACCACCACCACCACCACCACACCATACGCATTATGACGAGCATAAATTGCTTATCGAATCGCAACCCGTGAAATATTTATCATTGAGTAGTTCCAAAGAGAATAAATAGTCTTTGAGTAGTTCCGATGGCCATCAGTGGTCTTCATCATCAGCTCCACTTTACCAAATGATGATTTCCGAGAGCAAATACTCGAGTTACTTTAAAAAATACCCAAATCGCTATACGTTTGCCTATAAAATTTGAGGGTTTCCCTCGATTTCTTTGGGATCATCTCATCAGATTCCAACTTGATGACAATGGGACCACCTCGAGAACACCTATACCCATTCAAACAAAAAAAAAATTAAATACCGGTAAACGCGGGTTACTTTAACTTTGGCTCAATACAAAAAAGAGTTTTCTATTTTCTATTGTTGTATAGGGCTAGATTGGCTCAATGCTGTCATAAATATTGTTTTTGGGTCGACAAAATTTGCAAAGAACAACACTGGCTCAAAAGTAAAAAAATAATTGAAATATTTACACATAGGTACATTTTGGGGAAACTATCATTATTACTAATTAGCTAGTATCCACGCCTGTAAAACAAATCCATTAAAATGCTAAGAAATCCACCATAATCCCTACTATCAAAAGGTTTCTAAAAAAAGATGAAAAAATTTGCTAAAGTAACCCGCGTTTACGGTACGTCCACAATTGACCATTTTGACAGTCGCCTAAAAATATATCCTATCAAATCAAATCAAAATGTTTTATTTCACTTAAACCTACTCGTACATGGGCACTTATGAAACGTCAGAAGCTAGGTGCACGGTTCCAATTGGTCGTTTCCTATGGAGAAGAACCGGCAAGAAACTCCACGGTTACTCTTTTTAAAAATAATTGGCTTTTACAATGTTTCCAGATTACAGTAGGTATGGGAGGACAGCGCAGGCCTGTCAACAAGTACCAAGTACTTGATAAAATAGAAAATGGTCTACAGATCTAAAGTCTATAAGGCCTACAAAGTCCTTACATTTACAAAATAAGAATCTATCAAAAGGATAAATAATAAAAACCTACTAAAACCAAGTGTTATGATTCCCATTAAAACCACTAATAAAGAGGTGAAAATTTTCAATTATCTGTATACATATAATGTCAAAGAATAAAGAAATTATGTCAAAAAGTATATAATGTCAAATAATAAAGAAATTATGTCAAAATACGTAAAAAAAAGACACTGGGCATATGGAAAGCTGCAGTATTCTGCAGCTTCCCTTTAGCAAAAGAATTCTTGGAATCGGATCGCGAGGGGGTAGTTCCGTGACACACTGTAACAATGGTTTTCAATTTGTCAGTTCAATAACATTCAATTCGTTATTTTTCGTTGTTGAGCTATGTGACGTTTTCGCTTGAGTTTTTTATTTCTTCATTTTTTCTTTTAATTTCATTCTCATTCAATTTTTCTAGCCTTTTCCCAACTGTGTTGGGCTTGAATTCCAGTCTAACCGGATGCAGTTGAATACCAGTATTTTACCAGTTGCCAGTTACTAGCTACTATTAATAGCCATAACGATTGTTAAAGATCTACGAATGACAGCCGAGACCCGTGCTTCCAAGGCTGGGAGAGGTCTCCATAATTAAGATATGAAAGGTTACCCATCCACGGACCAACCTCGGCAAGCATAGCTTAGCTTTCGATTAACCCGTGCTGTTATTATTTAGCCACGAGCACTCTCATTAAAGACAAATTAAATATTGTAATCCATACTACGAGTATTATAATATTATAAATTCGAAAGTAACTCTGTCTGTCTGTATGTTACCTTTTCACGCCTAAAGCACTGAACGGATTTTGATAAAATTTGTCAGGGAGATAGTTTGCATCCCGGGGAAGGACATAGGATAGTTTTTATAATAATATATAGATAAAGCTAGTTAGTAGGTAAGTACAATATTATTTAGGCTACCGGATATCTGTAACCGATTTTTGTAGGAGAAAAATAGAACGTACTGAAAGCAATAGTGCAACGCACACGTCCTACAAAAAGTCGGACAGAAATTAAATCGGTGCATCCCGACCGAACCGATTATCGGTGAAAAATTGATCGTTCGGAAATGTACATGTGTTAACGCACACTACTCACCGACAGTCAGCCGGATGCACTTGCTAGGGAAGGACGTTGTGATGAAGACAAAGTGACGGACGTGTACTTTGAGTCGGTCACAAAATCGGTTAAGATATAGAAGATAAGAATCGGAGGAAAAATCGGCCCGATTATCGGTGCAACAAAAAGGCTGACGTGGGCGGCAGCCTTATCATCAATAATAAAAACCACCGTAAATAGAAGTTACTGTTTATGTATAGTTTTGCATAAAAACTGAATAAAGTTCAGATATCCACCGTATAATAACTTGCGGTGTTTATTCTTGGGAAATATATTCGATGCATTATCAAACTTGACGACTTCCAGCCTCCCGAACAAGCCAGATTCAGTAAAGGCTTTTGCACCGTAGACCACATGCATATGCTGCAAAGGGTTATACAGAAGACCGAAGAGTATAACCTGCCTCTCTGCTTGGCGTTTATGGACTACGAGAAAGCCTTTGATTCGATTGAGACATGGGCTGTGCTGCAGTCTCTTCAATGGTGCCAGATCGACTATCGGTACATCGAGGTGCTGAAGTGTCTGTACGAAAACGCCACTATGTCAGTCCGACTCCAGGATCAGACCTCGAAACCTATCCTTATGCAGCGAGGTGTGAGACAGGGAGACGTTATCTCTCCGAAACTGTTCACCGGTGCACTGGAGGATGTCTTCAAGGTTCTGGACTGGAAAGGGGCTGGCATTAACATCAATGGCGAGTAGGTACATAACTCACCTTCGGTTTACCGCCGATATCGTAGTCACGGCTGAGACCATTGAGGACCTCAGTACAATGCTCGATGACCGCAGTAGAGCCTCCGAAAGAGTGGGTCTTAAAATGAACGTGGACAAAACGAAGTCATGTCAAATGCCCATGTAACACCCACTCTCAGAGACGGAGACGGAGATCGTAGACGCTACACTCGAAGTCGTGGACGAGTATGTTTACCTAGGACAAACTGTCCAGTTAGGTAGGTCTAATTTCGAGAAAGAGGTCAATCATCGAATCCGACTCGGCTGGGCAGCGTTCGGGAAGCTACGCATCTTCTCGTCCCACACACCGCAATGTCTCAAGACGAAAGTCTTGACCGGTGTGTGTTGCCAGTGATGACTTATGGCATTGAAACGTGGTCGCTCACGATGGGCCTTATAAGAAGGCTAAAAGTCACCCAAAGGGCAATGGAGAGGGCTATGCTTAGAGTTTCCCTGCGTGATCAATTCAGGAATGAGGAGATCCGCAGGAGAACCAAGGTAGCTGACATAGCCTGAAGAATTGCCAAACTTAAGTGGCATTGGGCAGGGCACATTGCTCGCAGAACAGATGGCCGATGGGGCTGAAAGGTTCTGGAGTGGCGACCGCGTACCGGAAGACGTAGCGTTGGAAGGCCTCCCACAAGGTGGTCCGACGACCTAGTGAAGGCCGCAGGAACCCGTTGGATGCAAGAAGCACAGAACAGGTCGAAGTGGAGGTGCTTGGGGGAGCACTTTGTCCAACACGGGACGTCTTTCGGCTGAAATGATGATGATGATGATTATCAAACTGAAATAAATATGTTAAGCTAAAGGGCCGTAAGAGCTCAAACGGTTTTTATATTAAGGATCGTACAAAATATATACAACATATATACTTAAAAGCAATTCGAAGTGACAAATCGCAAAAAAACACCTACCAAGAACTAAATCGTCTGCGAAATCTTTCAAATTTGTAAACTAAAAAGCTGGAAATAAAAAAAAATATTTAAAAAAAATCAAAAAACCCGACTGCGGTAAAAAACTTAAGTTAAAAGAAACTGAAAACAAGCCCATTTTAAATTAAATAAAAGTTGGAAGCAGGCGGGACCTACATCATTTATATTGTATTTTCAAATTCAAATGGGTCCCGCCTGCTTCCAACTTTTCAGTTTCTTTTAACTTAAGTTTTTTACCGCAGTCGGGATTTTTGATTTTTTTAAATATTTTTTTTTATTTCCAGCTTTTTAGTTTACAAATTTGAAAGATTTCGCAGACGATTTAGTTCTTGGTAGGTGTTTTTTTGCGATTTGTCACTTCGAATTGCTTTTAAGTATATATGTTGTATATATTTTTGTAATCACCTTTTAAAACCCTTTATTTTGATACCCCACTCGATAGGATTTGAAAAAAAATTAAAAAAAAATATTTAATATGGCGTCCAGTAGTCGCCATATTGAATTTTCCCTAACGTCATGTCTTTAGTGACACTCGCCGGACTAAGAGGAATCGATTAACGTGTGAATCATAAAAATCGGCCCAGGCGTTGGGTCTGTATAGTGCTTCAAAGGAACATATAAACATACATACATACATAGGCTGATGAACACATTACCACTCCTTTGCGTCGCGCAGTCGGGTAAAAAAAGGAGCAGTTGCGCCACTTATGACTAAAAGGGTTTATACAGTCGGACTGCATTTGAACTGCATGACAACTACAACATCGCAGTTTGGATGCTGTTGACCTAACTAGGTTTCGAAGCAGTTAAGTCAACTGCATCCAAACTGCGATGTTGCAGCTGAAATGCAGTCTGACTGTTTAGACCACACTATCTCCGTTAGAGTAGGTTTTTTTAACAACACGTTACAGAGAACATTATAGATCTCATCACTCTGATTCCAAATTATGTATTAACTTAGTTTCATAAAAACCCTAGTTACGGTTATCTAAGTTAGGAAAGCATAATTATATACCGTCCGATTACATTCCACGTCAGATTATACATAAATGCAAACATAATAATCACTTCTAATCAAATCTATTTTGCATAGGTAGTAAATGGCACGACAATATAAATAGATCTTTGGTTCCCAGTGGTCAGATTACTACAATACGAGTATGCAAACAAATCGCCATCAATTTCAGCCATGACACCAATTAAGGTTTACTTAAAAGCTGTGATTTCATGTGTACCTAAGACTACACATAATCTATCTATCTATCTATATAAATAAAAAGAAAAGTGCTGACTGACTGACTGATTGACTGACTCATCAACGCCCAGCCCAAACCCTTGGACCTAGAGAGCTGAAATTTTCCCTGTGGTTCCCTTTATAATGTAGACAGGTAATAAGGAAGGACTTTTTTAAATTCAACCCCTAAGGGAGTTAAATAGGAGATGAAATTTTGTATGAACAATCTTATTCCTTGAGTTAATAAACTTGAAACTTGGCAGGAATACTTATCTAAGTATATTATAAAGTTTGGCATTTTTTGTTTTTCTAAACTACCCCCTAAAAATGGATTAGGGGGTGAAAATTTTGTATGGAAGAATTATAACGCGCGGTCCGATTACCTCGAAACTTGGTATTTATACCTAAGACCAAAAATAAAGAATAACGTGTATCAGGGTTTTCGAAAATCTACCCCTGACAGGGTGAAAGGGGGTGGTTAGTCATACAGGGGAAGATTTTACTGCGTGGCTTGATTAACTCAAAAAATCGTATAAATAAGTAATTTAAGTAATGAACATATATTATTTAAAAAAAAAATTTGATATTTCCCCCTGTGGGGGTGAAAAGCGGGAATACAGATTATATGACAAATCTTATTCATTTGGTTGATAAACTGGAAACTTGGCACGAATATATAAGTTATAAATTAAATAAATTATGAAGATTGGCATTTTTGTTTTTCTAAACTACCCCCTAAAGGGGGATTGGGGGGTGTCAAAATTTGTATGGAAGAATTTTAACGCGCGGTCCGATTAACTTGAAACTCGGTATTTATACTTAGACCAAAATCTATATAGGTACATATATAAAATTCTGACTAAAGTCCTGAAGACTGACTGATATATCAACGCACACTGCAATTTGGAGGGTGCGTTCTTTGTGAAGAGTAGGAACCTTTCTTAGTGGATACAGTAAGAAAGGGTTATTCGAAATTCCACCCCTAAGAGGGTGAATAGGGGATGGTGAAATTTCACGCGGACGAAGTCGCGGGTAGAAGCTAGTATCATATAAATTGTGTAATGACGTTATAAGTTGATGGTAAAAGTTTTAAAGGAAAAGTTTATTTTATTCCTTTTAGCGCATTTAAATAAAAGTTTTTTTACTTTAAAAATTTTTTTTTACTGTGTACAACAACTATCGCCCCGTTTCCTTTCATCTGCCTAGCCTTTTTCCAACTATATTGGGGTCGGCTTCCAGTCTAACCGGAATCAGCTGAATACCAGTATTTTGGATGGAGAGACTGCCTATCTGACCACCACAACCCATTTACTGGGTAATACCATACCCCTTGGTAAGACTGGTTGTCAGATTTTCGAGCTTCTGACTACCCGTAACGACGAAAGATCCACGAATGACAGCCGGGACCAACGGCTTAACGTGCTTTCCGAGGCACGGAGGGGTCACGAAACGATATGTAAAGATGGTCACCCATCCACAGACCAACCGCAGCAAGCCTAGCTTAACCTGATCGGTCGACCTGTGCCGCAGTTATTATTTAGCCACGGGCCCCTGTTTTCTTTGATCCACGAGTTTTTACCCAGCCTGTATAATGTAAACACGACAGATTTTTATGACAGCCGTTATAACATGCCGGAATCGCTTCCTAGGAAACCCTAGTTTGATGCAGAAAATGGCTGACCGTCAGACAACAGACAGCCTAAAGCACTTCAACTCAAGGATAATGGTTCTTAAATTCTTAATGCATCTTACTGTCTAGAATTATCTACTGTCTTAAATCGTTTAGTTATTTAAAATTTTGTAGGTAATATTATGTAGGTGTATTTTACACACGCTAATAAATTATAACAAATAAAAAAAAACTCGTTAATCTCTGTGAAAACATTAAAGTTTCGCAGCCTTTATTTTAGTCGTGACGTCACAGTTCTGTGCGAAAGTACAGTGATGCAGAATTTATAATTGACACAAAGTAATTTGAACGGAAATGTTTCACAGTCAAAAATAACAAAATATAGTTGCGCTTGCGCATTGTAGTAAGTTTTGAAATCTAGTTTTAAGTAATTACAAAAGAAAGAAGCTTAGAAGACATTATACTCTGTAAATATTGAATTACTTAGGATTTGTGTATATGTATGAATAATGTACCCAGGATTTTGTATTAACTTGATTTAAAAGAATGTCCATAGAGTTTCTTGCCCGTTCTTCTCCATAGAAATCTACGTTTTGGAATGGGCAACTAGCTTCTACTTTCTGACTAACTGACAGACTATTTAATTTTGACAATTCAAAAGTGCCTGTACAAGGTTTAATTGAAATAAATGCTTTGAGTTTGAGTTTGATTCAAATATCAAGGTAATAACTAGATTACGAAGTAAGAATGGCCGGAATATTTTAGTGCGCAAGCAGAATATGATTTATTTAATTTCGTTTAATTATTTTGTAATGTATGGTTCATTTATTCATAAAATAAGTATTGTGTAGTTCGAAAGCATTATATTGCAATGAAATAATCCAGATAGACAATGAGCAGTAGTTTATCTTAGAATGTTTGTTAAGAAAGTGATTATCCCTGTTTTAATCGACGCGGAAACGATGTAAAGGCGACGTCATGCAGTTTACGATGTAAAGACTTTTTTTTTATTTATATTTCTAGGGTTCCGTACCCAAAGGGTAAAAACGGAATCCTATTACTAAGGCTCCACTGTCCGTCTGTCACCAGGCTGTATCTCATGAACCGTGATAGCTATAGACAGTTGAAATTTTCACAGATGATGTATTTCTGTTGTCGCTATAACAACAAATACTAAAAAAACAGAATAGCATAGATATTTAAGAGGGGCTCCCATACAAAAAAACGTGTTTTTTTCGGCGTTTTGTCTTGTGGTACGGAACCCTTCTTGTGCGAGTCCGACTCGGACTTGGCCAGTTCGTTTATTTATGTTTTTTAAAATGTGGCGTTGTAGATAGGTACCGCTACAGTTTCTTAGCTCATTTGACTTCCTCATTGGTCGAGGTTGCAAGCGCGACTGGGAAATTCCCGATGGAATACTTTGCCCTACCTTGGGAATCGAACTAGCGTCCTCAGCAGTAACGCTGGCGACCACTAGACCGACGGGGCAGTAGGTCGCGGGTTCAAACCCAGTATGCACTTTACTTTGTGCAATTTATTTCATCTCCACTACTTTCAAAATGGCGAAAGAAAATTAACATATTTTGTGAGGAAACTAGCGTCCTAGAATCAAACATTCGAAATCAAAAATCAAAATCAAAATGTTTTATTTCACATAAACCTACATGGGCACTTACGAAACGTCAGAAGCTAGGTGCACGGTTCCAATTGGTCGTTTCCTATGGAGAAGAACCGGCAAGAAACTCCATGGTTACTCTTTTTAAAAATAATTGGCTTTTACAATGTTTCCAGATTAGAGTAGGTATGGGAGGACAGCGCAGGCCTGTCAACAAGTACCAATTACTTGATAAAATAGAAAATGGTCTACAGATCTAAAGTCTATAAGGCCTACAAAGTCCTCACATTTACAAAATAAGAATCTATCAAAAGGATAGATAATAAAAAAAGAAAAATAATAATAAAAACCTATTAAAACCAAGTGTTATGATTCTCTTTACTTTGTGTAAATTATTTCATCACCACTGCCCTCAAACCGGTGAAGGAAAACATCGTGAGGAAACCGGCATGTCCTAGAACCAAAAATTCGAAGACATGTGACATCTGCCAATCCGCACTGGGCCCGCGTGGTGGATTACGGCCCACTCCCTCTCACCGAGAGGAGGCCTGTGTCCCAGCAGTGGGAACATTATAGGCTGATTATGGGTTATGATTCTCATAAAAACCACTAATAAAGAGGTGAAAAATTTCAAGTGTCTGTATATAATGTCAATTAATAAAGAAATTATGTATAAAAGTATATAATGTCAAATAATAAACAAATTATGTCAAAAAGTATGTAAAAAAAAAAAAATATAATGAAATAAAAATTAAACATCGTAATTTGAGAGCAGTTAATAGACATTTACATAGTACTATACGAAGACATGGGACATCTGATAGATGTCCCGCACTGGCCACGCGTGGTGGATTACAGCCCACTCTCCCACAGAGAGCGGCCTGTGTCCCAATAGTGGGCACATTAAAATAATGTAAGTATATTGTACAGACGCCAGCAAATCAAGCTACCCGAAACTGTAAAATTTTCCCAATCAACTTTGAACCTAATGCTTTAGCGACAAAGTTGAAAACTTGTAAAGAAATTTGACAGATTGTAGTAGTTTGATGTGCTGGCCGTCTGTACATACAACCATACTAATATTATAAGGGCGAAAGTTTGTAAGTGGTGTGAGTGTGCGTGTTTGTTTATATGTTTGTTACTTCTTCACGCTCAAACGGCTGCACCAATTTTGATAAAATTTTGTATGGAGGTAGCTGACACCCTGGATTAATATATAGGCTACTTTTTATCTCGATGTTCCCACGGGATCGACATTTACGCGGGTGAAACAGTTAGTTAAATTATAAAACCAGAGAAAACTTTTTGTTGTTCAGTGTACTTTATTAACCAAACGGATCGAATCTAAACAAAGCAACAATAATTATTTTAATTTATTTTAATATGACTGTTTCACACAGCTTTATCGACCATTTATCTTTTAATCTTGACGTAGACTGTAACAAGAACCTTTTGTGATGTTTTGCATTTAGGTAATTCAGTATTTTTAAGAATACCTCTAATTAGTGGGTATTATTAGCTAAAGTATTTTAAAAAATTCTGGTATTCAGCTGCATCTGCAGACAGGAAGCTGACCCCAACGAAGTTGAGAAAAGGCTAGGCAGGTGATAATTATCTAAAGTATTTAAATAGATTCCTTAAAAAAAAATCCGTAAGTCTTTTTCAAAATCTCATTTAAGCTACCGTACAGTAAACATCTAAGTAAAAGTGCTCGTCACAATATTATTCACGAAGTGTGTTTAAAATTAATACCGGAATCGGATTTAGAGATAATTTCGTTCCAATAAGTCCCTATTATCGTATAGTGCAGTGATTTAGCTGAAACATAGTGTAATTTGGTGAATATTTATCAATATCTGTTATTGTTCAATAACGAATTACCGTCATTAGCTGTTGAACCTAAGTGTTTGTGTATAACGCGTAAGCGACGCCGTATGCGGAGGACTTACGACATTCTTCTCGCGAGCACACGTTCGCACGCTCCAGCGGCAGCATAAGGTTGGATTGAATATTATTATAATAACACTTGAACGCGCAGTAAACAAACTGCAGATTACTTACAACAGTTGCTCTCCGAACTTGTGAATTTATTTATTATCATGGCAACCTCACCATCATGGGGATGCTGCACAGGTGTGAACAGGAAAGATAACGACCAGTTTATTAAGTGCATGAGATGTAACTTGAATTATCACTTTGATTGTATATCTGTACCGAATATTCCTGCCGCCTCCAATGAATACTGTAAATGGACTTGCTCGAGTTGCACCAATCTGATCCCTAACCCTTCAAATAAAGATTGCACGCCTGCTCGCAATGTATCCACCACTAGGGGTAATAAAAGACCTGCCCTGAATTCCCCTCCCGAGAATAAATCAGTGACCAGCTCTGACGTTCGAGAAATTGTGCAAGACGTTATCAAAAGAGAGCTTGCTGCTATGTTGCAACAATTAAATAGCTCTATTGTAAGTACTATCAATAAGGAGTTGGAACCAATAGGGAAAAAGGTGAGAGAATTGAGCGTATCGCTTAATTTTCATACTAAGCAGTTTGAGGAGTTCCAATCTGAACATGTTGCCTTAAAGAATACTGTGAAGGAATTAAAGGAAGAGAATACCCAATTGAAAAGCTCTTACTCAGAATTGGGTCAGCGTCTTAATTACTTGGAGCAGCAAGCGCGGTCCAACAACATTGAGATACAATGTTTTCCTGAACATAAACAGGAAAACCTATACACCGTTGTTAAACAGCTGGGTTCTGTAGTAAATTGTGAGTTGAAGGCTAGCGACATTCTACACTGCACCCGCACTGCTAAGCTCCAAGCTGATAGTTCTCGTCCTCGTTCCGTTGTAGTTCAGCTCGCCTCACCACGAATTCGAGATCAGCTATTGGCCGCCGTCATAGATTACAACAAAAGTAATAGAACCAACAAGCTTAATAGTGCAGACTTTGGACTTGCTGGTGAAAAATCCCCGATTTATATTGTGGAACATTTGTCTTCTTCTAATAAGTCTCTTCATGCCGCCGTAAGGCTCAAGGCAAAGGAAAAGGGGTATAAGTACGTTTGGGTGAGAAACGGCAGGATTATTGTCAGAAAGGCTGATGGCGAGGGACATATTTTGATCAAGAATTTGGACACTGTAAATAAGATTATGTAACGTTGTAAGCTTTTTTCTCATTATAAGGTTTTTTTTTCTTGTTTTACTTGCTATATGGAACTACTCAAAAAATAAATTCAATTCCTTAAAATTATATTACCAAAATAGCCGTGGCCTACGAACAAAGTCCCATGTTTTTTATCGGAATTTATGTTGTAACGACTTTGATGTAATCATATTATCAGAGACTTGGCTTAATAGTTCTGTTCTGAGCAGCGAGCTTTTCGACGACAGGTACGTAGTCTATAGAAGGGACAGGGAAACTACAAATTTACCGGGAGGAAAAAAAGAAGGAGGAGGAGTTCTGATAGCGATTAAGAAAAGCATTAAGTCCAAACGAGTAAAAGACTGGGAAAGTAATTGTGAAGATCTCTGGGTTACAATAGAAATATCATGGGCACGAACCGTCAATCGAGTGGCTCTCTGCGCAGTATACTTACCTCCGCCAGTACGTCGCTGTACTTTAGAACAATTTGTAAATTCTTGTAGTGCGGCCTTTGAACAAATAACTGACTGCGACGTTTGTCTAGTGGGTGATTTTAATTTGGGTAACATCGATTGGAAGGGCGTGGATGGCACCGGAAATAGTGTTGGATTATGCAGTATCAACGAACTTTTCCTGGATTTTACGTGTGTAAACATGTTGAAACAATGTAACTTTATTACGAATACTGCTGGTCATATATTGGATCTTGTGCTGTCAACAATACCGCTATGTTGTGTAGAAGAAAGTATGTATCCTCTAAGTAATGTGGATCAACATCACCCCCCTCTTGACATTGTTATTTCGTTTGATAGGGAAGCTAGGCTCCCCTACAATCTAGCAAAGGCGACTCCTGACTTCCATAGGGCGAATTATGATCCTATTCGTAACTTCTTAAAAGAATTAGACTGGAATTCATTATTCAGTGGTCAAAGTGGTGTTAATGGAATGCTAGAAGTCTTCTACGATGTTCTTGGTACCGCGATAAAACAATTTTTGCCATTACGTAAACCAAAAAACCGAAAATTCCCGTCATGGTTTAGTCGCACATTGATAAAAATGCTTAACGAAAAAAATAAGATTAGACAGCGCTTCAGGAAATACAAGAACCCATTAGATGCAATAGAGTTAAAACTAATTAGTAAACGGTGTGAAAATCTCGCTTCTACTTGTTATAAGGATTACACGAAACATCTAGAAGACGAATTAGCGTCTAACCCCAAGTTACTTTGGACTTATCTAAAGGCAAAACGAGGAGGTTCAAGTGCTTACCCCTTGACCATGACCGACGGAACTACCACTACTTCTGACGGAACAAAAGTGTGCGACTTATTTGCAAACTATTTTTCGTCCGTTTATAGCCCTGATAATAGTAGGGATGTTAAATACAATTCCGAATTCTTGCAATTTCTGGAAAATAATACTTTGTGTCTAACTACCCCAGTTATTTCTTGCGAATCCCTCCACCAGAAACTAAAAAGCCTTGATCCAAAAAAAGGTGCTGGGCCCGATGGAATACCTCCAGTATTTATTGTTGCATGTTTATCTGAGCTGGTTTACCCACTTATGTTGATTTATAACAAATCATTGACGACCGGTATATTTCCTTCAAGATGGAAAATAGCAAAAGTTGTTCCGGTTCACAAATCGGATGACAGTGACGTTGTAACCAATTACAGGCCTATTTCAATTTTATCTTCGTTCGCCAAAGTTTTCGAGTCACTGATATGCCCATATATTCAGGATCATTTAAAGATGTATTTAAGCGAACATCAACACGGGTTTGTTAGGACCCGTTCTACTAGTACAAATTTGGTACCTTTTACAGAACTTCTCACAAAGGCTATCGATGCAGGCCATCAAGCTGACGTTATTTATACGGACTTCAGCAAAGCGTTTGACAAGGTATCCCACAAAATCTTAATTACTAAGTTGCGCGCCTATGGCATCTCTGGGTCCTTGCTAGAGTGGCTGAGTTCGTATTTAACGGATAGATTGTTCTTTGTTGTCGTAAATGGTTATCAATCAACCCTACAATGCATTTCTTCCGGTGTTCCCCAGGGTTCACACTTAGGACCAGTTTTATTTATTTATTTTATAAATGATATTCCAAGGTGCTTTCTGCACTCCGATTTTTTTATGTATGCTGACGATTTAAAGTTTTTGAGAATTATTAAGGCTGAGGAAGACTCATTACTACTGCAAAGTGACCTCAATCGTCTCGTTCTATGGTGTAACAGTAACGGAAAGGAACTGAATCCCAAAAAATGTTACCATGTTAAATTTACAAGAAGGAACATCCCAATAGGCAGTAATTATAATATATCCAGTGAAAAAATTAAGGAAGTGGAAACAATAAAGGATCTTGGCGTACTGTTTGACAAGAAATTAACTTTCACACCACATCTCGATAATATTATAAAAAGAGCTTCGAAAATGTTAGGGTTCGTCCTAAGAAATTGCAAAGCCTTTCGTCACAATAGAACAAAAATACTACTTTATAACAGTCTCATTCGTAGCATCCTGGAATATAACAGTGTAGTTTGGCGCCCTCACTACGCAACGCATTCATTGCGACTTGAGCGTGTCCAGAAACGCTTCGTTTGGCACCTCGCATTTTCCAATGGTGTCGCCAAAAAAATACGTTCTTACAATAAAAGACTTAATCATTTTAACATGATTTCTCTGGAGAAACGTAGACACTTAATTGATGTAATGTTTGCCTATAAAATCATCAAGCATAAAATAGACAGTCCCAGCTTGCTTGCTCTTTTCAGTTTTCGTGCACCCTCTAGAATCCCGCGTAGTGCCATTACGCCTCTTTGTCCACCTTTTAGAAGAACAGTTTTGGGAGCCGATTCGCCCTTTGCAAGAATGTGTAAGGCAGTAAATGGCTACAGTGATTTTATTGATCTCCACTTTGACTCTCTTGCTAAGCAGAAAGCCATCCTGTATCGTTTACCGAGCAACCCCTAATCCTAGTCAATTATTATGAATGTGTAAATTTTACCACTGTTATAAATTTATTAATTTTATTTTTATCAATGTTATCTATCAATCAATTTTAATTTTTTGTCGTTAATTTTAATCCTAATTTCATTCATGTTTATTTCATATCTATACTTGCCCATGTTAATATTTTTTTTTTTTTTTTTTTATGAATTTGCTTTATGTTACCTAATTATTAATTTATTAATGTTTTTATAATTTTTATTTTTACTTAATTTCTTATAAATTTTTATTCATGTTATAATGTCAAAGAGAACCTTTACCAATTTTATAATTTTAAATCAGAATTTTCCAATTTGAATTGCATTTAAATGTTACTTTTTACCGATGTTACCTATTTATCAATATTAGCACTTATTACTAAGTAAGTTAGCTTATTTCACTAATTCATTGTTTTATGCGTGTTGTGTTTACCTATAAGTAATTGATGCACGATGATTTTCTTTTAAGAATGTATTATGTGGATGTATTAGTGTAATCAATTGTTGGTGAACCTAATAAAAAAAATAAAAAAAAAAAAAAAAAATGAATCTAATTCTTTGGTGTGGTTTGAATTAACATATTGTTACGAGCTTCGGGTTCGTGACAATAACAGGTAGGTACATATTTAGAGAATTAGAATCATTAATACATCTTTCTAAGTTAGATTTCTACCCTAACCTAAGCACTTTTCCATAAGAGATGTACCTGTTATTGTCGCGAATCATATTTTGATCAAGATACAATCTGACACTGGCCTGCAAATTGCAAAAAAACATAAGGAAATATGAATTTCGCGGTCTACCACTACCCATTTTTTTTTTCGCCGATGGGAAATCATCAAATGACTCCTCCTGCTCTGGGTGGAGCGGAAGGGAGTGTCAGACTCTTACTGACTAAAACCCACCCGTGTTCCTTCCTTAGCCCTTTATGTTCCGGGGTAGCGGTAATCCTTTCGGACAATCCCGCTGTAGGTACCCCTACTCATTCTGGTACCCGAATCTACCGTCAAAATAATCTACGAACATTATCAAAATAGACTCAAATTCGCTCTACCGTCACTTTTTAATTTAGCAAGATTATGCAACTGTGTTAAATATAACTTGTTGCAACACTTCGCTGCTGTGCTTAATTAACAGACATCTTAATCATCAAAATAGCCATTATAATCATCATCTGTCATCGTAAACGTCCACTTCTGAATAGCGGAAAGCGATGACGCTATCGTTTGTATGAATTAAGTATGACGTACAAACGCGGATTGCCGTATTCCACATTGGCCACCCTGAGTGAATGTGCCGCTGTGTGTCAGGTGCAGGTTGCCAAATGTGGAATACGTGAAATACGTCCGCGGTTTGACTGATCGCGCGAGTATGTTACACTAGCTTATGCCCGCGACTTCGTCCGCGTGAAATTTCTTGTTATCCTATAAAAGTCGGTAATACTGTAGCTTACCATTTGTGAAAGAATTTTCGGCATCGGATTTATTCGAGAAATAATTTTGAAATTTTGACAGTTATTTCATACAAAAACTGTCAAACGTCAATTTTATTCCCCGAATAAAAGTTATCTGGCGATGGAAGAAAAAAAAAACCTTACTTTAAAAATCAACAGGATCTCGTTGGCTTAAATATTTTTACATCGAACAAACAAACGTCGAAGAAAGAAGTTCGTATTAAGAAACAGCAAACAAAAAAGGTGTAGTAAAAACATAACCTCGTATTATCAAGGCATCGATGTATAATCATGCATGTTACAATTTTCGCGGAATAGTATTTCGAACTCGTCTATGGAACCCCATCGGATCAGTAGTTCCGAAGATTACCGCCTACATACAAATTTACAAATTTTACCACATTAAAATCGCCGCAATGCTCGCGCGGTCAACCAAGTAGCGTATATATGTACGTCATTTTCATTATTCAGTTAAAAGATGGCGTGATCGCGTACCCGCGCGTTTGAGTTTGATCGCTATCGTTTAGGACGCAGGGTAAAAGAACGCGACATTCGCTTTCGTTTAGGACGCTGCCTATAGCATTAACATCACATCTAAATTCCCCAAAGGATCAGGCAGAGGTGATTTGTTCACCCACATTTCGTTGGTTATGTTTACTGAGCAGAAATCCGGATTCCGGGGTGCTATTAAGAAATTCCCAGTGGATAAACCTAAAAACACTATGCTCGAACTGGAGATCCAACCTATGGACTCAACACAGTTTACGCAGTCACATAATATGCAAGCACAAGACAAACAGGCTTCTTCTGGATACCTAAACTCACTCCATCGTCGAATTTATCTCTGTCACCTCTGACCTAGGCTCTGTCCGCTGTCCTCCCATACCTACTGTTATTTGAAAACATTGTAAAAGCCAATTATATTTAAAAGAGTCACCGTGGAGTTTCTTGCCGGTTCTTCTCCATAGGAAACGACCAATTGGAACCGTGCACATAGCTTCTGACGTTTCATAAGTGCCCATGTAGGTTTATATGTGAAATAAAATATATTGATATGATTTTTGATTTTAATTTTGACTAGAGTCAAGAAAAAAACCCATTTCAAATATAAAAAATTAAAAAAAATCAGTCAACAGATTATAGACGCAGACTTTTGGATATAAGGCCCGACGTTCTCAAGTGCATTATCATTTGATACGCCAGTATCAGCATCTCAAGATCATTGCTAATTAATCAATACGGCGTCTTGAGGACAAGACGCCATACTTGAGGACTTGATCTCGTGAACGATTACTTAAGTAACATTGACCGAAGTTTAGATTAACATTCCTCACATTTCAATTTATTGAAATACTTGTATTTTGATTAAAATTTTAACGAATAGCGCTCAAGAATGACGACATACGACACACTTGTTTGATAATGTAAATATTTATTATGCTACCTGTCAAATCTTATAAATGTGCGTTAATTATGAGAGTTGGATAAAAAGCTCTCAAGTTAACGCTATATTTAGCGCGCAAGTTTAATAATTTAGTTGCCTTGAATAAATTCAAGTTTGCATACGATAATCACCATTTTGTTGACAGTGGTGGCCAAAGTCGAGTGGTATAAAAACTTTTTTACAAAAAAAAAAAAAAAAACAACCGACTTCAAAAAAAAACATTTCAAAGTGAAAAATAACTTTAATTTCGGAAGTCGGTGTCGTTGGTTCCGCATTTTTCGACGACGACTTTCGAAATTAAAGTTATTTTTCACTTTGAAATGTTTTTTTTGAAGACGGTTGTTTTTTTTGTAAAACGTTTTTTTTGTAAAAAGTTTTTTTATGTACACCACATTAATAAAAAAAAAATAGTCATTCTATAGGGTTACCCTGACGAGTAACTTCGTGTTATAGACAGTTATAGGTAGTTAATTGAAAACTATTGCTTGAAACAAGTTCTATACAAATGTCGAATGTCATGGTTGCAGTTGGAAACTACCTCAGTACAGTATAATATTTAAAACCCGTAAGGCAATTCTAATTATAGATTCTTGCGGCCCGGTCGGGTGCAGCTTTCAAAATAGCACTTTAATCACTTCAACTAGTTTTATCATAGTAACCTTTAAAGCTGGGGTTTCTTTTGCAAAAAAAATAATACTGACACCCTGTCTTACTGCAGGGCAAAAACGTCATCTCATTCAAAGAAGGCACGAGTATTGCCCACTAAGTACCCACGCTTGCTCCGGGTTTCTGAGTCAAAGATACATTTTATTCACTTCGAAGGTTTATAATATAGCGTTATATAAGTAGGTACCTACCTACTTAGCAATGGCTGATGTTTGTTTACCCTTGCATACCGAACAATATTTCTAACAAACACTTGCAGAATCTTTACTAAATGCATAAGTTTTGCATTTATCTAAATGCAAAAACATTTAGAATTGATTATGTAAACAAATAACATAAGGTGAATCTAAATATATAAAACTCAAAGGTGACCGACTGACATAGTGATCTATCAACGCACAGCCCAAACCACTGGAGGAATCGGGCTGAAATTTGGCATGCAGGTAGATGTTATGTATGACGTAGACATCCGCTAAGAATTTTATCTAAATATATAAAACTCAAAGGTGACTGACTGACATAGTGATCTATCAACGCACAGCCCAAACCACTGGAGGGATCGGTCTGAAATTTGGCATGCAGGTAGATTTTATGACGTAGACATCCGCTAAGAAAGGATTTTGATAAATTCTACCCCCAAGGGGATAAAATAGGGCATGAAAGTTTGTATGAAACTTTGTCAATTTTAAATCGATCGGGCTGAGACTTCGCATGCATATAGCTACTATGACGTAGGCATCCCCTAAGAAAGGATATTGATAAATTCAACCGCCATGGGGGTAAAATAAGAGATGATGGAGGATGTAAATGTATTAGTTTTTTTTTAATAATACTTAACGCGAGCGAAACCGCGGGCAAAAGCTAGTCATTAATACATCTTTCTAAGTTAGATTTGTACAATAAGAACCAATCTCTTACGGAAAAGTGCTTATGGTAGAAATCTAACTTAGAAAGATGTATTCATGATTCAAATGATTATAATAATTCTCTAAATATGTACCTGTTATTGTCGCGAATCATATTTTGATCAAGATACAACCTGACACTGACCTGCAAATTGCAAAAAACGTAAGAAAATTTTAATTTCGCGGTCTACTACTACCCATTCACCTTAACAATGGTTATGACTTGTGACTTAAGGTGAAATTAATATTCACCAAGAAGAATAAAATCACTATTTATTTTTAAATGCTACTGGGTCTTTACAATTTTTTATAAAGAATTGCACCATTTGTGAATATTTTCATCAAAAACTTCTTTTTATAATCTCGCTAATCACAATTAATGTTTTAATTATTTTCTCCTAAGCCTTTAAATATCTATAAAGCGTTTAAATATTTTATTTTATTTATTTTTACTTTAAGTTTACTTTCCTTTACAATTTCACACACAGTAAAATTAATATCATTAAGTTATCGTTCATACATGGTGTTATTTTTTTTTCATATAACTTAAAAACACAATACAAAAACCTGTAATCACTGCACTTCAATCCATTGACATTTCGGTACAAACTTTTCACTCAAATTCCTTTTGAAGTTTAGCTACACACAACACAACACTTCAAGCATCTTCAGTAAACAAGTACAAGTAAGTACCTACACAGATGATCCTCAGAACTTTCTCACTCCTACACCTAGTGCTATATACTACCCCCACTTGAACTAAGGCAAGAGATTCGCAGTTCAGACCTAGCTCAGGGATGGCAAACCATTTTTTTTTTGTTTTTTTTTTTTGTTAGTCCCGGGCAAAAGCCTCCCCTTTTTAACTGGCATCAAAAAGGAGGAGGTTCTCAATTCGACAGTATGTTTTTTTTTTGTACGTTTGTTACGCGATATCTCCGGCAATTGTAAATCGATTTCAAAAATTATTTTTTAATGGATAGGGTATGCCTCAGCTAGGGGTGGTCCCATATAAATTTGATTAACTTTGCTTGGGTATTTTTTAAGTTAGCTTCAATAGTACCTACTTATTTTTGTCACTTAGTTTATATTGATGATGTTATAATAACTTCCTGTAACTGATATTTACATAGCGAGTAGTGTTATACGAATTTGTGGTCAGTGGGTCGTCTTTTATGTGGGGTAAGTACAACGTAAAACTGAAAAAAAAAATCGACTCCTAAAGAAAAGAAAGACACTAGGCACAAAGTGAAAAATAACTTTAATTTCGAAAGTCAGTGTCGTTGGGTTCGCATTTTCGTTGTTTGCCACCGACTTCCGAAATTAAAGTTATTTTTCACTTTGTAGTGTCTTTTGACTGTATGGTGCCGGACTTAAAAAATAGCACCACCCCATACTTCCCGTGGCGTGGGTGTCGTAAAAGGCGACTAAAGGTCGTACCGGAGAATGGGCAGCAGCGTTCTCTATGCATTCCACCACCATACTATACTGCGATCGCCAACCCGCCTGCCAAGCGTGGCGATTATGGCAAACCCGCCCCTTCTTGGGGGAGGCTGAAATGATGATGATGATGAGTGTCTTTTGTGGAAGTTGGTTGTTTTTTTTTCTAAAAAAGTTTTTTCCTTCCAAACCACGCGATCTCTGGCCATGTCGGCCCTGCAAACGTTACCAAATCGTCACCACTTTCGCCGCAAACCGTTTACCCAATTATTTATAAACGTTGCTTGAAGATAAGAGATTTAAACGTCGAAATTGTATGGTTAACCAGACGCTACATTAACTTTAAGCAACGTTAAGTTTATAAATAAGGTAATAATTACCTACTTACCTTATAATACCTGCATCTGTATGCCATCTTTTGAAAGCATTTGTGTCTTTCACGTGCCAAAAGAGCAACAAAGGCCGCATTCTGAATTGGCTATAATCGCTCACAGCACTCACATCATCTCACATGCGTTCCGATTTAGATACCTATTACGATTATGACAGCTGAGACCTGTCAACAATTCGGAACGCTCGTGAACGCGCTCACAGTGCTTACTCAATGTCAAAACGATATTATTACAGTATTTCTTAGTATAACCACCACGTTTCTTCTTCTTTGGTTAGATGGCGACTGTCAGCCAGAAGCACAATTTCGAAAATTCCACGTTAGTTTAATTTTGAGTTAGGATGCAACTTAAAACAAAACACACACTCACACACACACTGTCATTTTTGACAGCGCTCACTGTGATATTATTAAAAGGCATGGTCGGCGTTATCGCAAGACAGCGCATGTCATGACGTCATCTATGACGACTCACGGGACATTGTTATCGCGCTCACGCTAATTCGGTACGGGTTTAAGCACGCTCAAATCTATTATTTCCCATCTTGGAACGCAGGGAAAGTTACATATTTTGTCGCAATCAAGTCGTATCCAGTACACCAGCACCATCTGGTGGCGCTCTACAGAGTCTAGCCGGAGTTCGTGCCCTGCAGAGCGAACTGTGACGAGGTTCTTGACCATTGGACATCGTACGGACAACATGTGCTCAGAAACTGTCCCGCGTTCCGTATCGTTGTGTCGTGTACCTACTTACAGTGTGTTATTCGCTAGTGTGATTAATTTGTTTGTAAAATAATAATTTGATTTGAACTGCAAACGGTTTTTCTATTGCGAAATAACCAACATTACCCATAAAACGCCCACAATAGTTAAAATATGACTGATGAAAACGAGAAAATCTTACCTTCTCTGTCATATTGATAATGATTTTCTGTTTTTCAACGACCCCAGAAGGAGGATCTTTATTTGGCAACTTTTTATATTACAGTGATTTATTAAAATGGCACAATATCACCATACATTTTCTAGCTTCTATGAATAGTCAAAATCATGACAAAGGAAAAAAAAACATTTTTAATGGGTGCTTACAATTTTTTTTTTATACTTATAATTTAAATGGCATCTCGCAGGTCAACCTATGAGGTGGTCGGATCCTTAACCGAGCTATCTTGTGGATGCCCTAATAAATTAAAGCCTCCAACCACAGATACACCTAGATAACGCAAGAGCAACTACTTCGCGTGCCAAAAATCGCACCAGCTTACGTACAAAAATCGTAAGCCTTTCGAGCTCAGTCCTGTATACTGTTGGCTGGGTAAGCGTGAGCGAGAGCGCGAGCTTGTGACGTCATAGTAGGTAGTCAAAAAATGGCACGCTTGGTTTTCATACAGTTCGTGATAGTTGCGTTATCTAGGTCTATCTATATCTGTAGACCTAGATACCATTTCCACCATCAACGCTCTAAAAGCCAGCGAACAGGTTGCCAACACCAATAACCTTTTCAACGAGCTGGTTGGTAGTGTACCGGGACTGGAGTATGAGAAACCCACCATCACCATAGACCTGACTGGGAACGATACCTTAACTAGATGTCCAACTCCAACTAGTCATAATAAAATTAAGAAATATATTAAAATTAGTAAAAACATTAAAAGATACAAGAAACTCTTGAAGACACAAAATGTTCACAAGTTTAACATTATTCTTAAGAAACAACGTATTAACTTACAAAGCCAACTAAATGTATGTAATAATAAGTTGGAAAATAGCAGACAAATGTATTATGTCGACATACAAAACCTTCAAAAGGAATTACTGAGCAGGGAAAATGCACTTAAGGAAATATCCTGTAAGTATGAGTCTAGTCAACTTATGCTGAGCGAGCGCTTGCAAGAGGCCTGTGAGTTGGTGGACCTAGTCAAGTACAATGCAGAGAGGTATGAGTCACTGACCAACAATCTTACCTGTAGTTGTGCTCCCACTCACACTAACACCACACCACCCGATTCACCTCAGATGTTACAGCTTGTTGTACCTGCTACTACACCCACTTCAACTCATACTATAGAACCTATCTATCCCACTCAAAGTAATGTTTTGGTATTTTCTGATAGATTAGGATCAGGTTTTGGATCATTATTAAATAACCGCTCTAAACATACTATAGTTAATTGTTGTTATCATAACCTGCATTTTAATGAGCTTGTTCATAAAATAAAACATACACAAATGAATGAGCAGACTACTGTAGTTCTTTTAATTGGAAACAGTCTGAGCGTAACAAAAAGGGACATAGTTAATGGTATTGACACCCTACTTAAATTAAAACTAGGTAAATTAATATTATGTGCATTGCCATATTCTGATAATTTGTATGATGCAGAAAACAATTACATTTATAGTTTAAACAACTTAATGCATATTTTGACATGTCGTCATAGTGACCGTTTATTGTATTTTGATACAAACTATTTTGTTAGGGATTTTGTATTAGTTCAGGAACATAATATGTTTCTTCCCAAGAAAAGTCGGCATGTACTGGCTACTTTGTTAGCTTACAATATACACGCAGTTATTGATAATTTAACTGAGACTAGGTTAAGTGACGAAACAGTATTATCTAGTACTTCTAATAATACTGTAATTAATTCTTTAAACTTTTAGACTCGACAAAAGAGAAGCATAATAAGAATATTTTACTATATCACCAAAATATAAATCGCTTTTCTGGCAAAATCCTAGACGTGGAAATGTTAATAGATAAATATCATATGGATATCTTATGTTTTTGTGAAACCTGGTTAAAACCGGATAGAATGTTGTTTAATGCCAATAATTTTTCAGTTGCCAGTGCGCACAACAGGTCCTCAATAGGGGGTGGTACTTTGATATTATGTAATAGTTCTTTTAGGTATAAAGAAAGAAAGGATATCACTGCTTGCTCTGTTGATCGCTTATGTGAGGTAGCATGTGCAAAAGTTGAAGGCCATACTTTCTTATGTGTTTATAGACCACCAGCCTCAAATTTGTCATCATTTTTGATCATAATGGAAGAAATACTTAGTAAACTTTTTAAAGATAGTAAATTTGTTTTTGTTTGTGGTGACCTAAATATTGACCTATTAGTTAATTCACCAGAAAAATGTAAGCTAATATCATTGTTTAAATCATTTAATTTAAAATGTATATTTAATGAAGCGACTAGAATAACAGCAACTTCAGCTTCATGCATCGACAATGTATTTACTAACTGTAAAATAAAAGACTCGTCCTTAATTACTGGCGTCAGGTCTGACCATACTGGTCAACTTGTATCATTTGACTTAGGTAAAAGATTACACATAGATAAATCCATTCAATTAAGACCTCTAACTAAAAATAAATTGAAAATGTTTAATAATAATGTTCTTAGCAATCTTTCCACAGCTAGTTTTGATTCACAAGACCCCAACATAAACTATGGTACATTATTTTCTACAGTATGCCAAGAATTCAATAAAGCATGTCCTGTAAAAAAAGTTACTATAAATACTAAACCAAAATTTAGTGAATGGGCCACTGCTGGCATTAGAAAAAGCAGAGATATTTTATATAATCTGTATCACGAGAAATCATTAACTTCTGATCAAGCCCTTCATAATTATGTAAGGAACTATTCTAAAATATTCAAAAGAGTCTGCGCTGAGGCTAAATCTAAATTAATTAGTAACAAAATTAGTATGTCTAATAATAAAATAAAAGCTGTGTGGCAGGTAATAAACAAAGAAACTGGAAACACAAAACAGCGAGATCAGAATGAGTTGTCCCTAAAAATTGATAATGAAACCATTTCAGATAAGTTAAAAGTTGCTGAGACACTAGAAAATTTCTTTACCAATATCCCAATAGAGGTTACAAAGTCTCTCCCCTCATCACCTATATTAGCTGAAGCCCTTCTTAAGGAAAATTTTAATAGGGAAATTCCAAGCTTTGAATTCAAGCCCATTTCTGTTGACACAATTAAAAAAGCATTTAAAAGTCTTAACATAAAAAACACTGAAGACTTATGGGGGATTTCTGTTAAGGTTCTTGGAGATATTATTGACACAATTGCCCCTGCCCTAACAGGCATATTTAATCAATGTTTAGACAGCGGTACGTTTCCTGGCTTAATGAAACATAGTAAAGTAGTACCGATATTCAAATCAGGTAGTAAGTTGGATCCCTCCAATTATAGACCTATATCTGTGCTACCAGCATTGAGCAAAATCTATGAAAAAATCATGCTGGACCAGATGTTGTCACATTTTAATTCAAATGGGATTTTACATAGTCGCCAGTTTGGTTTCACGAAAGGTAGGTCGACGACAGACGCGGGAGTAAAACTCATCAGTCACATTTTGGAATCCTGGGAGAAGTCCCAGGATGCAATTGGCATTTTCTGTGACCTCTCAAAAGCGTTTGACTGCGTTGACCATAATACACTGATCTGTAAATTATACCACTACGGAATTCGTGGACAAGCTGCTGATCTTGTTCTTTCCTATCTGTCAAAGCGCCAGCAAAAAGTAAACGTTAACGGGGCGACGTCTTCGGGGTCTCTAGTTAAGATGGGCGTGCCTCAAGGCTCAATTCTTGGCCCTTTCCTATTTCTAGTTTATATTAATGACCTTCCTTACATGATGGCTAACTTGTCGGATATCATTTTATTCGCTGATGACACTTCCCTTATTTTTAAAATAGATAGAAAAGATACGGATGTCTTACATGTTAACGATAGTCTGGCTGTTCTCTCGAAATGGTTTGCAGCTAATAATCTTTTACTTAATGCGAACAAAACTAAATGTCTTAAGTTTTCATTACCAAATGTACCTCAAGTGGGTCTGAATTTAGAACTTGATGGCAAAAGACTAGATACTGTTACGGAAACTGTATTTCTAGGAATTACTTTAGATTCAAAATTACAATGGGGCGCACACATTAGAGCTCTCTCAAGTAGATTAAGTTCAGCTGCATATGCAGTAAGAAAAATAAGGCAGTTGACAGATATAGCCACAGCTAGGTTAGTATACTTTGCTTATTTCCACAGTATTATGTCTTATGGTGTTCTGCTGTGGGGATCGGCAGCTGACGTAGATTCAATTTTCATTTTACAGAAGAGGGCAATCCGCGCAATCTATAAAATGGGTCCTCGCGAGTCTCTTAGAAACAAATTCAAAGAAATTGATATACTAACTCTGCCTTCTCTTTATATTTTAGAAAGTATTTTGTATGTTCGCAAAAACTTAGGACTCTTCAAAATAAGAAGCGATTTCCATAATATAAATACACGTAGTAAAAATGAAATTGTGTTACCTAAATTTAGATTAACTAAAACTAGCAAGTCATTTCTTGTAAACAGCATCCGTTTTTATAACAAGTTGCCAAAACCGGTTACAGAACTTAGCGATGGAAAGTTCAAAACCCTCATCAAACGTGTCCTTATCAAAAAAGCATATTATAAGATTAAAGACTACGTTGAAGACAAGCTAGTCTGGCAATAATTCCTTCTGCACATGTGGCTTCCCTGGCTTCTCATTAACGGCATAACTATGTAAATGTCTATTAACTGCTCTCAAATTACGATGTTTAATTTTATTTAATTATTATTAATTTTTTTTACATACTTTTTGACATAATTTCTTTATTATTTGACATTATATACTTTTTGACATAATTTCTTTATTAATTGACATTATATACAGACTCTTGAAATTTTTCACCTCTTTATTAGTGGTTTTAATGAGAATCATAACACTTGGTTTTAGTAGGTTTTTATTATTATTTTTCTTTTTTTATTATCTATCCTTTTGATAGATTCTTATTTTGTAAATGTGAGGACTTTGTAGGCCTTATAGACTTTAGATCTGTAGACCATTTTCTATTTTATCAAGTACTTGGTACTTGTTGACAGGCCTGCGCTGTCCTCCCATACCTACTGTAATCTGGAAACATTGTAAAAGCCAATTATTTTTAAAAAGAGTAACCATGGAGTTTCTTGCCGGTTCTTCTCCATAGGAAACGACCAATTGGAACCGTGCACCTAGCTTCTGACGTTTCATAAGTTCCCATGTAGGTTTATGTGAAATAAAACATTTTGATTTGATTTGATTTGTGCCTCCAACCACGGCTAGAGGCCTTAATTCACACAATCTCTTGTTACGTGCCGTAGGTTGGCCACCCCTGGCGTAGCCTTTCTAATGTTACAAGTATGATCTTCTAACTAACTTAACGTCGTCGGTCTGTAGCTGTTAGCGATAATCATTTGGACCTTTACGACGGTCCCCGAACCAGGCGGCGCCTGTATCTTGGGGACCAGAGTTGTGATACATAAAGCCAATTACCTCTGCAGTTTATGTAAGAGTAGGTAAGTAATTGCAAGCGATTATATAAAACTGAATTTAATATTGAGATCAAAGTGAAAGTGAAAGTAGAACATTAAGCCTAAATGATCATATTGGACTGCATCTCATGCACTGGACCACAAAGCATGTCCGAAATCTTCACAGAGCCATGAAGAGATGAGACTTTGCCAAAGAGCGATGGAACGCAGCATTCTGGGCGTGCAAAGACAGGACAAAATTCGGAACACAGCACTGCGTTCCAAAACGGGCATAGTGGATGTTGGAAAGTTGGCTGCCATGCTGATATGGGATTGGTCGGGTCATATCAACCGCAAGCAGGATGACCGCTGAGCAAAAGTCTCCACATCATGGGTGCCTGAAGATAGACGGTGCCGCCGAGGCCGGCCCATATAGGTATTATTATTATAAATGCATACCGCGTGGTCTCTTTTGAGGTGGCGCAGGAAAAGCGTTCCCAAAATGTCTTGGGCAGGCCTTTGCCCAGATTAGAAATAGGGCAGTAGGTGCAGGATTTATAAAAGGGTAATATCCTGATATAACTAACATGGTTCTGGTTGACACCATCCGCTTGGTCTAGTGTCTGTAATTACACCAGCAACTTAAAACTGTCAGCTGTGCTCTTTAGTGATAGAAATGTGATGAGGCCATAGAGGTATGATGAACAGGGTGTAAAGTTGACTCATCCTCCATAGAAAGGGAAGGAGCTTCCGACCAGGCGGGTGTTCTGTCTGGTGGTCCGATGATTGATGTCGGGACATTGTATTGTATATACTTTTTTGCGGCAAACTTTGCTTGCGCGATGCAGGACTTTGCGTGACGTCAGTCTGACGTGTAGTTCGCATGTGGCGATTGTAGATGTCGCCACAAGACTATTGATATACCTAAAAGTAGATACTAGACGTTAGACGTGCGCTTTCACAAGGAAACAATATTAAATGTCAATGACTTCGGTGCTCTTTCGAAGAACCCTGTGGTTTATGATTCTCTCTATCACCTGGCTGGTTTTACCGATCTGAAATTACATACTGGAGCGGCTTGAACTTACTTACTACCTCGTTTTGTAACAATTCTTACTCAGAACAGGTTTTTTCAATGGGTTTTGCGTCCATTCTGACCAAAGGAAAAAGTACCGTACAACGAATTTAAACGTTGGTCTCAAAATAGATAACTACTAGCTTCCGCCCGCGGCTTCGACCGCGAGGTATGTCGATAAAAACTATCTTATGTCCTTCCCCGGGATGCAATCTATCTCTCTGCCAAATTTTATCGAAATCCGTTCACTGGTTTAGACGTGAAAACGTAACATACAGACAGACAGACTTACTTTCGAATTTATAATATTAGTATGGATATGTCGCAGTCGGATTGTATACATTAAGGCAAGCCGTTATCAAAAACAGGGGCCGTTTTGGACCGACCGTCCGTAGGAATATCGGGATAAAAAATATCATATTATGTGTTATTCTACAGCTACTTTACTGTAAAGTTATGTCCAAAATCCGTTCAGTAGTTTTTGCGTGAAAGAGTAACAAACATGTCCATCCATCCATATCCTCACAAACTTTCGCGTTTGTTCGTGTGATCATAAAAAAAAATATTATCACACATCCTTGGTATAAATAAATTATAAACAAAAATTACAACAGCTTATAATTAATTTGGATCTAACTAATTGAATTTCTAAAATAAAACTGTGTGGCCGATATTCTTTACGTAATAAAGTTTTTGCAAAATATTAATCCATGGACCATTTCGACGTATTTATGTGACAACTTAATTGATAATAATATGAAGAAAAGAGATGATAAAAAACTGGCCAAGTGCGAGTAGGACTCGCACACGAAGGGTTCCGTACCACAAGGCAAAAACGCCGAAAAAAACCTGTTTGTTGTATGGGAGCCCCCTTAAATATTTATTTTATTTAAATTTTATTATTTCTTCTTAAAGTTAAAATACAACTGAGTATTTTGTGAATATTTCAAGTGCCTACCTGTTGCCATTTTTGTTATCGAGCAAAAAAGGGCAAAAAAATCGCGTTTGTTGTATGGGAGCCCCCCTTAAATATTTATTTTATTTTGTTTTTAGTATTTGTTGTTATAGCGGCAACAGAAATACATAATTTGTGAAAATTTCAACTATCTAGCTATCGCGGTTCTTGAGATACAGCCTGGTGACAGACAGACAGACGGACAGACGGACAGACAGCAATAGGGTTCCGTTTTTATACGGAACCCTAAAAAGTATCTATAAATCACACTATAATTATATTCACACACTAATATTATAAAGGCGAAAGGTTGTGACTCATTGTGAGTGTGTGTGTTTATGTGTTTGTTACTGCTTCACGCTCAAACGGCTGGACCAATTTTGAAGCATGAAGCATGCATGCTTGAAGGTATTTAGGTAGCTGATACCCTGGATTAACATATAGGCTAATTTTTATCCCGATATTCCCCCGGGATCGACATTTACGCGAGTGAAACCGCGGGATGCAGCTAGTCATATAATAATATAATCTGGTGGCGCTGGACAGAGTCTAGCCTGAGTCCGTGGGGCGTCGAGGAGAGCCAGCAGCGAGGTGCAGCGGCGGACTTGACCATTGGACATCGTACGGACAACATGTGCTCAGAAACTGTCGCGCGTTCCGTATCGTAGAGTGTGTACCTACAGTGTGTGATTCGATAATGTAATTAAATATATTGATCGCGCACATTTTACATAAACTTCTATCACATAGAATTATTTCAGATTTTTCTCTTTGCAAACTTCGGAGATAAGGGGGGGAAAACGGTATTTTTTTTTAATTTTTCATCTAAAATCAAAAACTAAGCAGACTAAAAAAAAAAAAATGTTTGAGAATTTGCAACCTGCGCTCTTTCATATGATACCCCACATGCTCTTGTAGCCCCACTTCTATTTTTTTTACAACCCCTTTCAGTCCCTGTTGCAAAAAAATGCAACATACATTTTTATTTCTTTCTTATTTGCAAAATAGTTGGGCAAACGTCATCTGAAACTATTCCAAATTTCAAGTTGATAGCATTAGTAGTTCTTGAGTATCCAGCTGTGACAGACAGACAGACCAACAGACGGAGAGACTGAGTCTCACCATAAGGGTTCCGTTTTACCATTTTGAACGGAACCCTAATAAAACTATAGTACATTACTTTGAATTGCTTTTGTAAATTATTTCTACAAAAACATCTCAAACTGTATTTTTTCAAAAATCATGCACGGCGAGTGCATTGAAAAAATGCAGTTTACAGTAAATGTGTCCCCAACACTTTATTGCGAATTTGTGAATAAACTAAACCTTTTTTTTTGAGATTCCAGGTTGGGCAAAGGGGCTAAGTAATAAGCTGCAAGGATCGATCGATCAGGTTAAGCTACGCTTGCCGTGGTTGGTCTGTGGATGGGTGACCATCTTTACATACCAAGACCCTTCCGTGCCTCGGAAAGCGCGTAAAGCCGTTGGTCCGGGATGTCATTCGTGGATCTTTGACAGTCGTTACGGGTCGTCAGAAGCCCGAAAGTCTGACAACCCAGTTTTACCAAGGGGTATCGCATTACCCAGTAACTGGGCTGTGGAGGTCAGATAGGCAGACGCTCCATGTAAAATACTGGTATTCAGCTGCATCCGGTTAGACTGGAAACCGACCCCAACATAGTTGGGAAAAGGCTAGGCAGATGATGATGAGGTCGGGCAAAGAGTTAATTGGGTTTTCCATTAGTTTAATTTTATAGTAACAGTCAGGAGTTTGGAAGTTGGCGGTGTAATACTCCCGTGCCATGGAAAGTACGTTAAGCCGTTGGGCCTGCGTCTGATCTCTTCTCCGGTCCTGTCGTTCTTTCTTTCTTTCTTTCTTTCACTATAATATCTCCCGCGCTTCGGCGCCGAATTTATTTATTTACTAGCTGCGCCCCACGGTTTCACCCGCGTAAACGCTGATCTCGTGGGAATATCGGGATAAAAAGTAGCCTATATGTTAATCTAGGGTGTCAGCTATATTTACACAAAATTTTATCAAAATTGGTCCAGCCGTTTGAGCGTTAAGAAGTAACAAACATATAAACACACCCCCACACACACTCACAAACTTTCGCCTTTATAATATTAGTGTGATTTACTAGATACTATTGTTATGCTTCTGCATAACAATAGTATCTCGGCCAAGGCGGCCAATCTCAACGGAGAATAGCCTTCTGGCTCTCTCCTCCGTTGAGATTGGTTGCCATGGCCGTAATATGGTGTGGAGGTCCTTACATGGTGTCCCGTAATCAATGGATAACCTCTTAAGGTATCATTGTACTTATCATTATGAACAACTATTATTAAGGGACCAAATCTGAAATCGCGAAAAGAGAATCAGCTGTTTCCTATATTTTGACGAGTTATGCGAACATAAATGTAGGGAAACAGCAGATTTTTTTCGCAATTTATGTTTGGTCCCGTAGTAAAAGTTGTTCATAATGATAAGTACAATGACTTGTTAAGAGGTTATCCATTAATTACGGTTAATCGTCGAAGGATGAACTCAGGGTTAGGAGGCTCCTATATTTTAGTATGGTTAAGAAAAGTATGGATATTAGTAGAAAATGCTGGCGCCATCTAGTTTAAAAAATACGTGTAAGTGTCTTAAACCTCAGAAATAAACATCATTTCATCTGTGACCTTTACCGTTTTCCTCCCGGAAAATTTAGTGCCATAATATTCAGACGGAGCCGCGTTTACAAGCAAGACTTCTTTTGAACTCAGTCCTTTGTCAGCTAATCGATTCAATTAATTGGTCTACGTTGAATTTCTGTTGAATCAACAATCAGCCTTTTTATACTTATCGCGTGGTTAATTACAATTTGGCGTCTGTAATGTTTTTATTATACCTATCAGCAAAAGTGTATTTTATGAACTTGATTCGACCATGAACGATTATAGTGGACTCAGCGTATTAAGGCTCCCGGAGACAGGCGCGACGCGACTCTAGCAGCAAGAACCATTTTCATAAAGATTTCATGCCTGTCTGCGAGGGCCTTTAAGTGGAAGCCTGCAACAATGGAGTGACATGCTTGGCTGGTAGGTACTGCGAATATCGGAAACTAGCTTTTTTGCCGCGACTGCGTCCGCGTGAAACCCGCGTAAGTTTCGATCCCGTGGGAATATCGGGGTAAAAGTGTCCTATGTGTTAATCCAGGAAATGGTCTATCTATGTGCCAATTTTCATCTAAATCTGTTCAACGATTTAGAAAGAAAAGAGAAAGAAAAAATGTTTATTTGGACACAGTTCATGAAACACAAAATACAAAATTAACAAAAAAACAACAATAGTATAATATGTGCCTCACGGCTGCGCCAAAACGGTTCATTTCAGCATTAATGCCAGACAGATGCTGTCTGACGCTGGTTTTCTAATGAACCTTTAGGGAAAAGTGACGGGGAGTACACACAGTTTCAACATACCTAATACATACTTTTTTATACTTATAAATAAATAAATAAACTAGTACCTAATCAAGAACATATCATTACAAAAACAAATAACGAAAACAACAAAGTATCATCAAAACCTGTTCTTCGCGATCAATCTAGATGAGATAAATATTGCTTCGTGCACGATGCACTCAAAGCGCAACAGGTCGCCGAACGCGACGGTCACCTACATGTTATTTAGTTTTGAGACAAGAAAACTGGGCTATTAGAATAAAAGTATGAATAGTAGTCGTAATAATAATATAAACATAAACTAAGTTAATAAAAAATAAAAATGACTCACAAATAGTTAATTTAATGCTATTCGAAGTGAAGAAATAAAGTATCTACCTTTATCAATAGATGAAGTAGGTACAAATGGTAATAGAAGAAGGTAAGCGTTATTTTCTACTTACGATAATTTACTTTTACGGATCAGCATTGTTATTTTGAGTTTCGTGTTTGTGTAAAACAACTTATTTCTACCCTCTTATGTTTTAGTTGTGCATTTTCGAATGATGCTACATCCTGTGCTCACATTAACAAAAGTACCTACCGTCTTCGGCCAAGGTTCCACAGAAGAATAAATAAAACTAAATAAAAAAGGTGGATGCGTGACGCGATCTCGACCCCAGCTGTGCGTCACAGTCGCAAGTAGGCAAGGCACAATGTGTAAGTACGAAAACAAAGAGTAACGAGATTGTGGTGACAAAAATAAATAAAAATAAATAATGTGTCCGTTTATGTTTCCCACAGGTCTCACCACTGCGGCGGCAGTTAGGCGCTGTGGATGGCACAGCAGCGCCAACGAGTAAGGGACATTTGAGGCAGCAAAGGACGGGAAAAACACAGAGCGAGCCACCACGCGCATACCCCATTCTGTACATTCGTAACACAACAGGAATTATGTTTTAAGATAAGTGCTGTAGGCATTTCATATAAGTGACACATTTAAGGCGACCATATCTAATTTCTGTTGCGAATCTATCAGATACTGCCGTAAACGTGTTCTGAACGTGTGGATAGTGCCCAGTACCCGTAATGGTGGTGGGATATTATTCCACACCTTAGATGCAGCGTATCGGAAAGTGCCTCTGAAAGCTGCCGTCCTATGAGCCTGTGTTGAAAGTTGTTGCGCACATTCCCTAGGCGCGCAATCTCGCCTACTAGCGATCCAACTAAGCTTGTCGTATAAATACTTCGGTTCCCTAGACTTAACGACACCAAAAAGCAGGCACGCTAGGTGTAACTTTCGTCTCGACTTCATCTTGAGAATAAAGTGCTTGTTAAGAAAGGGGGTGACATGACTTCTAGGGGGAATAGAGTAACAGAAGCGCGCACATGCATTTTGGACTCTTTGAATTAGACGATCGGTACGAGCCAGCAAGCGTGGGCCGTAAACCGTATCAGCGTAGTTTAATTTAGACAGAACAAGGGTTTCGACTAGCTTCTCGCGAAGCTTTTCAGATAAGAACGGCCTCATCTTGTAAAGCAGTTTCAGACGATAGAAGCAGTTTCTTACGGAGTTAGCAACGTGTTTCTCAAATCTGAGGCTGCTGTCCATACATAACCCAAGGTTCCGCGCCTCCTCCACACGGCCAATAGGCTCACCCATTAGATTTAAATTAAGGCTTAAGGGTATCTTCTTCAACTGCTGCCTGGTACCAAACAACATATACTTGGTTTTCAACGGGTTTAATGCCAGACAATTCTCATCTGACCAGACGGCAATTCTTTCTAGGTCGTCGTTTAGGTCTCTAATGGCCGACTCATAATCATCTGGACTGAAAGATAAATACAGTTGTACGTCATCGGCGTAAATATGATACTTGCATTTCTGAAGGCACTTTATTAAGTCTGCACAGTAGAGAATAAAAAGAATCGGACCTAAAATTGATCCCTGAGGAACGCCTCTATCTATAGAAGTTAGAGCCGAGGTTAAAGTAGTACCATCCGACAAACGCAATTCTACCAGTTGTTTTCGGTTGCTGAGGTAGCTGTGGAACCATTGAATGGCATTGTCGTCAAAACCGTAGTATTGTAACTTTGACAGTAATAGCGAAACGTTAATGCAATCAAACGCACGGGAAAAGTCGAGTAGCACCATCAGTGAACACATGCCCTTATCTTGGGCTGATAGAATATTGTCCGTAACATCCAACAACGCCGTAGAAGTGCTGCGCTGTTTTCTAAAACCTGATTGTAGATCAGGTAACAATTTGTTCTCTTCTAAAAACCGAGTTAATTGACGGCACACTACCTTCTCCATTACTTTTGAAAGACAGGGGAGAATACTGATCGGCCGCAAGTCTTTAACTTCTACAGGGTTTGGACTCTTAGGTAGGGGTCTAACTGTGGCTATTTTCCAATGGTAAGGAAACATTGATGACCTTATGGAATAATTCATAATGTATGTAATAGTTTCTAAAGTGTGGGGCAAAGTTAGAGAAAGCATACTTAGGGTTATATTATCGTAGCCTTCAGCATTTGACTTTAGGTCAGAAATAATGCGAGAGATATCATTTTGGTCCACCGGAGCAATTGTGAATATTGCTTCACTATATCTGTGGGTCTCATAAAATGATATAAGTGACGTGCTAGCTACAGGGTTGCCAGGGACATTCAAAAAAGTGTTATTTATGAGGTCTGGGTTTCTAAAATGTGGTGGAAGGTCTTGCCCTTGCTTTGACGATGACGGTGCAAACGTGGATTTAATGTTCTTCCATAGTAATTTTGGATTATTTATTTTATTATTTATATTGTGCTTAAAATATGCAATTTTTTCATGATACAAGGAACTTTCTACCAACGATTTTAACTGTTTATAGTAGTCCCTTTTTGTACCCGACTTATTGCTTCTATATTTGGCTAATGCATTGTCCCGCAACCGCATCATGAGCTGGATAGTGTCCGTAATCCAGGGATACGATAACTCCCTAATACGACAAGTCTTAATTGGCGCGTGAACATCAAACAGTGATATTATGCAGTGATTAAAAGTATCAACCATGTCATTCACGTCAGTGAATTCAGAAACAAGACCTATGTTTAATTGTAATAAGTCCGTATAGAAATTATCCCATAATATGTCTTTCATCGGCCTAAATTTGATTGCATATGGTATAAATTTGTCCCGCTTTATGTGAAATTCACTGACTATAATTGAATGGCCTGTAATTGAACCAATCGACTCCACAGTCGTGTATCTTGCCCTAAGGTCTGTGCACAGTAGGTCGATAAGAGTCTCACTCGTATCTGTGAAATGAGTAGGCATCGTGACCAGTTGAACGAGACTTAGGCAATTTAAAAATTCTTGTACTTTTTTGGTTTTAATCTCGTTTATATTGAGCATGTTCACATTGAAATCACCGAGCAGTATATAGTGATCACAGCTACCCAACGTAGCAAAGGTGTTCGTGATGGCATCAAGGAAAAGATCTATGTCAAACCACGGTGGCCGGTAAGCTGTACCAATGGCAATTTTTTTCCCGCTTAACGTGATTGTCAGCCACATCTGTTCGACGGAATCGAACCTGGGATCGCCCATGCCAGTACAGATGCGCGCGCTCAGACCCCGTCGCAGATAAAACCCAACGCCCCCACCACGTCCCGCGCGAACAGTTGACGGCCGCGGAGTATGACGTAGACTATAACCGGGTACAACCGGCGCGCGCCCCTCTTCCCCCGGTCGAAGCCAAGTTTCGTTTATAGCCATTATATCAAAATTATATCTGTCCATTGCACAAATCAAGTCATCATGGCCTGTACCCAGAGACCCTGCATTAAGGAAGCCAACCTTAAGATATTTCCCACTTTTAGGCATCATGACTATAATGTAAAATTACTACAGTTACGAGTATCGCTTGTTTTGCTAACACCTTTAATGCACGTTGAATCAAAATTTTACTAGCTTTCCTAAATAATATTATTGGTTCCGAATAATATAAAAACAGCTTATAGGTATTTGCGAATACTGGACAGTTAATGTGAATATGTATTATAATAAATATTATGATAATAATTAACAATATAAAAATGATTGAATATATTACTGTGTTTATAAAAAATATAATAATATGAGTATGTCGAAACCGGTTCATGAGCCCACTGAGATGCGCCGCCTGCGCCGCCATGAGACAAACAACATAACATAACATAATATCGCGCCTGTTTCCCCAGAGGGTCGGGCAGAGTGAAAACAAATGATAATAATAATTAGACCATGACACTTCTGCAACATACAATAAAATCGTCATTGGTATGTTAGAAACCAAAAATATACAGTAATACTTGAAACAAAAAAAACAGAAATAATAAAAAGTAGTAAGAAAACAAAAATATTTAGGACGTATTCTGGCCGTCGGTAACCGGTACAGGTATGGGTACAAAGATGCGCTGCACATCAGCCTCGCAGCGTATTTGGCAAGCGGCGTCCCCAGGCCTGTATCGGGCAAGTATACGGCCTCGCTTGCACCATACAAATTGCCAACCAAGCCGGCCCCCTGCCTCCCGCGCCATCCGAAACAACTCACGGTTCAGCTTCGTAAGACGTTCGTTGACGTAGAATCGCGCCGGCAGACCGGACATGTCGAGATCAGCCGAAGTCATACCACGACGTACTCGTGCTGCCTCCAGCATCTCGTCGCGTAGATCGCGGCGCGCGAGGCGCACGACGAGGAAACGAGGGCGGGTCTCCACTGGCGCCGGCTGCGTAGCATTTATGCGTCTGCCTCCAACGCGCTCGGCACTCACAATATCGCGCGCCTCTATTTTAACGCCCATCTTTGACGCCACTAGCATAGCCGTGTGTATGGGATTTTCACCACTCGGCTCCGGCAAGTTTGAAATCTGTATGTCAGTGGCTAGCAGCTCCTGATCACGGTCATTTATATCGCTCCGCAATTGGGCAATTAATTGATGCACATCCGGCGAGACTTGGGGTTGTTCAGATTTTTGGTTCTCTATGATGGCCACTCTTTCTTCCAAACTGCTCATACGCTCATTAGTGGACTTTAATGAGCATCTCAAGTCGGCCAGATCATTACGCAGTAATTGGAATTCACTCCGGACCGTGTTTATAAACTCCTCCTTGAATTACACGTGAATTGATTTACGCGTGATTGAGTAACAAATATCCAAACATAATCTTCACAAACTGTCACATTTATAATAGTAGGATGATACTCGATGAGGGACTCGTTAACAGCCGCACAGGTCGATAGATCAGGTCAAGCTACGCTTGCCGCGGTTGGTCTGTGGGTGGGTGACCATCTTTACATACCGTGACCCCTCCGTGCCTCGGAAAGCATATTAAGCCGTTGGTCCCGGCGGCCATTTGTAGATCTTTGACAGTCGTTACGGGTATTTAGAAGTCCGAAAGTCTGACAACCAGTCTTACCAGTGGGTATCGTGTTACCCAGTAACTGGGTTATGAAAGTCAGAGGCATTTCCATGTGAAGTACTGGTATTTAGCTGCATCCGGTTAGACTGGCAGATTCATTGGGTATGGGGGCTTAAAACAATGTAGAGATGGGTGGATTACACTAATATTATAAAGGCGAAAGTTTGTGAGTGTGTGTTTATGTTTGTTACTTCTTCACGCTCAAATGGCTGGACCAATTTTGATAAAAATTTGTATAGAGGTAGCTGACACCCTGGATTAACTTAAAGGCTATTCTATTTTTATCCCGATATTCCAACGGGATCGAGAGAACTGCGGGTAAAAGCGCGGCGCGCAGCTAGTAGCAAATAGTGTAGGTACCTACCTCTGATTTTGCATCAATGTCAAAATCAAAGAGATCGTTATTATCGTTGTAATAAGGTTGCTAGTAGTTTGCTGCTCGGGTTGCTGTCAGAGGTAAAATAACTGTGCCTAAGTTCGTATAGCACTCCTCTCTATACAATAGTCATCTCTGTAAAAAACATTTTTTTTTAAATTAAACTAGCTTCTGCCTGCGACTTCGCCCGCGTGAAATTTATTGTACCCCCGACACATCCTGTCGCATCGCATCGCCGCCCGCGATATTACTTCGTTTTCGCTTAGCGTCTTTTTGACTTCTTTTCATTTTGCTCGTCTCCCAAGGATCATAGCCTGATGTTAAAATAGCCTATAGCCTTCCTCAAAGATTGGGCTATCAAATGTAACAGAATAGACAAAAAATATTTTTTTCGAATCTGACTGGCACTTCCAGAGATTAGCGCGTTCAAAAAAAACAAAAAAAACAATGGCCACGTGCGAGTCAGACTCGCTCAGGAAGGGTTCTGTACCACAAGGCAAAATCGCCGAAAAAAAACACGTTTGTTGTATGGGAGCCCCCTTAAATATTTATTTTATTATTTATTATTAAAGTTAAAATACAACTGAGTATTTTGTGAATATTTCAAGAGCCTACCTGTTGCCATTTTTGATATCGAGCAAAAAAGGGCAAAAAAATCGCTTTTGTTGTATGGGAGCTCCCCTTAAGTATTTATTATATTCTGTTTTTGGTTCAACAGAAATACATCATTTGTGAAAATTTCAACTGTCTAGCTATCACGGTTCATGAGATACAGCCTGGTGACAGACAGACGGACATTGGAGTCTTAGTAATAGGGTCCCGTTTTCACCCTTTGGGTACGGAACCCTAAAAACAAACTAACTCTTCCAGCTTTATTATTAGTATAGTTATAGAAACCGACTAAGTCCATAACAGTAGTTCACATGTAATTGAATCTGAGTGATGTTTCACATTTTCGCTACAGATTGCCAAGCATATATTGTCAGGCGGCAAAATTATTACTTTTTGCATTTGGCAAGATTGCCTTTCCATCATATGGCGTCCGGTAGGCCGTCGTCTCCAAGGTCTTGCCGGTCCAATCAGCTGATTAAGGGAGCGAGTAGGTACCTAGGAGTAACACTCATGTAGGTAAACGGGAGAATTCTCTTCGTATCGCCGCTAGTACTGAATGAAAGTCGGCGCGGTGCGAGCATCTGTGGGTGCGAGTGTCGATTTGCCCACAGTTTTTTTTTTCTTTTTTATGCTGAAACACCAGGAAATATCGTGCCTTAAAATTGTGATTGTGAAATAGCCTTAGACCAAAGTCTTGTTCTAGATACTTACAACAATATATACTATGATAATATATGAGCATAAGCCTTGAACCAAAATATTGTGCGTAAGCCCACAATGTAATTGATGATGTACTTACTTTATTGATTTTCATGTCATAGGGGAGCGGCTACCGCTTCAGTGGGTAGAAATAAGAGTAAGTAGGTAGTAGGTATCGTGTTTCAGTTGTTTTTGTCAGCTAACGGAAATTAGTTAAGGTGAATGGGTAGTGGTAGACCGCGAAATTCAAACTTTCTTACGTTTTTTGAAATTTTCAGGTCAGCCTCAGGTTGTATCTTGATCAAAATATGATTCGCGACAATAACAGGTACCTACATATTTAGAGAATTATAATCATTAGAATCATTAATACATCTTTCTAAGTTAGATTTGTACATACCATAAGAACCATTCTCTTAGGGAAAAGTGCATATGGTAGAAATCTAAGGCCTCGTTTACGGAGACGCGTGGCTTCGCGCGTCGCGTGCAGTGTGGCATCTAGCGTTGCGTTGGACGTTTCTTGCGTGCACAAAGAACGGCGCGTGCAGCGGTCCGCGTCTTCATACGCACAAAAACAAACATAATTATGATTAATGTTATAGAATGTGTAATTATAATAAACTTGAACGCAACCTAATTTTGACAGGACTAGCTAATTCGGAATGCACCCTAAGGAATCTGTGGGAACTTTGAGTAGGTCACAGAGTACTTTTTGATAGAGATCGCAGATCCAATAAATGGTTGAAACGAACAGTTTGTTTTTATTAAGAACCTGCGGAATCTCCATGCATCAGGGGAATCCAAAAGAATTACCACAAAGTGGCGACCGTGAGATTACGAAAAGAAGCTGTAAAAGATGGATCTCGAGAAATTGAAGCGTGAACGCGAACAAATACGGCGTGTCTTTAATCGCCACGAGGCAACCGCAGAATCACAGGTAGACCTTGAATTTCTAATAGAAAAAATGGATAAGCTAGCATTATTAGACAAATCAATACAAGATGAGTTGCTAAGCTCCCAAACATTCGATCAGACAGGTTACGAAAGAGAATGTGACGAATGCGACATATTACGATGCAAGTGGCTAAAAGTAAAGACACGGCTGCGGGACATGAATAGGTCGGATGAATTTATGAAACAGGAGACTGGAATTAAAAGACATAATCTCAACCTACCCAAATTAGAGATTCGCAAATTTGATGACAACCCCAAGTCGTGGCTGGCATTTTGGGGTCAGTTCAAGAAAATACATGAAGAGAAAAACATGGATGCGGAAACAAAATTTCAGTACCTAACACAAGCGATGACCCAGGACAGCAAAGCAAGAATCTTGGTAGAAAGTTATCCGCCCACCGAAGAAAATTATCCAAAGGTTATCCAGACGCTTAAAGAACGATTTGCCAAGGATGAAACACTTATTGAAATCTATGTACGGCAGCTGCTGAAACTAGTGAACTGCAAATATCAACTGTTACTGGACGTGCTTTATGATAGGATTGTTACAAATTTGCAAATATTAGAATCATTAGGAATTGTTAAAGAAAAATATGAGTGTATTTTGCTACCCATGATAGAATCAGCATTACCAGAGAGCACATTACTATTGTGGAGTAAAGTCCCTTACAAAGGGGAAAAATCAAGACTCAGTAACCTTTTGAATTTTTTGCAGACAGAAGTTGAGGCTGAAAGAAGAGTGCATATAGCAAAAACTGAATTTTTAGGTAGTTCTACAGCGGCAGTTCCAACAGCAGCATGCTTGGTGTCGGAGACAAAACAGGTAAAGGAGAAGTCCATTGTTAGTCAACCTGGAAAAGAAGGTAAGGAACATTGTTATTTTTGTGAAAAGTCTCATAATACATTTGAATGTAGTAAAGCTAATACTTTTACTCTAGAAGAAAAGAAAGATGCAATTAAGAAGAAAGGGGGGTGTTATGTATGTTTAAAAAGAGGACACCTTGCCAAAAATTGCAAAGTTTTTGTGAAATGTATGTGTTGTAGTAGACGACATTTAATGATCTTGTGCCCCACACTTCATGAGCAACCCAAGACAGAAACAGTCAACAACTTTTCTAGTAATAATACAACGACCTTGTTACAAACCTTGATTGTTAAAGTTACGGGTGGCAAACACACAAAGAAAGTAAGAGCGCTGCTAGACTCCGGCTCGCAGCGCACTTATGTGAGGACTGCACTAGCTCAAGAACTGGGATTAAAGGTAACAGGAAGTGAGAGCCTTAGCCACTCACTTTTCGGTGGTGTCAAGAAGGCTACACAAACACATAGAGTGTTTGAATTTCAAGTGAGTAACCTCAATGATACATACATTACTGCAATGAAAGGACTTGAACAAAATGTACTTTGTGGCAATTTGCCTAAGGTTCAAGATTCAAACCTAATAAAGAATCTACAAAAACACCAGATCCACTTAACAGATGCTGAAGATAGCGTGGCCGCTATAAGGGACATAGACTTACTCATAGGTTCAGACTACCTAGGCTCTATCTTAGATAACAGTCTTGTGCATTATACGGAAAAACTTGTGGCTGTTAAAACAAAGCTTGGGTGGACACTGCAAGGGCCTATTGATTTGTCTCATGGAGTATGTAATAAGGTGGTCCACACAAATTTTGTGACAGCTATACCGGAAATGGATAATTCATTAGAGTTTTTGTGGAATATTGAAACTTTAGGTATCAAAGATCCTTGTAATGAGGAAGTAAATGATACTGTTTTGGAAACTTCAGTAAATGATAGCGGACGTTATGAGGTGCCATTGCTGTGGAAGAATGGATACCCGGAGATTGAATCTAATTGTGAAGCAGCAAGAAGACGTTTGGACAGTACTACAAAGAAATTATCTACTACAGGAAAGCTTGATGACTACCACCAAATATTTAAAGAATGGGAAAAGGAAGGCATCATTGAAAGAGTAAAAGAAGATAATAGTTATGACGGACATTACTTACCTCATCACGCAGTAATTAAGCTGGAAAGTACAACAACAAAAATAAGACCAGTCTTCGACGCTTCTTCCAAAGATAAGAATGGATTGTCATTGAACATGTGCATTCAGAAAGGCGTAAACCTTATAGAAGTTATTCCGAAACTTATAATGATGTTCAGAGCTGGTACCTATGGAGTTATATCCGACATAAGAAAGGCATTCCTACAGATTTCGGTGGCACCAGAGGATCGTAAGTACTTGAAATTATTATGGTGGAATGATCCCAAGGCAAAAGATGAAGTACTTACATATCAGCATGCCCGAGTACCATTTGGTGTTGCATGCAGTCCCTTCCTTCTGGCGAAAACAATCAACCACCATCTGGAGCAGCATACTCACATTTATCCAGAAACAGCTGCAAGACTAAAAGAGTGCTTCTACGTGGACAACTGTGTAACCAGCTTCGACACAAAACCAGAGGTCAAGAAATTTATTAAAGAAGCTACAGAACTTATGAATAAAGGTAAATTCGATTTAAGAGGATGGATGATGAATTCAATGCAAGAAGAATAATCACTCTCAGTATTAGGAGTACAGTGGGATAGAAAGAGAGATAACTTGTGTTGCAATTTAAACATGAAAACTGTACCTGGAAAGATTACTAAGAGAGATCTACTATCAATTGCATAGCAGATATTCGATCCCATAGGTTTCCTGTGCCCAGTTACACTAATCCCAAAGCTTATCATACAGAAAGCATGGTTATTAAAGACAGGATGGGATGATACGATTCCTGAGGAGCTAGAGAAAGAATATAAGGATTGGATATGTACCATCGACTGTCTCCAAGAGTGCACAATACCAAGTCGCCTTACAGAATTTCCACTAGACAACAGCAAAACAACAGTTCATGTATTCTGTGATGCTAGCAAAGACGCATATTCAGGCTGTGTATTTCTACGATCAGAACATAAAGAACAGGTAACTGTACGACTTATAATAGCTAAAAGTAGAGTTGCGCCCATCAAAAGGCAGATGACGCTACCAAGACTAGAGCTAATGGGGGCAGTCATAGCTTCTAGATTATACAAAGAAGTCGTAACATCAGGTCTGCTCGCTACAAGCAAGAACTACAGAGTGTATTGCTGGACAGACTCTGCGGTAGTGTTGGCGTGGATACAGAGACAAGAGACCTGGAAAGCATTTGTAACAAACAGGGTGAAAGAAATCTGCGCTATCACAGATAGAAATAACTGGAACCACTTACCTGGTATTTATAATCCTGCAGACTTACCTTCACGCGGCTGCAACCCTAAGACACTACTGGATACACAATGGTGGACAGGTCCTCAATGGTTGTACCTGAAAGAAGAAAACTGGCCAAAGTCTATCATTAGTAATAATAACAGAAAATACGAAGAAATCATTAGCGGTGAACAGAATAAAAGCATAGCAGTTAATGTGGAGATAACTACAGACAACTTCAGCAATAGCTTATTGTATTTTAGTCAATACAGCAAGATAATAAGGCTTGTTGCTAGAATACTAAGACTGTGTCCTAGAAATAGGGAAAAATATAATATAAACTCTGAATATATAGGTTTTGAAGAATACAAGCATGCTGAAGAAACATTATTTAAACTAATACAAAAAGAAAGCTATACAGACAAGAACAATATAGATAAGAAGCTTATAACTACAGAAGAAGAAGGAATAATAAAAGTGAAAACTAGACTAGAATACAGTGGGGAAGAAAAAGATTTCATACACCCAATTTTACTACCAGGAAATAACGAGATAGTACAGAGAATGGTTCAAGAAACACATAAAAAGATGAATCACGCTGGGACACAGACTTTGATGACTACATTAAGGAATTCATTTTGGATTACTGGTGTTAGAAAGCTAGTAAAGAATACAGTGTCAAAATGTATTACCTGCAAGAAAGACAAAGCTAAACATTATGTGGTTCCCGAACCACCTCTACCAGCAGATCGCATCAAAACGACTGCAGCTTTTGAAGTCACTGGTATAGATCTAGCAGGGCCATTATTCCTAAAGAATAATCAAAAATGTTGGATTGTTCTTTTTACCTGTGCTGTTTATAGAGCAATACATCTGGAACTCGTAGAATCATTATCCACAAATGGCTTTCTCATGGCTCTCAGGCGTTTTATAGCAAGGCGTGGCCGACCGAGAACAATTTATACAGATAATGGAACAAATTTTGTTGGTGCTGCTAACCTGCTTCAAGAAGTAAACTGGCACGAAGTTGAAGAAGCCACCAACTCTTATAAGATCCTATGGAGGTTCTCCGTGCCAGCAGCTCCGTGGTGGGGAGGATGGTGGGAGCGGCTGATTCGAGTAGTAAAAGAAATGCTGCGCAGAATTCTAGGCAAAGCATCAGTGGAGTGGATAGAACTCTCGACTATTTTATGTGACTGCGAAATAGTGATTAACAGCAGACCCCTTACATACGTGGAAATGGGAGATGTTAAACCACTGACACCTTTATTGTTTTTACAGAACTTACCTACTGGAGAGACACCTGATCTTGACCAGATAGATGAGAAAAACATACAGGTTCGTTATCGTTACCTACAACAACTAAGAGTACAATTTAGAACAAGATTCAAAAGTGAGTACCTATCTCTACTTATAAGCAAGGGAAAGCAACATAGAAAAGAACCTAAAGTAGGAGAATTAGTTTTAATAGAGACAGAAGGGAAGAGACTATACTGGCCTGTAGGTATAATTCAGGAGACTTACACAGGAAAGGACGGTTTTACACGGGTAGCAAGAGTTCACACTGCCTCAGGAGTAAAGGTAAGACCCTACCAAAGATTATACCCTCTGGAACTCTCTATCTCCCAAGACTGGCTAGACTGTATCCCTGCATCCAACACTACTCACCCACACCAATCACTGGAGCAGCCAGGTAATTCTCAGAGCTCAATCACACCTGTGCCTCTAGGCGCAACCACCAGGTTAGGACGTGCAATAAAACTACCACATAGATTTATGGAATAACTTTATTATTTTTTCACAGGGCTTTATTCTGAATAGTATGATGCTCTCTGGTGTGCTGTGTACTGATTACTAAATGTAAAATTTGTCGATTGTCACAATAGGTACATTTCGATCTCTAGGACTGACTCTTCGAAAGTTATATTATACTCTCAGTAATGTTATTTTAGTAACACTAAACTCAGTACCTATTTAACCTAATAAATATGTTTGTGATGTTAGATGTACCTAATCTTATAGTAAGTATGTAACTAAACTTAAGTGTAACTTTGTAAACTAAGTATGTACTTTCGACTTTTTATTCTGTCCTGGGAGTGTGTTATAGAATGTGTAATTATAATAAACTTGAACGCAACCTAATTTTGACAGGACTAGCTAATTCGGAATGCACCCTAAGGAATCTGTGGGAACTTTGAGTAGGTAGATCGCAGATCCAATAAATGGTTGAAACGAACAGTTTGTTTTTATTAAGAACCTGCGGAATCTCCATGCATCAGGGGAATCCAAAAGAATTACCACAATTAAGTACGAATTCGTTCATGGAGCCGAGGGTCATGGCGCGTCGCGTGAAGTGTAGCTGCGGACGCGGCGGGCTACGCGGCGGCCGACGCGGCTAGCCCTGCGGGGGGTAAAAAGGGACTGCCCAGGACACAAGAAAGCTGGCGCTGCGCACGACGCTGCGATCGACGCCGCGTACGACGCTGCGACCGACGCCGCGTGCGGCGCTGCGATCGACGCCCCGTGCGACGCGGCGTCGTCATCCGCAAATAATGCTACATTTCAAACAAACGCGTGTAAAACGCCTCTCCGTAAACGCTCTCATACAACGCCGTAAGTTTGAATTTAGTGCGGGTCGCGCCTCCGCACGCGACGCTCGAAGCCACGCGTCTCCAGAAACGAGGCCTAACTTAGAAAGATGTATTAATGATTCTAATGATTATAATTCTATATGTATTCTAATATGTACCTGTTGTGTGATTTAAGGTCAAGGTGGCGAAGTCCGTCATAGTTTATTGCAAGCTTGATTTGATAAACACCCTATGGCTGATTTTTTTACTTAATTGTATGTTTTGAATATTAATGATGACTAAAGATTCCTTATTTATCGGTTACTGTTAGAAACATCAATGTAACTGTTGTCAACATGAAATAAACGCGTTTTTTTTAAAGTTAGTAAGTAGACGGACTTTCCCGAGTAATTGGGGGCAACTCCGTCATAAGCATAAATTGTTAGTAATGGGATAGATATTTGCGGCACCCATATTCAGTAAATATTCAAAAATAAAAGTTAATCAAATATAAGCTTTAAGTTTCATGACATAAGGTAGCAATCACAATCCATGGCGGTAAAATCATGAAGTGGGGTAAGTCCGGTATATTCGCAATGGGAGGGATTGTCAAAATTTAAATCAGTAGAATACAATTTTAATATTCTGACTGTAGGGTATAGTAGGTAAGTATGATTGTTGGTTGCATCTAAAATGCAATGTGTTGATAAGTTTTGGTATTTAAAAGACTATCTGTCTTTACACCATAGAAAAACCAAATAGTAACTAACAAACACACTTGGTTATATTTGTACTGTTTGAATAGATAATAAATTAATTAAAGGTATTAATAATAGCCCTCTTTCTTTCTCTTTTATTGAAATGAAATAAATTGCTCATAGAATAAAATAAACAACACCGTAAATACGAAATGAACTTTTTTAATATTTAAAAAGTAGGTAATTAAATCCTGTGAATGCTTACAAAGCCAAGTATCTTTGGAAAATCAACACTACGTCTTCTTCAAATTCAGCTAGCAGCGGTGCCATTCTGTAAAAATGTCACCGTGAAAACTTAGGTGGAGTGAGCTGTCAATAGTGTCAATTCCTAGCAAAAACAAACTCACTTCACCTAAGTTTTCACGATGAGATTTTTGCTGAATCGACCGGCAGGACGGTTGTGTTGTCCTTTCCTGGACTAGCAATCATTCTGGTGGCTGCGTGACCTTTGCGGCCGACTATTTTCGTCTTAGATGGGTCTTTTTAGAAGCTTGTTTCATCGAGATTCCAAACTGCCCGTGGATTGTTTGTTAGACCTAATTGATTTATAGTTTTTTCCAGTAGGTCGAAATATGGGTAGATAATATAGGGATCTACGGCTTTTTTTCGTGCATATTCGACAGCTTGCGGGTTTTTAACTGACAAATTGTTGCGGTCTTTAAACGCCGCAAACCAATCCTTGCCAGGCTTTCCATTTTTGAATGGAGTCTTTATTTTGTTTATATTAACATAATAGCCAACTAATTCTAAAACCTCATCTCTACTAAGCCCAAACCCGTACCGTTCCATTGTGTGACGATGTGACGCCAGTTTATTTTCAGTCTCCACTGAAATGGCTGGTGGCCTCCCGAGAGTAGTTGATTTCCACCTTTTATTATTCAAATGATCCATGATTGTCATTCTTGGTATGTTATAAATACGAGCAGCCTTATATCCACTTACTTCCCCATTCCGGACAGCTCGCACAGCGTCTAGCAATTTTTCTTTAGTGTAAGACGATTTGTTTCATGTCCTTTTGTAATTTCGAGCCATTTTATGACAATTTAACTACTTACTATTTTTATTTTTTATTTTATTTTACTTACCTGAAGAATAAAATACACTGATTTTAAATCGGATAAATGACCATTTTAGAAATTATATGAAACCAGACTCCAATCACATTATCATGATGTTACTAATGAAGGAATCACAGTATTCATAAATTTTATGAATACTGTGATTCCCAAAAAAAAAAAATTGCTAAATGGAGCTTTGGCTGTATATCTAAATAATAATGTTTAATGAAAATGCTTAAACCAAAAAAGGTTTGTAACATCTGCCTTGGGGCAAGATCGGCACACGACGGCCTTTCCCTAAAATACTAGACAGTCTTCCCCCAATATTGAATTTATTGGTTAGGTTTTTATCACAACTAATATTTCTGTAAATATAGATTAAAATTCGATTTGAATAGAATAAAACAATAAAATGTAATACAAGCTAGACACTTACCACTATAATACGTAAAAATCCGTGGATATTCACATTTCACGTTAGCTAAAACGTCGACACAACTCACTCGTGTTTCAACTTGTCAACTACAAAAAATTTTAAGACCGTTTTTTTGCTATTGAACTCAACACAGCGCCATCTATAATTTAAAGGTAGGACGAAATAGTAACTCTGTTTTACCGACCGAGCTGTAAACGGTCGTAGCTATTCAGAAACAGCCTAGAGAGACGGTGTATGGTGTTCCCCCGTAGACGAACTTCCCCACCTTGACCTTATGTTATATTTTTTATTCTGAAATTAGCAGTAGGTAAGGATTGTAATTTCATTCAACACTTTTGAGCTAAACTACGTTACTACTATTACTTACTTTGTGGCTAAACATAGATTTTTTAAGCAATCTTCTGAAGCAACTTGTAAATGTTTACGTTGACAAGAAACCTAAGTACCTAGCGGTATTACTTTAACTAAGTACACATACAGACAGCGAAATATCAATTTTAAGCTGACCTCTTATTATACGGCAAGCCGAACCAATGAAAGGTCAGCTTATACTGGTCAGGTATAGCTTGTTAAGTAGCTGTGTACCTACGTAGGCAACACTCGTAAAATAGGAACTGCGGATTGAGGAAAACCTCTCGAGATATAACTCAGCAGTTTATAGATTTCTAATGAATACACGGGCGTGTGTTTACGGAGCGTATAGGATTGTAACATACTTTGTAAACACTCGAACTGCACTGAAGCTATCTTCATTCCGTTTCAAAACAGTACGATGGCCTTTTGCCACCAACTCTTTTCTATTAATATCCACGTTGGAAATATACAGCTCTGATATTTTCAATCACTGCTCAGCTCCCAGCAATGCTTGCATGATAGTTTGAATACTGAAAACTTGTGAAAAAATGTTCTATAAAATGGTGTAATTTTCATCAAAATATGTGCAGTGGTTTCGGAGTTATGTGCGCGTAAAATTTGGTCAATGTCAGTGATTTCAATGTCAGGTTTCAGGAAGTTGTGTGACATTTATGTGTGATTGTTTATAGTCAGTGGTAATATTTAGGAAGTATGTTATGGTAGTTTATATTTCTATTGTGATTTAGAAGATGTACCTAGATTCTTTCTGGTTAGACGAGAAAAAATTCTACCTACTTAGGTTTTGCAAACTAGAATTATCTTTAGTAAGTAACAATCCATTTTCATCGCTCACCGGTTCTAAGTCTTTACCAAATTATGGTACTTAAAAACTTGGATAAGATGCGTTAACTTTCAGTTAGGTAATTATTTGAAAACTATACTTCCGGCAAACTTTTTAAGAAATTAATTATCATACCTATCTAGTTTGTGTTTTTAATTCATTATGCAATTTCTTCAGTACCTATTTATAATAATTAATGTATTAGGACTCGGCAATGTGCTACAGACAGTGTTAACTGTGATAGCCATCAAAAGATACCCTATCTATAACCTAACAATACCATCTAGATATACTTAGTAATAAAAATATATCAATCGTAATTACAGACAAAAAATTAAAATAATGTCCAATTGATCTGCCTAGCCTTTTCCTAATATGTTGGGTTCGGGTCGGCTTCCAGTGTAACCAGACGCAGCTGAATACTAGGTAGTTGCGTAATATTACACACTATCAGTAGCAATGGCTTTCATTTTGACAGTTCAACAACATACATTGTTGAGCTGACAAATTTTTCGAACTTAAGAAGCAATTGATTACCTAGCTTTATCCTTCAAAATGTTTCAATTGTAATTATTGAAAGAGTGTTTACCCAATTAGGGTGTGGTATTTTACAAGCAGCGACTACTCAGTAACACGATACGATTCATTGCCAAAGTTAGCTAAGGCTTCCAATTATTGTAGGCTACAATTAGGCGAGCAATCCATTTCTTGGAAACATTTATTTACAGAGTAATTTTCTTTAGTGATACTCAGGGCCGTCTTCAACCTATTGGAGGCCCTGGGCACATAAGGATCACGGGGCCCCTGTGTAGATAAGAGACAATAAGAGAAGCATACTAATATTTCATAACTGAGGGGCCAGAAAGTTGTCGTAAATCGCACTGCAAATCACTTAATTTGCCATTGAATCGGTTAGGTACTAATAATGCGTATGTAATGTTTTTTTTTTAAGAGAGCAGGCCTGAGCCCCCTAAGATCGCGGGGCCCTGGGCACTTGCCCAGAGTGCCAAATGGAAAATAGGGGCCTTGTGATACTTCACGATCCTAGTGTTCCAAAAACGAACGATTACTAGTAAAACGATTGGTTTTATTAATTGGGCGTAAGTTGATTTTACGATACATAAGACTATAAAACAGGGTGTACCTATAAAGACACATTACATAGCCGTCAACTACGCATTGTGTACATCAAACTGATGTAATTTACATTGCACAAAAATAATTGCTGGGAATCAACTTTTATTTCTGGTCGAAAATTTGCTTTTTGCGGTATAATGCGCAATACAACGCACGCAAAACATTTTGCTTATTTATTTTTTCAGGCGACGCAGGCCCTTAAATAAATAAATACCATAACCTGAACATACATATTATTTTGCATTTTTTTTTTATGATTGCATGCAACGAGTGTGGAACCTAAGATAAAAACACGCTTGTACGATAAGTACGACTTTCGATTACGATACGACAGAGATTTCAGCTAGGAATAGAGCTTTGCTTTCTGTATGTAGTCGTATCGTACAAGCGAAAGGAAAGGAAAAAGGGAAGGGAAAAGGGGGGAAGGGGAGGAAAGGGAAGGAAAGGACATAGGATACTTTTGCAGATTTTTTTATGAAGAAAAACTATTATGTTCTTTCAGTGAAACTTAGCATCGAGAAACTTAGAATGAATGAATGAATGAATTGCACCGATCCCAGCGTGGTTAAACCAGACTCGATTAATCGAATGAACCCCAAGATTCGCACTAGCTCCTGTAGCCTCATGTTCATGGTGCTACAGCGACCATTGCATATCAAGGAATAGACCGGGGGGCGCGGTAATGGTAGGGAAGACGTGCCCGTAGGATAGGTAAGGATTTAAGAGCCTACCGGATATGCATCCTAGAGTAAGCATTGGACTAGTGGAGAGATGGGTAATTATTATCTATGGATGGGCATCTTTTATCGACCTTGCCGCCAGGTTGGTTCCGGTCGAGCTTCATCGGTGCGTCTTTTGGCGGGCTTCTACTGCTTTCTCGGTTCTTTTGTATGTAATTGCTTGTTTAGTTGTGTCAGATGTTGCTGTTTTCAATGTCTTCGTCGGAAGTTTCACTACTATCCGTTTCCAGTTTTTTGCTTAGTAAGAAAAAAATATATAAACATCCGAATTGAGAACCTCCTCCTTTTTAGAAGTCGGTTATTATAAATAATTAATTTTCTGTAAGTAGGTTTGTATTTTTTTTAAACTAGATGAAGTCGGCGTTTCTTAGCTGACTATTCTGAGAAGAATTGCCAAAACAAACTCAGAGGTCACACTCTCTTTTAAAGTCCATACAAAATCTTGGTCAGATCGTTTAAAGACCATGTAGATTGGTGTCTGAAACGGTCTTTTGAGGAAAGAACCACACAGATTGAGCGGATCTGTCCAATCAGTGCACGCATTTGTTAAAAATCGTGCAGCTCTACTCAGAACTTGAGGAGCTCAACGATTCGACGAACAATACCAAAGAAAAGACATTTGGGTTAAAAAGATTAGCTTACGGAAAATGCGTTTCTATGACTGAGCTTCATCTCATCACGAAAAAAGAATTTCTACGATGCTAGATGTCACTGCGTAGGTATTCAGGCATTCCTAATTAAAACACGTGTCTCTTAAAGATGACGAACTTGTCTAAATTAGTCTAGCACTCTGTTTAGACGTAATATTTCGTTCTGTACTCATTGCACGTGATGTTACGTACTTAGTTCATGCACTATTTGTATAGTTACTCGTATTTCTCGTGCTTTTACATTAGCTGTGATTAGTCTGAGAACTAAATACTAATTGTTTTTAATTGATTTCAATTATCACTTGTCACTGTTGTTATTTCTTTATTTTGCTGCTGGGAAACAAAGTTTCATAAATGTAACCATTAAATTTATAAAACAGTCTAGGTATGAACAATATTGTGCCTAAAAGAACATTTATATATTTCAAGAATAATTTTACCATTGACTTTCATCTGCCCATTCTGGCCCATAATGCATATTTTTCTGAATAAACAGTTATCAAAATTACTCGAAATTTAAACTTAAAGAAGCAGTGATGAGACCCAGTGATAACGGTCCCGAATTACGAGTTGTATTGTAGGTCGTAGGTTCGGACCCAGACAGACTCTTTACTTTTTGTAAATTATTTCATCACCACTGCTCTCAAACCGGTGAAGGAATCCGGCATGAAGAACCAAAAATTCTAAGACATGTGACATCCACCAACTCGCACTGTACATGTGTGGTGGATTACGGCCCACTCCTTCTCACCGAGAGGAGGCCTGTGTCCCATCAGTGGGAATATAAAGGACTGATAAAGCTAAAATAACTCTATAGAGATAATAATAATACCTTGATGCAGCAACACACGCATATCTCCCAAGGGTTTTACATTATAGTCCTAACTACGTCATCATCTATGTACTTACGGACTTAACCATTAATATGAACTATTTCTACTTGACTTTTATTGTAGGTAGATACCTACTCCACTAGAAAAACTACTTAATTAATATATTTTAAATATTACCACAGACTAACTAAATTTGTAGCTAAACTCAGTCTACCAACGCAATTTGAGTCGTAGTGTTTAGAGTACTTGGGTAACTTTAATTACTGAATTTAAATTGAGTGCATTTTGTGTTTTTGATCAATCAGCTCAGCCTATCGCAGTCCACTGCTGGACATAGACCTTTCCCAGGCTGCGCCACAACACCCTATCCTCAGCGTTTCACATCCAGTCTTCCTAAACACAGATATAGATACATCTAGATAACGCAAGAGCAACTACCTCGCGTGCCAAAAATTGCACCAGCTTACGTACAAAAATCGTAAGCCGCCAATTTCGCGCTCAGTAAAATCTCACCGTGAAAACTTAGGTGAAGTGAGTTTGTTTTTGCTAGGAATTGACACAATTGACAGCTCACTCTACGCTCACCTAAATTTTCACGGTGAGATTTTTACAGAATAGCACCGCTGGCTGGGTGAGCGATGAGCGTGAGCTCGGGCGCTAGGCCCCGGGGGTCGGGCGAGATGGGTGCCGCACGCGGCGGCGTCTTTGAATAGATTTGATTTCCCGATCACTAAATAGTGCTTGTGACGTCATAGTAGGTAGTCAAAAAATGGCACACTTGGTTTTTATACAGATCGTTAAATTTGCGTTATCTAGGTATATCTATATTTGTGGTCCTGGCCACCAGTTTATGGTCGTCGGTCCATCTATAGCTGAAGACGTCACACACTTTACTTACTTTGTATTTTAGCACACAGTTACTATGTCCTAAGTTTGATTGTTTACTTGTGGACCCACACACATTTATGTCAACTTTATTTTTTAATTGTCAATAGTTAATTTTGTGCTGACTTGGTATACTGATTTTAGCTTAAGCTACTCTGTGACACAATATCCACTATCGCTTAGCCGTACTTACCACGTGTGTGGACCTAGGTAGAAATAAAACTGCAATTCATAATAAAAATCTAACAGTAAGTTACGTATGTATTATCGTCCATATCGTATTGATAATGTTTACAAGTGGCCACAGACATGGTGATGTCGCCTTCGACTCGAAACGTGTGCCAGTGAATTGAAGTGAGTTTTTAAATTAATACAAAAATGGCGAAGAAAACCTCGGGATGGATTACGCCGTTCAAAAAGCAGGTGAGTTTGTGTTTTTTTTTTTTTTTTTTAATTACATCACGTTTAGTTCATGGGAAAAATTACCGCCATAACTCCTTGGGTGCCATTTCTGGTAGATAATTTCAAATTAATCTGAGGGGCAATTCTCATCATCTGAACCTTCACAGTCTGGGGGCCTAAAAAGGCCACTTTGGCAGAGTCATAAAAGGATAATAACATGAATCATATTTTGGCGAAGACAGTCCGTGTTTTTCTTTTTTTCGCTGCACTACGTAGGTATAATCAAAGAGATTTGGATGGGATTGATTGGTATTTTAGCACATACAAAAAAAAATAACTGAGAAATCCATCACCAATGGGATTTGATACGATTAACTTAACAGTTATCTGTCCATTATGATTCATAATGTTATCCTTTTATGATTCTGCCAAAAGTGGCCTTTTAGGCCCCCTGATCTCTGTCTTAATCTGTCATAAATACCTCTAATTTCCCTACATTTTTGACAAGTTTTAGATATTTATTGTCGCTGAGATGAGATTGTGACTAGATTTTGAATGTTTTTAAATACGGGAATTGTCTAATTAATTAAAACGCAAAATAATCCATACTTTATATTATAAATTCGAAAGTCTGTCTGTCTGTCTGTATGTTACCTTTTCACGCCTAAACCACTGAACGGATTTCTATAAAATTTGGCAAAGAGATAGATTGCATGCCGGGGAAGGACATAGGATAGTTTTTATTCCGATATTTCCACGGGATCGACACTTATGCGGGTGAAACCGCGGGGTGCTGCTAGTTATAAATAAATTTTAAATAATCTGCCAGATTTAACCGGAAAATATCTGTAGGTTTTTTTAGGTTCTAAGAATTATAGGTTCTAAGGATAAGTAGATAGAGTCGAATTCGTGCTTATAAAAAATCGAAACACCAATCTGTTGTCCACAATGGGATGAAAATAAAACAAGTAGGTCCCGTACATCTATTGTATTTTCTGTGAAAGTTTCAATATGCAAAAACCATTTTTGTCCGCTTTCGTATGCACTTGACCGTCTCAAACAACATTAGGTAATGGTCAGGGTATGTTTTTCAAAATGTTCCATTTATCACGAATGGATAAAGCTTTCAGTATTCATTATCACTTGTAACTTCAGCTTCAGGGTAGACTGAAAGATGTAATGCTGCAATAAAGCGGGGAACGAATAAATGAAAGAAAAATTCGTTTGAAAATATAACAAAAAATAACACAATGTTTTTGTTTAACACAATATTTCTAACCTAATAAACGTATACATACAATGTTTGCTGTCAAAATAACAGAAGTAGGTACTTATTTATACTTAACAAAAAAACTTACACATCATTTTTTAAATTTTTGTCTGTCTGCCTGCTTGTTCCGGCTAATCTCCGCAACTCTCTGGTCCGATTTTGATGGGACTTTAACTGTCAGATAGCTGATGGTATTTTAGAAACAAAAAATTTAAACCCTTAAAATGATTTTTTTTTATTTCCAAGTTTATTTTGTATTGGTATTTTATTTTGTGTACAAAAACTCAAGGTTGGCACACAAAAAAGCTGAGTCTTGCGTAGGCTTATATAATATACTAAGAAACGATTATTATACTGAACAAAAAGTTATTCAAGGTGAAAAAAAATTAGGTAAGTACCTACCACAGATATAGATATACCTAGATAAAGCAAGAGTAACTACTTCGCGTGCCAAAAATTGCACCAACTTATGATTACAAATCGTAAGCCGCCCCTTTCGCGCTCAGTCCTTTGTACTGCTGGCTGGGTAAGTGTGAGCGAGAGCGCGAGCTTGTGACGTCATAGTAGGTAGTCAAAAATATGGCACGCTTGGTTTTCATACAGTTCGTGATACTTGCGTTATCTAGGTATATCTATAACATCACCGTGATAACTTAGGTGAAGTGAGCTTAAAGTAAGCTGCGGTGCTATTCTGTAAAAATCTCACCGTGAAAACTTTGGTGAAGTGAGCTGTCAATAGTGTCAATTCCTAGCAAATACCAACTCACTTCACCTACGTTTTCACGGTGAGATTTTTACAGAATCGACCGGCTGTCATTCCACCTGATGCTAGCTGACACTATTGACAGCTCACTTTACTGTTTTGTCATTGTTCTCAAATCACACAAGTCTTTAAACAGTCTCCAAACTATCATGGATACGTCCAAGATGTTCAGGGTATGTTTTAAAAAATATATCCATATTATATAATTATAATATATGAGGGGCTCGTGGCTAAATAATAACAGCCGCACAGATCGATCGATCAGGTTAAGCTGCGCTTGCCGCGGTTGGTCTGTGGATGGGTGACCATCTTTACATACCGTGACCCCTCCGTGCCTCGGAAAGCACAGTAAGCCGTTGGTCCCGGCTGTCATTCGTGGATCTTTGACAGTCGTTACGGGTAGTCAGAAGCCCCAAAGCCTGACAACCAGTCTTACCAGGGGGTATCGTATTACCCAGTAACTGGGTTGTGGAGGTCAGATAGGCAGTCGCTCCATGTAAAATACTGGTATTCAGCTGCATCCGGTTAGACTGGAAGCCGACCCCAACATAGTTGGGAAAAGGCTAGGCAGATGATGATGATAATTATCACACTAATATTATAAAGGCGAAAGTTTGTGAGTGTGTGTGTGAGTGTGTGTGTGTGTTTATATGTTTGTTACTTTTTCACGCTAAAACGGCTGGACCAATTTTGATAAAATTTTGTATGGAGGTAGCTGACACCCTGGATTAACATATAGGCTACTTTTATCTTTATTAGATTTACTTTTGGGGCGCAGCTAGTAATATATATATAATATGGATAGATACGTAGGAAGATCCTCATTTTTCAAATGTCCTGCATATCTGGTAGCGTCATGTGACGGGTCATTGAGCTCCCTAAAATAGGGTTGAGCTACACGATGACTGATGTATGCATGCGGTCTCTTGGGTCAGGTCAACTCAAAGCTGCAATGGCTCTTTCTTCAAAAGGCCCTTTCAGACATGGCCTGCATTGTTAGGCTCACATAAAATCCTAATCCTACTAATATTATAAATGTGATTGTTTGTGAAGATGTTTGGATGTTTGTTACTCAATCACGCGAAAACCGTTGAACAGATTTGGATGAAAACTGGCACATCCTGGATTAACACATAGGATACTTTTTATCCCGATATTCCTACGGGATCGAAACATATGCGGGTTAAATCGGGGCGCTGCTAATACTTAATATAATGTTTGTACTTTAAAAGAGACCTTGATCTCTGAATTTGTTTAGGGTTCTCGGGGATCAGTCAGCTAGGAAATACTGGTATCATCAAAATATGGACGTCTAAAAGTGTCTTCAAAGATCTACTTATACCATAGATAATAATATATGACATTTCTATGACTTAGGACTAATTTTTCCATCGCCAGATAACTTTTGTTAGAGGAATAAAATTGACGTTTGACAGTTTTTGTATGAATGAACTGTCAAAATTGTTCCCCGAATAAAGTTATCAGCTGATGGAAAAATCAGCCCATAGACAAATAAATATTTCATAATGGTGTTCATTATATTTCCTGGCTAATTGACCTAATTGGGGACATTAAACAATCAACATCTTTAGTCTAGTGGTCGCTAGCGCTAATCTAGATAGAAATTTGATATTCATTAACTTGTCTTAGAACTTAGAAAACTTATATTTCATCTGCCTAGCCTTTTCCCATCTATGTTGGGGTCGACTTCCAATCTAAGTGGATCCAGCTGTATACTAGTATTTTACATAGAGCGACTGTCTATTTGACCTTCACAACCCAATTACTGGGTAAAACGATACCCCTTGGTAAGACTGGTTGTCAGACTTTCGGGCTTCTAACGATCCGTAACGTCAGTCAAAGATCCACGAATTACAGCCGAGACAAACGGCTTAACGTGCTTTACGAGGCACGGAGGGGGGTCTTGGTATGTGAAGATGGTCACCCATCCACGGACCAACTGCGGCAAGTGTAGCTTAACCTGATCGATAGACCCGTGTGGCTGTTATTTAAGCTGGCCACAAGCCCAACACAACTTAGAAACTTATACAGGGTTATTGGTAAATCATTAACAACCTCTTAAGAGGTCATTGTACTCATCATTATGAACAACTTTTACTATGGGACCAAACCAGAAATCGCGAAAACAAAATCAGCTGTTCCCTACATTTTGACGAGTTATACGAACATAAATGTAGGGATTTTTTTTTCGCGTGTTCAGGTTTAGTCCCATAGTAAAAGTTGTTCATAATGATGAGTACAATAACCTCTTAAGAGGTTGTTAATGTTTTACCAATAACCCTGTACAGAGCGGTATTGTATTCAGAGTTTTGAAAGTATGTGTATCTTGTTCAAATAATTCTCCTTAATACTTGCACCCGCACCTCGCTTTACTCATCATTGCGTCTATTTTCGGCCCGATACCTACTAAAGTTCAGACCAATAATTTACTAGCTACAAAGTTCCGTAGGTACATATTATTATTACTTAGAGATTCGGTCTAGTTATATTATTTTAGTGCACAATTTGTTCATAAACTACTATACTAATAAATACAGCAGTAATACGTTGTTCTCAGAATTTGATATTACCGAGAATATCTCAAAGAGATCTGAGGAGATATTATTTATAAATAAATGAAGCAGTTATGGTTTGTAATCTTGCATGGAAGGAAATTGAGCAAACGTAATCATCATCTGCCTAGCCTAAGTCTGACAATCAGTCTTACCAAGGGCTATCGTATTACCCAGTAACTGGGTTGTGGAGGTCGGATAGGCAGTCGCTCCATGTAAAATACTGGCATTCAGCTGCGTCCGGTTAGTCTGGAAGCCGACCCCAACATAGTTGGGAAATGGCTAGGCAGATGATGATCTGCCTAGCCTTTGCCCAACTATGGGTCAGCTTCCAATCTTCCATGAATACCAGCTGGGTCATTACACACTACCAGCAGCACTGACTTGCATTTTGACAGTTTAACAACATTCATTGCATTGTTCACGTTGTTGAGCAGATAAATTTTTCCAATACAAATGAAGCAATGGATTAGCAATATCCTTCAAAATGATTCACATTGTGCTTGAAAGTGTATTCCACAATTAAGGTGGAATATTAATACTCTATTAATACTAATACAATAATTTCAGCCGAAAGACGTCCACTGCTGGACATAGGCCTCCCCCAAAGGGGGAGGGGCGGGGGGGGTTTGCCATAATCGCCACGCTTGGCAGGCGGGTTGGCGATCACAGTATAGTAGGTATGAATCCATGAGTGGTGGAATGCATAGAGAACGCTGCTGCCCATTCTCCGGTACGACCCTTAGTCGCCCACGGGAAGTATGGGGGGGTGTTATTCTTTAAGTCCGACACCACACAGACTAATACAATATTAATACTCCATTAATATTAACACTAATACAATATTAATACTCTATTAATATTAATACTAATACAATATTAATACTCTATTAATACTCTATTTTATATACAGTCACGCCCACCTTCACCCAAAACAAATTCAAAAGTTAAGGCAAATCCACTAACATATCTAACCTATCTAAACTCATTCAGGTCTATTTAGATCAAAATAAATACGACTGGTAAACTTTACGCAATTTACTTATCTCACGGATAATTGCGATAAGATTACAGATGCTTGTAAAACTGATAGTAGACCCTACTCGCCTCTAGTCAGTTTTTAAGAGAAAGGTTATGTAACCCAGTTATGTAAGGTTTTTATTAAAACTAAGACTAATAAAGGATAAGACTAGGACTAATAAAGGTAAAACTAAGACTAATAAAAGTAAAAATAAGACTAATAAAGGTAAAACTAAGACTAATAAAGGTAAAACTAAGACTAATAAAGGTAAAACTAAGACTAATAAAGGTAAAACTAAGACTAATAAAGGTGAAATTAAGACTAAAAGGTAAAACTAAGCCTAATAAAGGTAAATCTAAGGCTAATAAAGGTAAAACTAAAGACTAATAAAGTTAAATCTAAGACTAATAAAGGTAAAACTAAGAATAATAAAGGTAAAATTAAGACAAATAAAAGTTAAAAGCGGTAGAGCTGGAGAGAGCCCTTTCAACAGAATTTATAACAAAATCTTTGTGTAGCTTGTAAAATGTCCCAACTTACTGATCGAAACTCCTGTAGGTACCTTGTTCCCCACATATTAGGACTTAAGTATATAACTACTAGCTTAAGCAAAACTTAAAAATACAGACAGGTTTCGAAATACTATACTATCAAGACCATCAAATGATCAATCTCTCCTTCATTTTTGTATACTTAATGTGTGACAGACAATCTATTAGCAAGAACTATCTATTTATCTCTCTCTAGTAATAAAATTACCTATTTCTCTAAAAACTGTGTTATTCTCTACATGGTGACAGGGAAATCGACGCACAATCTGTTAGGAAGAATCTAGAGTAGAAATAAAGCATATTGTTATTTTAAAAAATCTGTTGCTTCATATCATATATATCTGTTGATGAAAACAACAGTGGTGCCTATCTTCAAACATAAGACTGGTGACATGGGCGATAAGAACAATTACAGGCCAATAAGAGTCATATCGAAAGTGTTTGACAGTGTGCTCAACGCTCCACTTAGTAGTCATATACGTGTTCACGATAACCAATGGGTTCAGGTCTGGATTATTCACTGACAGCGCTATATTGAGTGTGAAGCACACTGTGAAGTACTACACGAATCGCCACACTCCAGTTTATGCATGTTTCCTTGATTTGAGCAAGGCTTTTGACTTGGTTTCCTACGACATGTTATGGAGAAAGATGGAAGAGGTTAATTTACCACCAGCGGTGTTACAAATACTCTAAAATACTGGTATGGAAACCAAGTCAATAGTGTGAGGCGGGCTGGTGCCCTGTCTAGGCCGTATGGGTTGGAGTGCGGGCTTGAGGCAGCGGGGTTATGCTCGCCTACGCTATTCAACCTATACGTGAATGATCTGGTTGGCGCGCTTAGCAGCATGCGTGTTGGATGTCATATTGATGGCGTGTGTTGTAATAAAATTAGTTACGCTGACGACATGGTGCTGCTGAGCGCGTTAATCTGCGGGCTTAGGTCGCTCGTAACCACTTGCGAGCAATATGCCAGACTACATGGTTTGGCATATAATGTCTGTGGGTTCATTATACTCAAAAATCTTACGGCGCCCCCTTCGCATCCAATACAATAATGCATTCAGGGTGTTTATGGGGTTGTCCCGGTACTGCAGCGCATCAGGGATGTTCGCTGAAGCACATGGACTGTTTCTACACGGTGATGCGGAAGCGGTGCGCATCCTTGGTCCGTAAGGTGCGGGGCAGCGCCAACAGCATTCTGTCTATGATAGCAAGCAGGCTTGATTGTGCGTTTGTGAACCATTGCTTCAAGGTTTCGGCTGGGCCTGGCACCGTGCAGCAGTGATGTCACAATCTGTTTTCTGTTTTTGGTTTTGTTTTTGTCTTTGTGAGTGTATTACTAACATAGTTTGTAAGTATATTGTTACTAACACTATGAGTCTTGTTGCTCCAAATAAAATATTATTATTATTCTAGAAAAGTACGATACATAAGCGGTCAAATTGTATGGAACAGCATTTTTTTTTAAACCCGCGAGATATGTCAACGCAGGGAATTCTTGGTCACAGTTTCCGCGTCTTTGTCCCTGTCGCCCTGTTCTATGCTATGGAATTGGTTTCCGCACTTAGTCCTTCAAATGGACCATTGTTCGTGTGCCATGGCGGCCGTCGGTGGTTATTCCAACCAGCCCACCTCCTTCCAGAAGTTAATTAGGTCTCCTGGCCTGTTGAGAACATCTTTGTAAGATCTGGGTGTCCCGAGGGTTTCTGACCTAATCTGGGTGACGCCTGTGCACTCAAACAGCACATGCGCAACGGTTTCATCAGCCTCCATGCAAGCCCTGCACAAGGGACTGTCCGTTATGCCTATTGTGTGGAAGCGTTTGTTTAACGAGCAGTGTCCCGTGATGGTCCCCGTCACCTGCCATTCTGTATAAACTCATCTGAAGAGAGAAAGACCTTGTTCATTCTGTAACTGGTTTATTGTATTCAGTAGGAAAAAGCAATAAAACGTTACTATTATAAGCATATTAATGCTAATACCTCGATTAGGTCAGTTAGGTTATATATTGTAGATTCTATGTTAGACACTAATGAAGTGGTTTGTCTTGGCATGTAGGTTATATAGAGGAAGTTTATGAAGTATGTGATAAACTTTATTTATTGTATTTAACTTGAGTTGTCCTATTGAGAACAAGCTTAAAGGTTGTCTAGGGTAGGTTAACTGAACAGACAGCTGTCCTGCTGGGGAGTTTGTTGCGCCACTTCTGCTCAGTGAAAGCACTAAAGCCTCCTCTACACATCGTCAGATTCATCAGCAGATGGCCATCTGCCAATGCCTCCGCCGACGTGTAGACGGGGTAATTTGCTAGTCTGTGGTAGGTACTTAGCCTCTGCCGACGTCAAATACCTACCACAGACTAGCAAATTACCCCGTCTACACGTCGGCGGAGGCTTTGGCAGATGGCCATCTGCTGATGAATCTGACGACGTGTAGAGGAGGCTTAAGAAGTGATGGAGGGCGGTCGTTTTGGAGGATTGTCTTATGTTGACATTCGAAAAGTGCTGATTCTCAACCCAAAATAATAAATCTTAGCTGTTTATTTTAAATTTTGTCCCCGTGGATTCATGCAATTCAGCCAAAAAGTAGGTACCTACCTAACAACAATTAAACGTGTTATCTGATTTCCATTTCACGCCAATTTGTAAGAGAAAATTGCTGGATTCGCATCATTATGAGAACCATTGTGAGACTATTAGGTGTACCTACATAACATAGCTACTTCTGTCCATATCAATAAGAATATTATGTATTCAAGCTGTGTTGTGCACTTGAATATCGCTATAAGTAGATGATGTTTGTTGATGTTTAAATATGGCAATCGCTGTTACTGGACCATCTTCTTTATATAAAATATACAGTCATCTTTTAGAATATCGACCTTTGTGTGAACAACCGGTCTACTCTGTAAGAATCTCCTGAGAAATCACGTAAAGCTAAGAGTGATAATGACACTATTGACAGCTCAATTCACGGTTCACCTAAGTTTTTACGATGTGATGTTTACAGAATAGCACTGCAGCCTGCAGGGAGCTAAGTATATTCCTCACAAAAAATCGTGCGCCATTTTGTCAAAAGAGCGCCTCGTTTTCTCATTTTGCAGCAAAGTCAGTGATATATCAAAACCAGATAACAACAATAAAAACGTATAACAACATATTTCTTTGCAAGCCCTCCTTTTCAAGTTATAGTTGACTGATCGAGAATATTCACGTTCCTATTCTTAGTTGGAACGCGTTAAACACAGAACTGAATCATAATACTTATAGATCTTTAAACTACAATATATGTCTAAAGTTTTGATAAATGAATGATAAATGATTTTATTTCTGTAAGTAGGTTTGTGTGTAGAGGGGCTCGTGGCTAATTAATGACAGCCGCACAGGTCGATCGATCAGGTTAAGCTACGCTTGCCGCGGTCGGTACGTGGATGGGTGACCATCTTTACAGAACGAGGCCACTCTGTGCCTCGGAAAGCACGTTAAGCCGTTGGTCTCGGCTGTTATTCTTAGATCTCTGACAGTCGTCACGAGAAGCCCGAAAGTCTGACAACCAGTCTTACCATTTTACCCAGTAACTGGGTTGTGGAGTTCAGATAGGCAGTCGCTCCATGTAAAATAATGGTATTCAGCTGCATCCGGTTAAACTGGAAGCTGTCGTCGTCGTCGTTTCAGCCGATAGACGTCCACTGGTGGACATAGGCCTCCCCCAATTTTGGGAGGGTTTGCCATAATCGCCACGCTTGGCAGGTGGGTTGGCGATCGCAGTATGGTATGCTGGTGGAATACATAGAGAACGCTGCTGCCTATTCTCCGGTACGACCCTTAGTCGCCTTTTACGACATTCACGGGAAGTAAGGGGTGGTGGTATTCTTTAAGTCCGGCACCACACAGACAGGAAGCTGACTCCAACATAATTGGGAAAAAGCTAGGCAGACTGAAGTAGATTTGTACAAACACTTTTACACGTCAATCATATTTTTTTTAAACTAGATGAGGTCGGCGTTTCCTATCTGACTACCTACCCTGAGAAGAAAGGCCGAAACAAACTCAGAGGTCACAGGTCGTTTTGCTTTAGTACTCGTTTCACTTCGCTAATTCCTGAACTCTAATCGTTATCAGGTGTAGGTGCTATTAAATGCAACAAATTGTTAAATAATTGCAGCAGATGACAATAAAAACGAATATCTGACCTTGTAAACATTATCTATCTGTATGCAGAATATAAATATAAACACGGTAAACACACACAAACACACATACACACATCCCACCTCAACTCTACACGTCTACATAGTTTATTTTTTTATTTTTTTTATTCTCCTTTTTATTACTTTTTATAATTTTTGTAATTATTTAGTTAATTATTAATTAACTTTGTTTGGGAAGTCTGAAATGTCTTGTATATACATATTTTGAGATGGGCGTTGATCACTGCGCCACAGTATTTTTCTTTTGTGGCTTCTTGTTTTCCTTTGTAAATTGTAAACTTATGTTGTTCCAAATAAACTTTAATTTATTTTTTAAATATACCGTAAATAACTAACAACAGGGTGCCTAAAAAGGCCATTTTGGAGAATCATAAAAGGATAACATTATGAATCGCAATATGGCGAAGACAGTCCGAGTTTTTCTTTTTTTCACTGCACTACGTAGGTATAATCAAAGAGATTGGGATTGGATTCGGATCGGATTGATTGGCATTTTAGCACAGACAAAAAAAAAATAACTGAAAAATGCTTCACCAATGTGATTTGATACGATTTACTTAACGGTTAACTGTCCATTATGTTATCCTTTTATGATTCTGCCAAAGTGGCCTTTTTAGGCCCCCTGTTCAGTTGTGTAATTCAGCAAAAATCTCACTGTAAGAACAAGTGAAGTGAGTTTGACGTGAACTGCCAATCTTTAGCATTTGCCGGTCTTATCTGTAAAAATTTCACCCTTATAACTTAGGTGAACTGAACTGTCATTTCATCTGATGCTAGAAATTGACACTACTGCCAGCTAACTTCACCTAAGTTTTCATCTAATCTCACTTAGCAAACGTGGTCAACCCTCGCTCCTTCTTTTGGCATTTTCAACCACTGGTATAGTTGCCGGCACGTAACTTGGCAAGAGTTTTTGTAGTGGGGGAAGTTTGCACACGCACAATTTCATACATTTTTATATGCGCGAACTTCCCCCACTACGAAAATCTCTTGCCAAGTTACGTGCCGGTAAATTTAGTTCAAGTGACAACAATAGGTACCTGAGGTCGAGATTCGAGATCCCAAATAAAATTATTCAACACACTTGCTCGTAAAGTGGCTCTTATTGAACCGCTTTTAGGTCCATAATGCTGTGTATTAAAAACGCGTGCTTTTTCTTTATGTTAATCCACTAGTGCTTTATCGCCACAGATAACTAAATATTTACGAGTCGGAGATGCGCGCTTTCTTAATCCGCGGGCCATGCTTCAATTTTTTTTTTTTAGATAGTCTGTATTGTCCTTGGTCCCAAAAGGAACTAATATTTATTTACCTTAAGGTGAATGCGCAGTGGTAGACCGCAAAATTCAAATTTTCTTAGTCAGGTTGTATCTTTATCAAAATAAAATATGATTTGCGACTATAACAGGTAGGGACGTCTTTACAGAATTATAATCATTAGGATCATTAATACATCTTTCTAAGTTAGATTTGTTCCATAAGAACAAATCTCTTATGGAAAAGTTCTTAGGGAACAAATCTAACTTAAAGATTCTATTCTTATGCCTATAATTCTGTAAATACATAAATATTATAGTCGCGAATCATATTTTGATCAAGATACAGTACGGCCGATTTATCTTGCCGGGTCTGAACTTCGCGCAGAAGACTGCGCAGTAAGATTTTTTAGGGACCAAATGGTGACATGAGGCGAGTGTGAGTGAGAGAACATGTGCGAAAGTTCTTAGTGCCTATGTTCAGACTTGCCAAGATATTTCGGCCGTAGTGTACAACCTGCTACTGACCTGCAAATTACAAAAACGTAAGAAAATTTTCATTTCGCGGTCTATCACTGCGCATTCACCTTAAATTGTCCGTGGTCCCTTCCGAAACCAAACGGAAAAGACCCTGACTGGCGTTCCATTATTGCGGATTCTCACTTAACTAATGTCATATTTCTCTATGCCAATAGTACTTTCTCATTCCATACTAACTAAACTTCAATTTGACATATACGACAGCACTACGATCAGTCTAAACATTATTTTGTGAATATTTTTATTTTTTTGTATGTTTTTTTTTTTGTTTAGCGGTCTGTTGTCAATTACTACTACTATTAATAATTACTACTAGTTGTCAAATACAAGTTAATATTTAACAATACAAGTCTGTTTTTTCCTCGCAAGTGTGTTGAAAAACGTCGTATGGAACGCGTGTGCATTGATCATAGCACACATGTATCATAATGTACTATTAATTAATTTCTGTTTTGCTTCATCATGTTTTGATTTCCATACCGAACAAGTCTTCGGAGTATCGCTTGCTAATTTAAATTGACCCTGTATTTTAATTACTTACCTGCCATATTAGGAACTCATTTGAAACAAGGATACCTACTCTTAAGAAACAGCAAGAGGCCTCAAGAGTGGACTTGTTCGGATAAGCAATAATTGTTATCGGAAAAATAATATAGGTAGCGCCCTCAACAATGGATCCCTGCCAGTGGAGATATATCAGTAGGGATTTAAATCCCTACTGATATATCACATAATATCGTGGAACAGGGAAGAAACCCTTGAAAACTACTGGTAGCGATAAACGGAAAAAAAAACAGCAGTGCGGATCAGTAGGGATATATGGAGCACAAGGTTCCATAAATCCCTACCGGTAGCGATAATTGGAAAAAAAATTGTTAATGATAACCTTATCTCGTGTATCTCATCATTATTTTATCAGGTGAGATGTAAACAAGATTTGATCATCTGATCAGGGATTATGAAATCAAGGACATCTTACGCACCATACTATACATTAAGTTTATCTAAGCTGTCACCTAACATTTTACTTTATTCAGCCGTTCTTGGTTCATCATTCTCTTGCCCTTGTACCAATTTATTTAGGGTCTTCGCAACATGTGTGTTTTTCTTCCATACTTCTCTATTAGTCGCCATCTCGGTAGTCACCTCCTTTGTAGTCGTGTCTGGTCTGATCGTGTCTTTGGTCTTCCTTTACTCTTATTTGTCTGGTTTATTTTCTCTTAACAATTTCATAAAAATATTATTGACTATTTGCGCCCCGCGGTTTCACCCGCATATGTCTCGATCCTGTAGGAATATCGGGTTAAAAAGTATCCTATGTCCTAATCCTAATCATGGTCTAGCCATGTGCCATTTTTCATTAAAATCCATTCAGCCGTTTTAGCGTGAAATCGTAACAAACAAACACAAAAAATCAAATCTTTTCTTCTTTATTGTGAAATGACTGTTCTTAAAAATTAAGCATTCTTAAGTAGTGTATACCAGCAGTACCTACTGCTTTCGATTCGAAGAGGATGAGTGCCGATGCAAATACAGGACTAAATAACCTGAAGGCCACTTCTCGTATTATACCTAAAACGTTCAAAATCTAGTCGCAGTCTCGTCTCGGCGACAAACAAAAGTCAATAATTTAGAAAAGATATTTTTGACAGATTAGATTGAGATCACTCTGTGAACGCTCTGTGTACTTATTAAATATAGCCTACGGCTTCACATTGCCTACACGAATTCAAAGCGTTGTATTTACGTCAGATATGCTTTAACGAACAATCCGTAAACATAATACTCCATGTTTATCTTTAGGTTTTCGGATTCAGGATTGCACTTCTAAATACATATTTACTAGATAACTTGACAGTATGAGCTTTTCTTTTAATGATATTATGTAACAAACAAGCCAACTCTTCTCTCTTCGACTGCGCAAAGTCAAGTCAAGGCTAGTAGCAGTATCAATCACTAATCCGTTAGGTACCTATAGTATTTTTATCTCACGAAGTGACGCGCGATTTACATGTGGTAACCAAGTGTATAAACACGCTGTGAATGTGTGCATCAGCACATAACAGACGTACGCACACACACACACACTCATCCGAATTTGCCATTGTCTCGTATTGTACCGAGAGGCCTAGGGCACCAAAGACTTCTCTGTATAAAAAGAACTGCTACAATATGAGTGGACTTATCTACAATAAAATACCGAAAAACTTTAAAGATTTACCAAATAATATATTTTTTGTAAAGTTAAAATTATGGCTACTGGAAAAACGATTTTATTCCATAAATTAATTTATAATTAATAATGATAAATAATGTGTTTTCAATCTTAATGAATATTGACTGTATTGTAAAAAGTAATAATTGTTAGAAATTAGTATTTAAGGCATGCCATTGGACATAAACTGATAAATATTGTAAAATTTTGCATGTCAAATGTCTGACTATGTATTAGGAAACTTACTTAAAATTTAAGACCAACGCTGTACCAATACCTAGTGCAAATAAATGATTATGATTATGATCAACCGAAATGCGACCACCACTTGTCCATCAGGCACCACTCACCAGTCATTGATGATAGTAACTTACTATAAGGCCGATCGTCCACAAGCAAGCAAAAGCAAGCAACTGCATATGCATATAATCATAGGAACACGCCACGTTAAGATTTTGCACCACCTCAAAAAAATTCTAGGGCCGCCGCTGATTGTAGAATTGGTAACCACAAATAAAACGCGTGTCGCATCGTGTGATAAAAATACTGTAATGGATTGGTAATTGATACTGCTACCATACTTGACTAAGTAATTGTTCGTACAGTCGATGGTACGTTATTGTAAGATTATATAGCGCTATTAGCATTGTCAGTCGCAGCGCAGAGGTCTCTTCTGCAGCGCAGAGGTCAGAATCTGAATCATATTGAAGGATATTGCTAATCCATTGCTTTATATGTTCGAAAAATTTGTCTGCTCAATAACGTACGTAACGCAATGAATTTTGTTGAACTATCAAAATGAAAGCCATTCCTACAGTTAAGCAATCACTCAATAATAATACAGGTTATACAGGTTATTATCTTGACGTTGTCCCATAATCCTCTTTATGACACGATCAAACAAACCCTGTACCAAAAACTACAAACTCAGTATTGTTGTAATGTTCCAGTGTTTCGTGACGATCGGCGTGTGTCTCAACATGGCGGCGCACGGCCTCGTCATGGGCTTCAACGCCATCCTGCTGCCACAGCTCCGGAAGCCGTACTCCATCATACCTATTGATGACTCTTCTGGCTCCTGGATTGGTAAGTTACTACCCAATTAAAACAGTTTCATTAAGTAGACAGACGAATGGAATGCAGGGCCAAATTAAATAAGCTAGCGAAACTCCGTAGATGGGTATCGATATCTAATGACGATAAAAGCAAAAAAAGTCAATATTTCCAAGTAACTACAATACCAGTGGCCGTTGACCCCTTATTAAGCCCGTAGTAAGTGCATCTGTAAGTACTTGAAATTAAGAGTTTTTTTTTTTGTTGTATCGACATTCGATATTGATACACATCACGTTTGCGTAGTTTCACTAAATAATTTAATCTGGCCCTGTTTTGGCGCTTGCCGAACCCAATTTCATTTGGGTCGACTCAACCTGAGTTTAAAAAATTACCAATAGCATGAATAAAAAGTAAATTCTCCAAAATGCACCGGAAGTAGGTACTGCCAGCAGCCCAGCACCCACCAAAGGATTTCTAATACTGAGCTTACGAGGCATGATAAAGTACAAACATTATTATAATTCAGTCTTAGTTACGACAAGCAAAATATAATTATTTCCCTTGTGTATAAAGAGTATATTTATTGAAATGCACTTTGCGTAATCTTAAACAATAGCCTGTCATTACAGTCCCAATAGGCAAAGACAAATACTCATTGTTCACGTTTCTGCTTCCTTTAGTAACTTAATGATTTATCTCCTTCCAGCTTCAATCATCGGCTTCGCCCTCGTTGCTGGTAACTTCATCGTCCCTCCCGTCATGGCGAACTACGGCAGAAGAACCGCCAACCTCATCAGCATCATGCCTCTCATCACTGGCTGGTTCTCCATCATCTTGGCCAAGAGTGTCCCTGTACTGTTAGTAGCCCGATTCCTTCAAGGCCTGTCTATGGGCATGAGTGCTTCTCTAGGCCCTGTTTTAATTGGAGAGTATACCAGCCCTCATAATAGAGGAGCATTTTTGACAATGATTTCCTTATGTATAGCAACGGGGGTGTTAGCAGTTCATACTATGGGGTCTTACTTACATTGGCAAACGACTGCCTTAGTATGTGCGTGCATTGCTTTCGTTGACCTAGTCATTATTATTTACTCTCCCGAGTCCCCGAGTTGGCTCGCAGATCAAGGAAGGTATGAAGACTGTAAGAGAGTCTTCCGCTGGCTAAGGAATGAGAATGAAGAAGAGGAATTGCACAAGATGATTGAATCCAGTATTATAGTCAGAGAATCTAAAGCTGATGCAAATATTTCACAATCCTTTGGCAAGAAAATCAAAAGTGGCATCGTTTACTTTAGTGCTACTGCAAAAAAGAAGGAGTTCTACAAACCTATTTTCATTATGATGCATATTTATACTTTAGGACAATGGGCGGGAGCTAATATTTTAGCTGCATACACAATAGATATTTTCCATCACGTTATTGGTACTGACGTTAACATAGCTCTCTTAGTCATCACTCTTGATGCCCAAAGAATATTTTCAAATGCCATAGCAGTATTAGTTATAAAGAAGGTTAATAGAAGAACGATGTTGTTTGGTACTGTCATTGTCAATATTATTGCTTTCTTGCTCACAGCAGCTTACACTTACTGTAAAGGTCAGGACATGCTGCCTCCTTTCCTTGACCACCCTGCTGTGGGTGTGGCGTTAGTCCATCTTCACATGTTTACAATCGCAACTGGTACTGTCCCGTTGCCTTTCATCATCGCTGGTGAAGTTTTCCCTCTAGAATACAGAAGTTTGGCTGGAGGAATCAGTGTCCTCTTCCTGTCTTCCAATCTCTTTATTACCGTGAAGACAGTTCCATTGTTCTTTGGTACTATAGGTATCCATGGAGCATATTGTATCTATGCTGCTGTAGTCGGTTACTGTCTTGTGATAGCATACTTCTTTTTACCTGAAACGAAGGATAGAACTCTTCAGGATATTGAAGACGAGTTCAGAGGTAGACCGTTATCTCCCGAGGAGTTGAAGTCCACTCAATCTTTGACGTCATGGAAGTTACAGAGTAGGGACAGAAGATGCAGTAGTCCTGTAGTATAAGTAAATATAAAGTGATAACTTATATGTGATACTTGGGAAAAAAAATTTGTACTTATAGTGGATACAAGAACAGTATTTTTTTAGATTACAATTTTGACAGTAAAATCTGAATGTGTGAACAAGGGTAAAATGAGGATTGTCTTGTAAATAGCGTTTGACAAGGTAGTTATAACTAATTTATATAAAACTTGATATTATGTAATAAATATTGTTTGAATAATAATGATTGTTTTATTTCAAAATCGACTGTAACAAAGCAAACGTTAACTGATTTTGGTTTCACTAATTAGGGTTTCGCAAGGTACAATATTTGGTCCCTTATTATTTTTGCCAAAATAAAAATACTTAATACCTGCTGTACAAAATAATTACAAAAAGTGTTCTATTACAAAAACACCGTTATTGACAAAATAAGTTTTATAATAATAATAAACAATTTATTTTCCAATCACAGCGCCCCATTCAATGCTAAGTGTCCGCACAGCAAAGAGTCCATTAAGTATTGTTTATGAAATGAATGGCCTGCCATGACGAACGCAGTGAGAAATGTCTTACTTAGCATAGTGTTGCTGCCATACTTATCTAAGTAGCGTTCTTGAATACCAGTGTAAGACCCATAGATACATACCTTAACCTAAGTTTACATAATAATATAGTAACAATTTTGTTAGTAAATAAAACCTAATAACTATGTTAGTATCACTTAGTTGCACTAAGTCTTTGTGCGTGTATTTTATGTTTAAAAGTTTTATGGTATTTATATTTTAACAAACTTGATAAGGTTGTAGAAAACTCATGTTTGACACGCGTGATCGTTTGTCATTGCACACTTTCTTTAAAATGTACTAAGTACCATAGTGTTTATCAAAATCATAATCTACGATCATTACATACCCCTCATACACGAACGCCGCACCTGAACTTTCCGAAGAACATCACCAATCCTTGTCTAGGAGGGCGTTCCCTCCCGGCGGCATTTCCACTCGCATCTGCATTGCATCTTGTTTAAAAAAACTGAAGTTTATATAGACTTTTGTTGCTGATCGTACAACGAAACGAAAGCAGTGTCTCTCGATCTCCTTCGCAGTGTAGAAAAGTAGCTTATGTTCTTCTCAAGGTAAGAATTATTCAATCTTTGCGCCCTCACGCCGCCGCCGCAGGCGACGCCCTGGGCGTCGGGAATCGATAGCCGATTCCCGGCCACCGTAGACGCGGGCTTGCGGACGGCGAGCAATGGGCAGCTCTCCGTCCGGTAAGGACCAGGCCCGGTTCGGCGGCGCGTTGTGTTCCACACGCCTCAAAGAGATGTCAGCACTAACTGACGGGGTCCGCTAGGACCGACGCCTGCCAGGGTCGCGGGTTGTTCGAAAGAGATACCGTGGCCCCTGGCACAGGCAACTGAAGGAACACGGGTGGGTTTTAGTCAGTAAGAGTCTGCCACCCCCCTCCGTTCCGCCCAGAGCGGGAGGGGTCATTTGAAAAAAGGTAAGAATCATTGCCCTCTATAAGTATCTACAACGGAGTAAAAGTAGACATGGATTCAACGAAACATCGTTTTGAGTCACGTGGTGAGCTATAAAAGCTATATAAAGATAAGTAGTAATGGGCATACGTATTATTATTTACCTGAATTCAGGTTTGCACCAATAGGTAATGGCTTTTTAGAACTGATAACCTGGTTACATTGCAACAGCAAATATTTACAGTATGTTGCAGGTAAAGTTAAATAAAATAATTGTGAAAATTTTCCTAAAACTGTTAACTAAGTAACTAAATTAAAAACAATTACTAAAATTGAAAACAATTTCAATTTAAATTGGTAGTCAGAATATCTACTTAATTATTTATTTTGTATGTAGAATAAAAAAATCAAATAACACACAACATTACCTACATAACATCAGACTGTAAAAGTGTAAACCCTGAAGGGTAATGCAGAAATCATACTAAACGTAAAGTAGCACAAGGCGAAAGCGCCAGGGTAGCCCACAAAATTCATTTTTTTTTACGTTTTTTGCAATTTGCTGGTCAGTATTAAGTTGTACCTACGTTGATTAAAATATGATTCGCGGCCGTAACAAATATTATTTACAGCATTATAATCATTAAAACCAAGTAGGTAATCCCCAAGAATGACTATTTCATGAAATCTTGAAATTTGGGGATTACACTAACTTAACAAGTTATATTACTGATTGTAATGATTATAATTCTGTAAATACATATTTGTTACGACCGCGAATCATATTTTAATCAACGTACAACTTAATACTGACCACCAAATTGCAAAAACGTAAGAAAATTTGAATTTTGCGGGCTACCTTAGCGCTTCCTCCTTAAGAAATCAATGTAATAGGTACTACCTACCTACTTTGCTTGTAGTAGTGGTAATGTGCGCCTGCGCAAAAATATTTCACCTTAGAAGCTTTGCTGCCACAAAATGCTATTTGGCTAAGAGTAAACTAGCTGTATTTGGCAGACGTAATCCTCCGCCCCCAGGCGTGAAGTATCCATTGAAATTACATGAAATAATAAAAAAGGAAAGTTTATTTCGGCGCCTACAAATAAGTCAACCGGACGAGCGCCCGAACGAACGTCGCATTCTCAGTACAAATTAAATCTCAGATACTTATTACATATTAAAATCAGGAAGTTATACAAGCATTATCGAATCATACAACAACAATAAGTTTATTTAAATTAAATATAAACAATGTACAACATTCCTGCGACTTGTGATGTAAGATGGCGGATGTAATTAAAATAAAAAGAACTTTATGGCTTCAATTTATAAGGCGATGCGATCCCTTGACAAACAGTTGTGGTGTCCCACTGTAGTCGCAAGTACCTCGTGTTTTAAAAGTAAGTTAAAAGTGCACTTTGCTGTTTAAAATAAGAATAGAATAGAATAGAATATTCTTTATTATGTACACCATATTAATTACAGACATAATTATAGAAACTGTACAAAGGGTGACACAATGGGCGAATGTGAATAAGATTCATTTTTAGGATTCACGCCGCCGCCGCAGGCGACGCCCTGGGCGTCGGGAATCGATAGCCGATTCCCGGCCACCGTAGACGCGGGCTTGCGGACGGCGAGCAATGGGCAGCTCTCCGTCCGGTAAGGACCAGGCCCGGTTCGGCGGCGCGTTGTGTTCCACACGCCTCAAAGAGATGTCAGCACTAACTGACGGGGTCCGCTAGGACCGACGCCTGCCAGGGTCGCGGGTTGTTCGAAAGAGATACCGTGGCCCCTGGCACAGGCAACTGAAGGAACACGGGTGGGTTTTAGTCAGTAAGAGTCTGACACTCCCCTCCGTTCCGCCCAGAGCGGGAGGGGTCATTTGAAAAAAGGTAAGAATCATTGCCCTCTATAAGTATCTACAACGGAGTAAAAGTAGACATGGATTCAACGAAACATCGTTTTGAGTCACGTGGTGAGCTATAAAAGCTATATAAAGATAAGTAGTAATGGGCATACGTATTATTATTTACCTGAATTCAGGTTTGCACCAATAGGTAATGGCTTTTTAGAACTGATAACCTGGTTACATTGCAACAGCAAATATTTACAGTATGTTGCAGGTAAAGTTAAATAAAATAATTGTGAAAATTTTCCTAAAACTGTTAACTAAGTAACTAAATTAAAAACAATTACTAAAATTGAAAACAATTTCAATTTAAATTGGTAGTCAGAATATCTACTTAATTATTTATTTTGTATGTAGAATAAAAAAATCAAATAACACACAACATTACCTACATAACATCAGACTGTAAAAGTGTAAACCCTGAAGGGTAATGCAGAAATCATACTAAACGTAAAGTAGCACAAGGCGAAAGCGCCAGGGTAGCCCACAAAATTCTTTTTTTTTTACGTTTTTTGCAATTTGCTGGTCAGTATTAAGTTGTACCTACGTTGATTAAAATATGATTCGCGGCCGTAACAAATATTATTTACAGCATTATAATCATTAAAACCAAGTAGGTAATCCCCAAGAATGACTATTTCATGAAATCTTGAAATTTGGGGATTACACTAACTTAACAAGTTATATTACTGATTGTAATGATTATAATTCTGTAAATACATATTTGTTACGACCGCGAATCATATTTTAATCAACGTACAACTTAATACTGACCACCAAATTGCAAAAACGTAAGAAAATTTGAATTTTGCGGGCTACCTTAGCGCTTCCTCCTTAAGAAATCAATGTAATAGGTACTACCTACCTACTTTGCTTGTAGTAGTGGTAATGTGCGCCTGCGCAAAAATATTTCACCTTACAAGCTTTGCTGCCACAAAATGCTATGTGGCTAAGAGTAAACTAGCTGTATTTGGCAGACGTAATCCTCCGCCCCCAGGCGTGAAGTATCCATTGAAATTACATGAAATAATAAAAAAGGAAAGTTTATTTCGGCGCCTACAAATAAGTCAACCGGAGGAGCGCCCGAACGAACGTCGCATTCTCAGTACCTACACATTAAATCTCAGATACTATTACATATTAAAATCAGGAAGTTATACAAGCATTATCGAATCATACAACAACAATAAGTTTATTTAAATTAAATATAAACAATGTACAACATTCCTGCGACTTGTGATGTAAGATGGCGGATGTAATTAAAATAAAAAGAACTTTATGGCTTCAATTTATAAGGCGATGCGATCCCTTGACACACAGTTGTTGTGTCACACTGTAGTTGCAAGTACCTCGTGTTTTAAAAGTAAGTTAAAAGTGCACTTTTCTGTTTAAAATAAGATTCATTTTTAGGATTCCGTACCCAAAGGGGGCCAACGGGACCCTTTACTATGCCTCCCCTGTCCGCCAGTCCGTCAGACTGTCTGTCAGCGGGCTGTATCTCATATACAACCGCAATAGGTAGACACTTGAGATTTTCACAGTGTGTGTGTTTCTATTGCCGCTATAACAACAAAAACAAAAATAAGGGGTCTCCCCTTAGCTTTATTTTATTTTTATTACATACTAGCTTCCGCCCGTGGCTTCACCCGCGAGGTATGTCGATAAAAACTATCCTATGTCCTTTCCCGGGTTGCAATCTATCTCTCTGCCAAATTTTAACAAAATCCGTTTAGTGGTTTAGGCGTGAAAAGGTAACATACATAGGTACTACAGACAGAGCTACTTTCGAATTTATAATACTAGTATGGATTTTCACATTTATTACTTACAAGAAACTTGCTTTTTCGGCGTTTTTGCCTTGTGGTTCGGAACCCTTCTAGTCCGAGTCCGACACAGCCGGGTTTTTATCTTGTGGCAGCGGCGTGCGCACCATTGGTTGGGGCTCACATTTTCGTCAGGGTTGACTTACAGTCAGGTCAAGTCAACCCTGACCAAAATTAGAGTCAAACCGACCAGCGGTTGACAACTGAGTAAAAAAATACCCGGTTATCATACACAAGGTGAAATGGAACTGCTGAGCACCTTGAGGTTTTAGTCGGTAAAACCGATATTTAGTATGTCGTATTTTCTTGAGGGTTGCAATGAGAATCCAGGAGGAATTTTCACTGTTAAAATATCTTTTAAAACTCTCTTTTTTCTCTTTCTTTTTTTTCTTTCTTCTCAAACGTTGATTATATTTCTCTATTCCCTCAGTAAGTCTTTTAGAGATTTATAGTTGTTTTTTGGAAAATGGGCTAGGAGGACCACTTATTACGTCCCACTAAACGCACGAAGCCATCGCAGCAGGCTGAGACGAAGATGGCGGGACGAGCTTGACCTCCCGTAAGGACAAAGACAAAGACAGAATTGTGTGGAAAAGGGAGAGGGACGTCTTTGCCCTGCAGTGGACAGTACAAGCTGTTTAGATTAGATTACATATTTGTGTTTTCCTTCCTTATGGTACTTGTGAGAGGCCCGTGGCCGTCCGTGCCTGGTCGGAAAGTATGTTAAGGGGTTGGTTCCGGCTGTCATTCATGGATCTTTAACAGTCGTTACTGGTAGTCAGAAGCCCGAAAGGCTGACAACCAGTCTTACCAAGGGGTATCGTATTACCTAGTAACTGGGTTGTGGAAGTCAGATAGGCAGTCGCTCCATGTAAAATACTGGTATTCAGCTGCATCCGGCTATACTGGAAGCCAACCCCAACATAGTTGGGAAGAGGCTAGGCAGATGATGGTGGTCAACTACCATCACGTAGTAGGTAGGTACTATTATTTGGACGTGATTAACCTTAGTTTTATTGTGATAAAAGTAAATTATTAGCCAAAGCTGACAAGTGGACTATCTAAAAGTCACTACCCCTTTGTGGCATCTCCGATGTGATATTTAATAATTATGATATTTGTTTGCCGTTCGTTAACAACAGCTCTCTTATCTACATCTTCGTACTTAATCTTAGCTAGAAACAAATGAATACCCGTCCCTCAGCTTTAATACCCTTATTATCTACTAGTCCCACGGGGACCCACTGGATCGTAAGCCGGCCGTCCAGCAGGGCCGTCGCGATGGCCGTCCAGCGGGGCCCACTGGGTCGTAAGTTAGGCCCAGATGGAGATAGCGGGGTGAGCTAGACTCCTTTAATAAGATTGGTCCTTGGCAGCTCTGGACAGAGAGAGGTGGAAAAAGAGTAGGAAGGCCTTTCCGCAGCAGTGGAACATTAATGGCTAAAAAATAAAATACTCCTTAAAGATTCCAAAGCAATACTAAACCCTAACATTCTTACAGCTTTTCCCAACAAAACCACAATGAACCAAGTCAGCCACAATGTCTCCAGAGTCCTCACCATGGCGGTGCTGATGCTGTGCTGGTTCAGCGCCATGGCCTTCAGGAACAGCTCCCGGATCGCCAGCAAGAGACCCACGATCAGCTACCCAGGCTTTGATTGATTTCGCTTGATTGCATTAAAATTAATTTGGAACTGATTTACTTTTATGTAGTTTTCTTTGACAAAAATATCGTTTGTCTTTCCTAGCCCCGTCTGTAAAGAAGCTGAAGAAGAAGAAGAAGCACTAGGAAAACGGGTAATGGATATGAAAAAAAATTCTCGAAAACTCGTTTGATATTTCTAAAAGCTACTAGAATTATATAATATAGAGCAATGGTAGCACAGTGGATCGACCGCGACTTACGAGTTTTACTTTGTAAAGCGCCTGTTTCATCACCACTGCTCTCAAAACGGTGAAGGAAAACATCGTGAGGAAACCGGCATGTCCTAGAACCGAAAATTCGAAGACATGTGACATCCACCAACCCGCACTGGGCCCGCGTGGTGGATTACGGCCCACTCCCTCTCACAGAGAGGAGGCCCTTGTCCCAGCAGTTAGAACATTATAGGCTGATTATGATGATGACATAAAGAATTTGTTTAATTGTAAAATAATTGTTACCGTCTTCTTTGCGATCGGGTAAAGCCTGGAATACACACGCAAATGAAGAAACATGTTGCGGAACATGTCCCTCAACAACTACGTGAAGTGTCCCGAGACAATTGTCGCGGAATATTTTGCCGGCCACAGTAGTCAGAGCTCATAGAAATGTCGCCCGAGGAGGTTGTGGCTATTAGTGCTGCGTACATTAGTAATCATATCCAGTGTGTTGAAACGTAAGAGAAAGAGAAGGTAGTGGATGCGGAATTTCTTACTGCAACGAAAAAGAAGAGTTAAGAGGCACGTTGCGTACGCGACTACACTCGGTGACAAATGGCTCGACACTGACGCGGGACCCGTGCGCTCGCTCTCGAGGCGGGAGCAAGCAACACGCGCCGCGTCACGTACAATGGTGCGGGGCATGTTGCGGGACACTATGCAACGTTGCAGCGTCACGTATATTGAGTGTTCGCGTCATGTTGCAGGACAAAATGTTCCCTAGTGTATTCGGCGCTTTAAAGTTCGGATAAAGAGATGTTGCATTATCATCATTTATCATATCAGCTAAAAGACTGTCCACTACGGGACACGATGTAATCAAAAATCCAATCTTAATTCGCCTTTATTAGTTCTATTTCATATATTTACAATTAATACTTATCATTATCACATTTAAGTATCTGTCACCAATACTAAAACCATCCTAAAATGGAACTGGACTGCTGCATCTTCTCTCTGACATTCTCCTCTTATAAGCAATAATAGGATCTGCCTGCAAAGACTTCCTGATTTCCATCTCCTCCGGAGCTAACGGTCTACCTCTGAACTCATCTTCTATCTGCTGCAAGGTCCTGCCTTTAGTCTCTGGTAGAAGGAACCAGAGGACAACCATACAGTAAGTAATGATACTTCCATACACCATATAGGTTCCATGTATGCCTACACTTTCAACTAATCCCGTAAAAGTTTTGAGGACTATAAAGAACGTTGCTGAGTATGATACTAGACTGATAGTTCCTCCAATACTTCGATATTCCAAAGGAAAGACCTCTCCACCAATAACATTTGGTAAAGGTAACATTCCTGTAGCTACAGCAAATATTTTTAAATTGATCAGTAATATAGGTATCCACAAAGCATCGTATGGTAAGGTCCCTTGTTGCTTCAAGTACACATAAGTAGCTAAAGCGAACTGGATGAAGATTGCAAGGCCTCCAGTCGCAAACATCATTGTTCGTCTCTTGAATTTGTTGATAGCATAGACTGCTAGAGCATTTGATATTAATCTTTGAGCGCCCAAGAAGATCATCCAAAAATGTGCATTGACTTGTGGTCCCATCACTAATCCAATGATCAAAGTTGAATAGGCAGACATGGTAGTACCACCAGCAAAGTTTATTAACACATGAGCATGCATCATCAGTATAATTGGTTTATAAAATTCTTTCTTCTTGATCGTTGTTACCGCGTTTCGGATTCGGTTGTTCCTTTTGCCAAAACTCTCTGAGATCATTGCCTTTTCAAAGATTAATCTACTTTCTATCATTTCTTCCAACTCATCTTCTTCATCATCACCTCTGAGCCAGCGGAACACTCTCCGACACTCCTCATGTCTTCCTTTTGTGACAAGCCAACTCGGTGATTTAGGAGTGTATATCGTCATAACGAGACTTATGAAGGGTAAGAATGCGCAGATCAGAGCCGTCTGCTGCCAACTCAACAAAGATCCAGTGAGGTGACAGAAGAATATTCCAAAGGATTGTGACAAGGAGACTGTGGTGAGGAAAGCTCCACGGTTCCTTGGACTCGCGTATTCTCCGACGAGGACCGATCGTAGAGGTGACAGCATCCCGATTGATAGACCTTGAAGTATCCGGCCAGCGAAGAGAATCTGGAAATTAAATTAAATTCTTTATTTATGAAATGTTTATAAGCAGCCGAGTAATCGATCGGGGGCCTTGGCTTCATTGCCCGGGCCACGAGAAAGAAACACTCTTTAAAAATTACTCTAATCATACGGTGGGAGACGCGCCTACAAGATGAATGGCTAGTAGGCAACTAGTCTGATACAATTCCCACTTATTGGGCTTTTTTATCTTTCCGATTTGAAGTAAATGACTCGTATCGATGTATCGTTTACGTTGAAGGCTGCTGCAAGTTCCAACGTGATTTGAGATGAATCTGCTTCCACTATGGATTTCAATCCATCGTTAACGACGTTCGTTTCCAGATCAAAACCAGAACAGAAGCGACCACCATGTAACCATGTCCATACACGTCGATAATATTGCGTGCTGTCTGTACTGACAGTCGCCCCATGTAAAATTCTGGTATTCAGCTGGCATCCGGTAAGACTGGAAGCCGATCCCAACATAGTTGGGAAAAGGATAGGTAGATTGATTGTTCAAGATTCTTACCTCAAAGTTCGTCGCCATGGTGATGACGAACCAGCCCACCAGGTTGGGCACGGTGGCGGTGAAGTGTGCCATCTTCCTGCCGTACTTCTCCATGATAGGAGGCGATATGAAACTCCCGACCAGCTGTGTGATACCCAGGATTGATGCTGTATAAGAAAACAGCAGTTATATTAATAACTGCAGTTATATTAGTAGGTACCTTCTTATTTGACTAGTTTTCAGACATTTTATTCGCAAAGCTATCACGAATTTCAGAAACAATTATGAACCCATTTCAATTACATTACATTTTCTTAAAGGCTTCCCATAATGCAGCGGTGGCCCAGTGGGAACGGCCGCGACTTACAAGTTGTAGGTCGTAGGTTCGAACCCAGTCAGGCGCTATATTTTATCTATATCTATACTTATAATAAATCTGTAGAAGGGTCAATTCTGTACATTGAAAATATTGAAAAAATAAATAGCGGGGGGTGTTGCTGGATCGATACCAAACCCAAATATGTGATTAAAAAAATTTTTGTCTGTCTGTCTGTCTGTCTGTCTGTCTGTCTGTCTGTCTGTCTGTCTGTCTGTCTGTATATGCAGGCATCACGTGAAAACTAACGGTTCGATTTCGATGAAACTTGGTATAATTATACCTTATTATCCTGGGCATAAAATAGGATACTTTTTATCCTGGAAAAATACGTAAAAAAAAAATCTTATTTTTCAGTTTTATTCTGTAGAACCGCGAACACACGTTGCATTAGCCGCAGTGGATAATTTTCCATTTCAATTTAAGAGAATACAGTTTCCTGTAGCTTTGTGTTACACCATGACAATAAATAAGGCTCAAGGTCAGACCCTAGGAGTTGCTGGCGTAGATCTTACCGCGAGTTGTTTTTCACACGGGCAACTTTACGTAGCTCTTTCCCGTGTGAGCAGTCCAAGAAATCTTCATGTTCATATTCCGGACGAGCTCACTAACAATGTTGTGTATGCTGAAGCTCTCAATTAACTTTCTGTCGCATTGTCACGATCACTTTTTTATTATTGCAAACTTTTCGTCACTGTCAGTAATTTACTGCTACATGCTACTTATCAAGGTCGGAATTACTATGAAAAAAATACTTACTACAGAACGCGAGCTCAACAGCAGTAGCTCAATAGAGGGATCTCCTTAATTATTATAGGCTTAGCCGTATTTGGGTCCAATAGATATTTATAAGATGTCATTGTCAGAGTTACTCAAAATGGAGAAATAAACCATCCACGCGAAGACCGACATCCGCGCGGACGGAGTCGCGGGCGGAAGCTAGTGTAAAATATTTCACCACCACTGCTCTCCAAACGGCGAAGGAAAACATCGTTTAGGAAACCGGCATGTCCTAGGACCAAAAATTCACAGACATATGACATCTACCAAGCCGCACTGGGCCCACGTGGTGGATTTTGCCCCACTCCCTCTCACAGAGAGGAGGCCGGTCTCCCAGCATTGGGAACACTATAGATAGACTGATTATGCTATGCGTTATACTTCACACAAAGGAATATTTTTAAATGTATTTGGCTTCCCAAAAGTTTCTTATGTGTGGGTTGTCTTAATATCCAATCTGTATTAAATATTTGTTACCGTTGCCTGCGAAAAACATCGTAGCATTCAAGCACAGCAAAGCTACTTGGCGTTAGACAAAAGGTAGTTTCTCAAACTTTTATTAAACCTCTATGCTTTATTCTACCAAAATGCTTCAAAGCTAAGCTATTCATCTGGTGTCGCTAAAGTTTTAAAGTCCTTCTGAAATTCAAAATTTCATTCTAAGAACTGACCGATCCATGATGCAGACACAGGGTCTAGTTTAAACTCGGAGTCGACCAGGTGCAGCTGTGGCAGCAAGATGGCTGTGAAGCCGACCACGCAGCCGTGCCCGATGATGTTACTGCCCACTGCTGCTGTCACGAAACACTGGAAGAAAGAGTTATTTTTTATTTTATTTGTATTTTTTAATTAAAGGAATATTTACATTATAAGAATCATCATCTGCCTAGCCTTTTCCCAACCATGTTGTGGTCGGCTTCCAGTCAAACCGGATGCAGCTGAATACCAGTATTTTACATGGAGCGACTGCCTATCTGACCTCCACAACCCAATTACTGGGTAATACGATACCCCTTGATAAGACTGATTGTCAGACTTTCGGGTTTCTGACTACCCGTAACGACTGTCAAAGATCCACGAATGACAACCGGGACCAACGGCTTAACGTGCTTTCCGAGGCACGGAGGGGTCACGGTATGTAAAGATGGTCACCCATCCACAGACCAACCACGGCAAGCGTAGCTTAACCTGATCTATCGACCTGTGCGGCTGTTATTATTTAGCCACGGACCCCTCCCATACATTATAAGAATCAGTTACAACATTTTTTTTATTTTTATTAATTATAATATATTTTATTGATATTGTTACTATTTTACGATTCAACACTAAAATATACATATTATATAGTATATACAAGTATATATATATAAAAAAAGGTAAAGAAAAAGACAGGGGCTCATTGGGCTATCCACAGGTAGACATAATAGTTTAGAAGAAAAAAAAAAAACTGGCCAAGTGCGAGTTGGACTCGCACACGAAGGGTTCCGTACCACAAGGCAAAAACGCCGAAAAAAACATGTTTGTTGTATGGTAAATTAAATAAATATTTATTTTATTTTAATTTTATTATTAAAGTTAAAATACAATTGAGTATTTTGTGAATATTTCAAGTGCCTACCTGTTGCCATTTTTGATATCGAGCAAAAAAGAGCAAAAAGATCGCGTTTGTTGTATGGGAGCCCCCCTTAAATATTTATTTTATTTTGTTTTTAGTATTTGTTGTTATAGCGGCAACAGAAATACATCATCTGTGAAAATTTCAACTGTCTAGCTATCGCGGTTCTTGAGATACAGCCTGGTGACAGACAGACAGACAGACGGACAGACAGCGAAGTCTTAGTAATAGGGTCCCGTTTTTACCCTTTGGGTACGGAACCCTAAAAAAGTGTAATCGCTAGGAGTTTTAATAGCAGTACGTGCATTAATTAATTGTATAATGTGTAATAATAAAGTTAAAAGGAGACCATTCATATTGGGCCCAAAATCGAAAGTAAAAAAAAAGCCAGTAAAAAAAAAGTTTTTTATCTGTTTGGGACATCATTTTAAGCATTTGGTACTATGGCACCAAAACTATGGAACCATTACTGTAGCTGCTATAGAAGCCAGAAAAAAAATATAAAAGAAATTAAAAGAGATTACACAAATTGTTATTCAAGAAATAATGGATCAAGCGATATGTAGTTTTTTTATTAACTTATTTTAATAATATTAATTATGAGGTAAACAAAAAAAAAAAAAAAATCGTGTCTGTCCTGAACATCTTGAACAGAACGTATGGCTTGAGGTTGCAGTGCTAGAAAACCTTATTCAAGAATTCTCTGCTAATCACGTAGTTCAGGCTGTCTGTCATGAGAACACATATTAGTCTTGATTGTTTAAACTTCAATGAGTATGAGACTCAATAGTCTCATACTCCATCAATATGGAAGAGAATTCCACTTTTTTTTTTTTGCCGATAGTCGGTTTTTTTTTGTCGGTAGTCGTCAAATGACTCCTCCGCTCTGGGTGGAGCGGAAGGGAGTGTCAGACTCTTTCTGACTAAAACCCACCCGTGTTCCTTCCTTACGTGCTGGCCACGGACAATTCGCTATAGCGAAAATTCGCGCGGCGCGACCGGCGGCGCGTCTTGCGAATGAATCAAATGTATGGAAATGTACTGGGCATGCCACGCGCAGCGGCGACCAGCGAGACGACCGGGGAATTTCCCCGAGCGAATCGCGCGGCACGACTAGCGATCGAAACAAATGTATGAGTTATTACGGCGCAGGCCACGGAGTCGAGCGGCAGACGCGGCGACTCTCGTCTCCTCGTCTACACTGGTCGCGGCGGCGAACGCAACTGCCCGTGGCGTGCTTGCCGCGCCGCGCGAATTGCCGCGCCGCCCGCCGCGCCGTCGGTCGCGCCGCCGGTTCCCGTGGCCAAGGTGTTAGCCCTTTATGTTCCGGGCCAGCGGTAACCCTTTCGGACAATCCCGCTGACCCAGCAGGCTTTGGCCCTAAGGGGGCCCCTCCTCGATGCTGACATCTCTTTGAGGTGCGCGTGGAACACGTACGCGCCGTCCGGCACGGGCCTGGTTCTGATCGGACGGTGAGCTACCCATTACTCTCCGCCCGCAGGCCCGCGCCTACGGTGGCTGGGAGTCGTCACGCGGCTCCCGTCGCCCGGGTCGTCTCCCGCGGCGGCTGGGACGGGAGGCAGACCTCCACCGTGTGCTCCACCGTGTCCTCTGAGCGATACTGGCAATGGTGACACCCAGGCGTTTCCTCCCACCTGATGATGTGCAGGAGCCTCCCGAAACTTCCGTGTCCGGTGAGGACCTGCGTCGGACGATAGGTGAGGGCGTAGTGGCGCCTCTCTAGCCACTCCTCAAAGAGGGGTCTGATCGCCGCTATCGCGGCGTGCTCTGCGCTGGGTTGCGACAGTCGCTCTTTCCATGCCGCCATGAGATCGCGCCGGAGATCCGTCCGCTCCGCAGCGATTTGCCGTTACCCCCGGCGTAGTGCCTCCGCGCGCCTCTCATACAGGCGCGCGAGGACTATCGCCTTCAGATCCCATGGCGGCAGTCCGGCGAGGAGGCTTGCCGCCTCGCCCGAGATCGTGCGGTAGCCCCGGATAAGCCTAACGGCTACCACCTTCTGGGGCGCGTTCAGGTAATGGGCGGCTTGCCGCCGCAGTGAACGCGCCCACACCGGGGCCCCATATAGGGCCATGGACCGCACGACCCCCGCGTAAAGCCTCCGGCAGGAGGCGTTTGGCCCCCTCAGGTTGAGCAAGAGCCGCTTGAAGGCGGCCCCGGTCCGTTCCAGTTTGAGGGCCAAACGTCGGAAATGCTTGACGAAGTTCCACCGGCTGTCGAGGACCAGACCCAGGTATTTCATCGTCGTCTCGACGCCGATGTGAACCCCTGCTACCGTTAGTTGGGCTCCCGATCGTGGCGCGTTCCGGGGCCCATGAAACGACATGGCCTCGGACTTGTGCAATGCCACCTCGAGACCCAACTGCCGGATCCTCTCCTCGACTTTCGCAACCCCGCGTGTCATCGCATCGGCCGCCGCCTGATGCGACCTCCCCAGAATTCCACACTTGGATCGGACGAACGCACGTACAGTTTAGAGATATTCTTGAAAATACCCCGAGCCTCAATCACAACACAAATAAAAAAAATACTGGCAGCCGTGTTAGTTAAACTGCGCACAGGCGAATCAAACAGGCGACTTGCAGTTATATTCAAGACCAGTGAGTCTACTTTCTGGAGAATGTTAAAAGATGGACTCAATTGCTTCCTTCAAGACTTTGTACCACTGCACTCGGGTTACAATATGACACGTGAAGAAGAGGTACAAAGAAACCTTACTGTACCCGTGGGTCTTTTTGGTAGTTCAGAAAATCCGCTCAATGAGAGAAAGCTAATTATAATTATAGATGGGACTTACATTTACGTACAAAACAGTTCCAATTACTTTTTTCAAAGATAATCATATAGCAACCACAAATATAAAAAAAAATTATATTATGAACATGCTTGCCATCCCTTTTCTATAGAGTATAAGTGAGCTTTACACCCTGTTCCGCATACCTCTATACAGTCATGGCAAAAAAGTTGAGAATGACACACTAAATAAGTATAGTACATACGCGTACTTAGATGAACTTAAACTTATGTAGCTGCTAATATGATGGTTCTAACGCTTTGGTGCCATAGTACCAAATGCTTAGGATGATGTCCCAAACGGATTAAAATCTTTTTTTTTTACTGGCCGACTTTTGATTTTGGGCCCAACTTTGTATGAAACCTGAATGGTCTTCTTTCGACAAAGATGACATGATATCTTGAAGATTTTCAGAGAGGGTATCAGAGAGACACGTGGATCGGACACATGGATTTTATTTAATAAAGTGGAGCGGGTGAGGCTTCTGAATCTACTCATTGGACAATTAAAGTTGTCAATATGTTCTTTAAGAGTTAAGTAATGGAGATGGTAATTAAAACTAAGATAATAACTAAAGCTAACATAGGATAAGCACTCACATCAATGGGGTGTAATAAGGCACCCCTCCACCTCCACATTCGCCAACTATATGCTATGTTGCAACATGTTAGAATGATTATTATGCCCTGGGTCGGAAAAGCTGGAAGTCATGGAGACTGGCTCTTGCCCAGCAGTAGGATGATGCAGGCTAAATACTCACTTGTTTCCAAAACGGTGAAAACCTGCTTTTCTTTTTTGAGGACATCACTGAATAACTTTCCGGCACTTTTCACTACATCTAGTTATTTATTTTAATGTTTAACAATTTATTTTTTATAGAAATATTGTTTCGAAATACACATCCGTTGAATACAACGCTAACTTCTGATAAACATAAATTGTTATAAGGAAACAATAAAATTTAAGTAAATAGGATACACCGACGGATATCGAGTACACCTCATAAATTAAAGTTTAAACTCTAAACTGCGCTTATCAATAGTTGTTTGAATGAGAAAAATCCTTTTAAAAATACTGATTTTTTATTGAATTTTTAAACATGAATAATTCTGAAATATTGTTTTTTTTTCTTCAATAATTGGTGTTGTGTATTGATGTGTTGATACCTACTAAAACAAGTAATCATACATTTGTAACTATTGATATTCGTAGTTATTGTGACTTTTTTTTCTCACATATCTAATAAACAGTTTGTAAAAAAACTAGCTTCTGCTCGCGACTTCGTCCGCGTGTTTCACCCTCCCCCATTCACCCTCTTAGGGGTAGAATTTCGAAAACCCTTTCTTAGTGGACACCTACTTACTCTTCACAAAGAACACCCTCCAAAATGCATGTCTCTAGGACCAGCGGTTTAGGCTGTGCGTTGATGCAGGCTAACCTAACCCAGTTTAAAAATATACCTACATCAGTAGACGGTAATATTATTGGATATCTGTTTTTTTTTTAAATAATTTCTAATTGGTCTAAGATTTCTCGTATGCGTATTTCTCAAGTTACAGGTAAGCACACAACGGACAAACAGACAGAAAATATTACGTTTGGAAAACGATAGATATTACTCTAATAATTACATCGAAGCATAGTCCCGTATCACTTAATTCATCACTTCGCATTCACAAATCACTTTATATAACTTATCTAAACTAGTTTAAGTCACTAACCCACCGTCTCCTACATTACTGTAATGTTCTGCACCTCTATGCCTCTCAGCTGCGACAGTTCGTGACTTACCCATTATGTGAAGTAAATAAGTTATAAGTGGCTAAACTTAACCTTCGAGCCGCGCTTATGTCCATATATGTCATATGACTGATCACGTGGGGTATATATGGGATTAATTTTTAGAACAATCCATAATAAAACAATAATTCTTATCATATTTCTCTAATATTTATTTTTGGCAAGTTGTTTCGGTAATCGCTGCTCTAAATCATGTTAAATCAATTTATTTATTTGCTTGAATATGACCAATCTACACGAGGTGAAATATATACAACAAAATGACAAGTGTGAAATATTTCTTGCATTTATCAGTGAATCTATCTCACCGCTCTTGTATTTGGCGTGTCGATGCTTTCGATCCACATTATATGGGCCCAGGATCTAGCTATACTTACTAAGCAAGAAGAAGAAGCTTCCAAAAGTTGCTGTAAAAGTTGTTGTTGTGTCAGAGCACGCAGATCGGCATCGTTTGCTGAACAGCAGGCACATTTACAAATTGGGCTTTGAATCTTCCCCTGAGCAATGGTATTCAATTCAGCATCGATAATGAGGGAGTGGTGTATTATGGTAACATATGTAATTCTGATCAATATTGAACAGCTCAAGTGATGTAACGTCCAAGAGGAAACTAAGAAAACATTTTTTTTTATATGACGGCGCAGCAAAAGTATTATGGAAGGACTTTGTGAATGATGATAATTATTATGGTTAGAAAGGGAGTGACTATCGAGATACTCAATACTCCTTTCTTTATTGCATTCCATATGTATTACATAGATGGTATTAGAAAGTAAATTATCAATATGGACCCTGTCGGGCACAGTAAAACAACACAACAACATCAACAACGACACAATACAAAATAGAGAAGTCAACTAATACTAATAGAGAAGTATCGAAGAAAAAGACATGTTGTGCCGACCCTAAATTCATTCGTTCCTTCCTTGTGGTCAAACTTAATGGTCAAACGGATAAGTGCAGGAGGATGATGATGATGATGACGACGCAGCGAATTGCCTCGTCTCGTTACAAAGTTATTGGAATCTCGACGAACTGCTTATATTCCGGCACAATCCTGATGATATTGAAGCTACTGAACCGCTAATACGATGACTACTTCTGGTAAAGGCACCGTTAAATATAGATAACCCGGTCAACTATATTCAGTGCTTGGCGTACTTATTGCAAAAACATCTATGACGGCGTTGTTGCTATTGGCTATATTGAAGGCATTTACCGCCAAATGCCTTCGTGTAGAAACTGGGAACTTCATAGACACCTGGTAAAGGTATACCAAGTAATGCTACGTTGAGGCCGAAATAGACTGGTGGTAACTTTACTTCCAATTTACTTCCTCAGACGGAATGAATGTGTATGGCTATAGGAGAATGACCAAAGAAACGATGGAAGGACTGTGTGAAAAATGATATGGCAAGAAAGGGGATGACTCTGAGATGACGACTAATAGAGAAGTATGAAAAATAAAACATGTTGCGCTGACCCTAAATAAATAGAGATACTGGTAAGAGACTGGAGAGCGGCTTGTGGCTAAGTATCTTACAGCCCGCACGGGTTGATCGGTCAGGTTAAGCTACGCTTGCCGCGGTTGGTCCGTGGATGGGTGACCATCTTTACATATCAAGATCCTTCCTTGCCTCGAAAAACACGTTAAGCCGTTCGTTCCATCTGTTATTCGTGGATCTTTGGCAGTCGTTACGAGTAGTGCTGAAACTAACAACCCGTCTTACCAAGAGGTATCGTATTACCCATTAACTGGGTTGTGGAGTTCAGATAGGCAGTCGCTTCATGTAAAATACCAATATTCAGCTGCATCCGGTAAGACTGGAAGCTGACTCCAACATGGTTGGGAAAAAAGGCGTGGCAGATGAGGACTGGCAAGAGAATGTTGATGACGATGAGATGACTTCCTCAGACGAACTCCTTCACAAAAAGCTTTCCCACTACTTACATAATATTATCTCAATCCACCATCGTTGCCCTCTAAAATGAAATCAGATCAAGATCACGACACAGTTACATTAGTAACACAATACTTTAATTGAGTGGAGTGTTCTAGAATCTGGAGCACACACATGCTGGAATGGATTTAGGTAACAGTGACTGTTACTCAGTCACTATGTTGTGAAACTTGAGATGTTTAATTAGAAATACAGGTCTGTTTTGTATTTGCGTAGCAGTATTATTGCAAGAGTTCGTCTAGACCTAATTTCGAACATAGAATTCAAATATTTTTAGCTGCATTATAAATATTTATACTGGCCGAAACAGGCCTATGTATTATTAAAATAGTAAATATTTATGCAAACACGCTTACAAATTTCGAACATCAGAATGAGGAGAAAGCATATACGATTGCGCAAGAGTTGCGTTTGCAGAGAGAGGGGACTTTCTGACGATTATTTTCTGATTTTAAATTAAATCAAAATATACATAATTACCTAGTTACATGTATCATTATCGTTAGGTACATCATATAAATTATTATGTTAAGATCTCAGACGAGGACGTTTCTTAAATTCTTTGTGAAGTTGTTCTGTGTTAGTATCTTAATGTAATTTACGTGAAAAAGAGCTTTGACTTGAAGTCAGTAAAAAAAAGGAAGGAAATATTACCGTAATTATGAATTTACCATTTTTGATTACCACACTATAAAATATATGTATGTAAGATGAGGTATGTACAAGATTTTATTTTTCCTTATTTTGAACTATTTAACTTTTTGTTAGAGTTATTGTATTGTATGTAAACGCAAGCGTCAGAGTTTTACCTGAACTCGTGTGAATTTATATCAAACGATGTATCGTTTTATTGTAATTAAATGTAAGTAATTGGAAAAGGACCAAATAATTTAAAAACCCCCAACTTAAAGAATCTAGGTAACGAGACTAAAACAGATAAATTCATATGGCAGTCGGGGGACCTCTTAGAATAGAAGGTGTTCCACAGAACGGTCCCCCGACTTCCATATGAATTTATCTGTTTTAGTCTCGTTACCTAGATTCTTTAAGTTGGGGGTTTTTATAAAAAATAATAAAATTAAATGTAAGTAATTGGAAAAGGACCAAATAATTTAAAAACCCCCAACTTAAAGAATCTAGGTAACGAGACTAAAACAGATAAATTCATATGGCAGTCGGGGGACCTCTTAGAATAGAAGGTGTTCCACAGAACGGTCCCCCGACTTCCATATGAATTTATCTGTTTTAGTCTCGTTACCTAGATTCTTTAAGTTGGGGGTTTTTAAATTATTTGGTCCTTTTCCAATTACTTACATTTAATTTTATTATTTTTTTGTGTCGGGGGTTTTTTAAATTTAAAAATTTAATTTTTTATTTCATGCTTTTTGTAGGGACTCCTTAATTTTTGTAATTCATTTCTTTTATTTTCTTGCGTTTTAAGATTCAGGTTATTTGGTGTTTAATCGGGTTTTTTATCCGTCAAAAAATAATTATTAATTTATAGTTGAAGAATAATTTTTAAGACTAAACAGATTTTTTTGTTTTATTATATCCTTTTTCTCGTTCTTCCTTTAGTTATTCAACTTTCATACAAGTATTTCACAGCTATTAGATATCTTAGGTATTTCAGATGTAGTTTATAAAATGGGACTGCGACACAATCTGATGTAGAAATACCTACGCGTTTTAAGTAGGATAATTCCATTCGTAATAAAAATAGTCAAACTTAGTGATCGTAGGTACAAGTCATCACTCCACTTCCCTCATCATTCTAGAGCATTGATCAGACAAAAAAATATTTTCAAGTTTCTAGTTTTCATTACGTTAGTTAATATTCCTCATTCCCTTTCAATATAGTGTACTTACATTATTCTACTTGTCAAGCCCTTGCATTTGATACCTATATTGAAGGAGTTGTGAAAAAAAAATATAATTCGCTTTTTTGTGGTGGCGGCCATCTTGGATTTGTAATTTGTAATACCGTATAGTATTCTACTACTCAAGCCCTTTCATTTGACACCCTTATTAAGGGAGTTGCGAAAAAATATGTAGTCCGCCATTTTGTGACGGCGGCCATATTGGACCGATTTTCATCAAACATAGCTAAGAACACTCCCGACTGATTCACCTTTCAAATAAAAAAAACAAAATTAAAATCGGTTCATCCGTTCGGGAGCTACGATGCCACAGACAGACACACACACACACACACACACACACACAGACACGTCAAACTTATAACACCCCGTCGTTTTTGCGTCGGGGGTTAAAAACTAAGATGTTTGCCACAAAATAAACTTATTTATGGTTATTATCTTTTACATAAATCATGCAACACATACCAATGACTTTTTTTGTTATATTTTGTACTCTTGTTTTAATTACTGTAAGTATTATGGTTTAATTAAAGTTAAAATTACAATCTCCTTTAATTCCAAATAGGATAATATTTACATAATCTATAAAAAAAAATATAATAATATCTTTAAAATAATAATAATATGTACATTTATATGAAAAAATAAGCAAAATAATCATAGGGCATCAAAAAATTCGTACGCATCTCTGTCAACAGGAACAGTACCCAAAAGGCTGGCAGTATTGCCACGTTGTATGGCGATGCTAATTCTTTAGCCAAGAAATAGGCCAGCCCTCTCAGGTCACGTAAAGAGTCGACTAACCGCTTAACGATATCTCGAAAAACCAAGTGGGCACTCGAACTCCATGGCCCTTGTGTTTCAACCCCAAACGGCTCGAACATATAACTCCCAATCAGTTTGGAATATTTTCGCCGTTTGAGGTTTTCTACACCTGCAGCAGCCGCCCCAGCACAGCCCACCGTGCTAGGAAGATGGGATGGCGCAAGGGTGTCGACATATTTTGCATCCCACACCAAAGGTCTGCCTAACTTCCAGGGCATTATGGTCATTCCGTCTGGTCTCTTCCCATCGTCGCGTGCCAGGCCGTTGGGTTCTAAAACAGCTAGCACCCCAGCGGTGACAAGAGCACGACGGATGATGTCATTAATGATGGCGTGCTGTGCTGTCCGGCCTGCGCACCTACTGCAAGACAGGCCATGGTGCCCGAGGCAGTTGACAGCTTCACCGCACTGACAGCGAAGCGGAGCCCTGCAAGGAGCGCCCAAACGCAGACAGGTAGCGAGCCGGAAGGTGGTGCCACCCAGCATAGTGCCTATGTTGGGTGACGGGAGTGCTTGAAGCCAGAGCCCCGACTCCCACTCACCCACAGCCAGCAAGCGAGCACGCTCAGCAGAATTGGTGGACGTATTGATAAGATTATTGCGTACCAACCTGCAGAGCAGCTCATCCCACTGTTTCTGGAAAGATGGGTTTACGGGCCGATCTGTATCCGGGCATGCCGCTTTCCAGGCGTTCACCGCGTCGGTCAAGCACGGCACTTCAGAGTCAACTAGGTAAGGGGCTAAAATTTTCCTAGTCAACTTTTCATTGCTGTGGACAGAAGACAGGCACGCCGGTAAGCTAATACTGGTAATTTTGCGGACGCCCAGGCCACCAAGAGATGTGGCTGCTTCCATAAATAAAGGGGAAATGCGTAGAAAATACATAAAATTTGGGCCAAAACAACAGTAAGTATCTAATTAGGGTGAATTCCGAATGTAAATTAATTGTGGAGAGTCTGTCCGATATCTCGTTGAAATTTTTAATTTTTTCGTCTATGAAAGGAGTAAAACTATTTTCTAAAATTGGGGAACCTAGGAGGTGCAGTGAACTATTGTCTAAAATTTTGATTGCATTAAATTTGTCTAGAGTCAATTGTCTGTCGGTAATGTCAGAAAAGTAAAGTTCACATTTTGAGGGGTTAAGGATCAAGCCAATATATTGAAATTTCTATTTGAAGAGTTGTAGATCTTTTAAAACAGTGTCTACGTCACCTCCCAGCATACCATCATCTAAATACCACACGTTAAATTTTGTATTTCTTTTGTTTTAGTGTAATTGTCTCAGCAGCGTTACTGTATTCGAGTTTGAATGGCGGTGTTAAAATGTACAGACTCCTGAGATAATTCAGATTTGTCTTTGGGATGGAAACGCTATCATCTTCGTCATCATTTCAACCGAAAGAAGTCCACTGCTGGACATAGGCCTCCCCCAAAAGGGGGGTTTGCCATAATCGCCACGCTTGGCAGGCGGGTTGGCGATCGCAGTATGGTATGGTGGTGGAATGTATAGAGAACGCTGCTGCCCATTCTCCGGTACGCCCCTTAGTCGCCTTTTACGACACCCACGGGAAGTATGGGGTGGTGCTATTCTTTAAGTCCGGCACCACACAGAAAAACGCTATGCTATGGAAACGCTATGTTTTATAATTATTAATTTATAATGTTGTTGCAGGCATGTTTGCGTTTATGTAAGTAGATATTTACTACAAACGTTTAATTGGCTATAAATTATTCCATTATCAGTCAACATAAGACAATGATAAATAATTTCTAATTAACAGTGCATTTATACATTAGCACGTGCCATATACATAAGCATAATTAGCCTATAACGTTGCCACTGCTGAGACACAGGCCTCCTCTCTGTGAGAAGTGGGCCGTAATCTACCACGCGGGCCCAGCGCGTGTTGGTAGATCTAAATTATCACGAGGAAAACTACTCATTCTGTTAAATTTGAATAAAGAAGAAAACTACAAATGATTAAAAAATGCAAACAGACATGTCATTTTCTGTACTTTTAGGTTATAAGAAATACTTTTAAGTCCCATATACAGGGTAGCTCACCGTCCGATCAGGACCAGGCCCGTGCCGGACGGCGCGTACGTGTTCCACGCGCGCCTCATAGAGATGTCAGCATCGAGGAGGGGCCCCTTAGGGCCGAAGCCTGCCGGGCCAGCGGGATTGTCCGAAAGGGTTACCGCTGGCCCGGAACATAAAGGGCTAAGGAAGGAACACGGGTGGGTTTTAGTCAGTAAAAGTCTGACACTCCCTTCCGCTCCACCCAGAGCGGGAGGAGTCATTTGATGATTTCCCATCCGCAAAAAAAAAAAGTAGAAAGAACAGTATTAGTTACTGAGCTTTCCAAAATCATAGGCCATGGAAGTAATCGATATGTTTTATCGATAGTAATAGTGCACATCCCTAACTTAACTTTTCCCTCCAATACTAAAACTACGGTACCAAATATTATAGATTTTGATGTAATAGCAACTTGTTGCGTTCTTGTGAATAAATGTGAAATAAAAAACAGTGGCTGGTTAAGTGATTTTCTGTGCATGTGCTCAAAAGCTTAAAAGTTTCAGCTAAAAGTGATGTTTGCATTGCTATTTTTGGATCGCTTAAAACGGGATTATGTAAGTTTGATTATATTTACTAATTTGAGCAATGTTTAGAAGGATATTGAAGTAGTTTTCGCCTTTTGATGTTTTAATCGTCTCCAGTGGTTACATAAGTTTGTTGAACAAGGAAACAAGTGTCAATTACCTCAGATTTTACCATTTTACCATACCAGGTAAACTGGCCAAAAAACTATCCATGAAATATCAATCAATAGGATTATATGAACTTAGTGGGGTTTTAATTATATTAATTTTGTGAATACATACCTATTACGGTCGCGAATCATATTTTGTTCAACATTAAACTTGACACTGACCTACTAATTGCAAAAACGTAAGAAAATTTAGCTAGCGCTTCTCCTTAACTACGAGAATAAACAAAAATAATTCATCATCATCATCTGCCTGCCTTTTTCTCAACTATGTTGGGGTTGGCTTCCAGTCTATCCGGCTGCAGCTGAATGCCAGTGTTTTACATGGAGCGACTGCCTATCTGACCTCTACAACCCAGTTATTTGCTAATACGATACCCCTTGGTAAGACTGGTTGTCCGACATTTGGGCTACTGACGACCCGTAACGACTGCCAAAGATCCACCAATGACAGCCGGGACCAACGGCTTAACGTGCTTTCTGAGTCAGGGAGAGGTCTTAGTGTGTGAAGATGGTTACCCATCCACGGACCAACCACGTCAAGCGTAGCTTAACCTGATCGATCGACCCGTGCAGTTGTTACTACTTTTAAAAAAAATAGGTAATTATGTTTACTTAAAGTTATTAAATTAACAGTCGGTGTTGTTGTCCTGGTAATATCACATTAACATAATAATGATATATCAATAAGTAATTAATAGTTCCGTGTTTCCAGACATTATTATGATATTGGTCAAGAATGTGACTAGTGATGCTCCAATATCGACATATACTTCCCGTCATCCCGCGGGAAGGGTCACGGTAATCGATACAAATTATAACGTTGCTAAATTGAAGAGTACAACAGTGACGTAGCATGACAACTGAAGTGACTGGTATTACGATTAGTCGGTTAACTAAGTCACGTGTTTTTTTTTTTGTTTACCTTTATTTTATTACTTAAACAAATGGAGGATCGGTACCACCACTTTTAAGACCAAAACGGTAGAAGTAGCGTTGGCAGACCAATAGCCAGGTGAGTGGGCTGCCGACAGAAGAGTTGCTGTTGGATGAGACTCATGCAGCCCAGAGAAGCATGGCACAAATGGAGGAGGAGTATACTCAGCATTGGATGGAACAAGGCTGCCAACGATGATGATGACCATTCTCAAGTGGTAAAGCAATAACGAGGTCGACTATATTAATCATTCACCGCTAATCATCCAATGCGCAGATGTAGACCGCGAAATTCAATTTTTCTTACGTTTTTTGCAATTTTCAGGTCAGTGTCAGGTTGTATCTTGATCCAAATATGATTTGCAACTATAACAGGTACGTATTTATAGAATTATAACCATTAATACATATTTCTAAGTTAGATTTGTTCATAAGAACACTCATAAGGAAAAAAGCTTATGGAAAATGATTCTAATGACTATAATTCTGTAAATACATATGTATCTATTAATAATAAAACCTTTATTTTCTTTCAGGCTACTTTGCCCATAGATAAATACCTTACAGACTAACATATATAATTATTATAATAATACATTGTGTGTTAGTGTATAAACTTAAAACTATGTTAGTAAAACACTTCACTCGAGCACTGTCTTTGTGCGTTCGTGTGGCACTTGTCCGCGGAAGCGACGGAACATTACACCTTGCGGCCAAAAGTCCTCTGCCATGACGAGGTGCAGGTAGCATGTAGGTACTCGCACCACAAACGCCTTGAAGTTGACGTTGCGGCGGGATCAAGCAACTGCACTCTGGGCCTGTACTTGGTCCTTTGGCACACGTACTCCACGATGTCCTCGGCCTTAGTGGTATAGTGTAGGCGGGAAATATACACGGGCGTGTTCGGCTGGGCGGCTCGTACAGGGAGGTCAGGGATTAAGGCCAGGATATTCGAGCGCAGTAGGCATTTAGCGTTACCTCCCTCCGCGCATGGCAAGTCCCGCGAACGCGCAGTTCGAATGAACTCGCTGACCCCGCTGCCACGGTAATTTCATCTAACAGTATTGTGACTCGGCCCTATTCTTGAAATATAGGGCTGCTCGCCTACAGTATTTTAATTTCATCATCCTACTTTAGTTTCTTTCTAGTTTTGTGATTGTAAATATTATATTTTTTTAATATTATGTATAAAATTTATGTTAATATTTCTGGTGTTTAGTTTTTAGAGAAATATAAATATAGCAACATAATTAATTTTATTACCTACCAACAATTGTTTCTTTTTAGGGCTCCGTACCAAAATGGTAAAACGGAACCCTTATGGTGAGACTCAGTCTGTCTGTCTGTCACATTTATGTTAATATTTCTGGTGTTTATTTTTAGGGAAATATAAATATAGCAACATAATTAATTTTATTATCTACCAACAATTGTTTCGGTTTAGGGTTCCGTACCAAAATGGTAAAACGGAACCCTTATGGTGAGACTCAGTCTGTCTGTCTGTCTGTCTGTCACAGCTGGACATCTCAAGAACTACTAATGCATCAACTTGAAATTTGGAATAGTTTTAGATGACGTTTGCTCAACTATTTTGCAAATAAGAAAGAAATAAAAATATATGTACGTTTTTTGCAACAGGGCCTGAAACGAAGTCTGAAAAATTCGAAGTGGGGCTACTAGGGCATGTGGGGTATCATATGAAAGAAAACAGTTTGCGCATTCTCAAACATTTATTCTTTTTTTGGGCCGCATTGTTTTCGACTTTTGATGTAAAATGCAAAAAAAAAATCTTTCCCCCCCTTATCTCCGAATTTTGCAAACAGAAAAATCTGAAATTATTTTATGTGATAGAAGTTTATGTAAAGATTACAAGAAAAATAAAGCGAAGTCTCTAAATAGCACACTTGTTCAGAAATCATCAATAAGAGTTATATTAGTTTCACTATCGGTCAAGAGATGGCGCTGACATAAAACTGCAATATTATACACCGCAGTGCACAATGTTAAAATTCTCTGATGAATATAGGTCTCGTCGATGAAAATTTAAAAACATATGATGGTACGGAACCCTCGTTGCGCGAGTCCGCAGTCCGGTGCGCAGTTTTTTTATTGCTAAGTACCTAATCTTTTCATTCATGACTGTTATATCGCTTCCGCACTACCCTTACGATCCGTTTTGTCGAATTTTTGTCTGATAATAAACTACTGAAGGGATTTTGATGGAAGTTTCGATATTCTGTAGCTTTGGTTTTCATCCATCACATAGGGTATGTTTAATAACTAATTTATAGTCCACGCGTACGAAGTCGCGGGCATAACCTAGTTATTTATTAATAGTTATATACTTTGGACTAAATAAATTCTGATAAAACTCATTACAATACAATGCACAGGATAATAAATTCTTTATTAGAAATAAAAAATACTAAAATACTGCTCTGTCAAAGAAGTACCGAGATCAAATAATACACAAAATGTTAGTTAGGTATTCATCCAAATTTATTTTATCCCCTTCAAAGTATGATCCTTCAGAAACAACACACTTACACTAGGGCATGCAAAAACCGGATTGTTTAAAAAACCCGTCTTTTTCGGGTTTGTTGTTTACGAAACCGGTGAAACCGGTTAAATAGGTTTTTTCGGATTTTTTTTCAATTTTCGATTAAAGAAATGAGAAATATGTGTGTAAAGAAATGAAAATGCTGAAGTCTAATCAAAATATGTATTTTTTTACGTTTATCTCATTTATTTTTATAATAATGAGCATTTCAAAAGCAAAAGTTTCTTTTCTTTAGACCTAACATAGAATAAAGCTTATTATTTATGAAAATAACATATTCTTCAAAACTTAAGGTACCTAGCATACAAAATTAGGAACATTTGGTAGATTCACAAAGGCTTAAAATCACAGAATATTAAATAACAATTTAAAGCGATCAAAATAATTATTTAAATATCGCATAAAATAGAAGTGTTATTCCTAATTTACCAAAACAAAATAAATCAGATATTCCTAAAGACAGATTAAAAATTCAAAATTGAAAACTTTGATAGGTTGACGTAAGGACTAAGGATACAAGTGTATCAAGGGAGTCATCATTTAGAGTCTATTCTAACTAGCCTGTACTGTCCCACTGCAGGGCAAAGGTCTCCCTCTCTCTTTTCCACACAATTCTGTCTTTTGCTATTGCTAGTGCCGGGCCAGTCCTTACGGTAGGAGGAGTATTAACGCACTACGAATTTTATTATACATGAGACCCGCTGATGAAAAGGCTCGCTCTGATTCCACACTTGTTGGAGGTATAGATTTCAGAGCTTTATATACTTTTGTTAAGTGCTCTCCCATTTTTTCTTCACCGTCTTAAAGTGCCATTTCCATCCTGATTTTAATTTCTAAATCAAGTTTTCTAGATGGGCTTGCATCAATCAGAGGTATGTTGTTTGAGCGCCTTCTTTATTTCTTGTCCGAGGTGGTCCTTGATGTTCCGTGAAACATTTACTACTGTATGGTCTACATTTTTCTGCGTTGTTGTCGCCGTCGGTGTAGTAGTCGAAAAATGCTTATTTATAATGTTTACTATGAAACTTCGAATTTGCTCGAATTTTCTCGAGCGCTATCGCGTTATTTATTTGCCGAAATACTAATTAACGCCGCCTCGCCGTACTGCCCACGTTTGTCAGTGATAGATTTAATATTTTGTTTGGGAAAATTAAAGTATTATTAAATCAATAACATATGAGAAACATACCCGAAAAAACCGAAAAATCCGGTTTTGTGATCCTAATAAAACCGGGTTTCAAATCAGTCGGTTATCCGGTTTTTACGGTTATCCGGGTATCCGGTTTGCATGCCCTAACTTACACCAACGAATAATTAAATCATAAAAACATTTTTTAAACGCTTTTTCCCAATGATATTTTATTAGAATATCATTGCTTTTTCCGGAATTGAGCTTAGTTTACGCCGCGAATTCTCCTTCGTTCGCTAAAATTCGTTCACAGTGATGGCCTTGTGCGAAGGCGCATTATCGTGGTGTAAGATCCAACAATTTTCTTCTCACAAATCTGGCCTTTTTTTCGAATTTGCTCTCTCAAACGCCGCATATCGCTCAAATAATATACTTTATTTAACGTTTGACCTTCCGGTATGAATTCCGACTGTACAATACCGCGATAGTCAAAGAAAACAGACAACATGACTGACTTTTGATCGACTTTGGCCGTGGCGTGGTTTTTTCGGTTTCAGTTCAGTTGGAAGGCGCCACTCCGAAGCTTGTTGACTAGTTTGCATGTCAAACTCGTCTCGTCACCAGTAACAATGCGTTTCATGAATGTTGGGTCGGCGTTGACTCGTTCTATAGTATGTCTTCAGCGACTCATAAGCGATTGAGTTTTTGGATCACGTTCTCCAGCTCCATCTCCACTGGTGCTTTCCGTTGCTTCAGAGTGTCTGAAAGATAGATCAATGCTAAAAAAAAAACCTACTGTAGACGCATTCGCAAGCTTATTCTATTACTAAGTTTTATAGGTAAATATAAATAAATAAATAAATTGAGCCGTCGTGAGAGGCCTAGCAGATATGAAACATCGAAATTATTTTAGACGAGCTTGCTTCGCTGTTTTACCCGCGTAATTCAATTTCCCGCAGGAAGTCAGTCAGTAAGTCGGTAAGTCAGTCGGTAAGTCGATCGGTAAGTCGAGTAGTAAGTCAGTCGTTAAATCAGGAGGTAACAAATATCTACGTACACTCTACTATCAACAACATCAACAAACTTGCATTATTATTATAATTTGTAGAATAGATACAGTAGGCACGGTAATATTATCTATTACAGTATACTATCTTCATACAAACGGTCGGAACGCGAGTTATACCTACGCGCCTAGAGTCCGGTTTACACTCGGTAAACAAACAGTCTCGAATGCTCCGCAGTGATGAACGGACGCCGGACGGTGTGATCGTTTTGTAAGCAGTAAGCGTGCTATTTGTGACAAATATTCATTGAAATAAATACAAGTACTTACTTAATAATATGGTAAAGAGCAATTGTAGACTATATTGTGCTGTTTTTGGTTGCTTGAATTCGTCAATAAGTTTTTTTTAAATTAAATCTACTAATAAAAAAAAAACAAAAATATGTATTGTTTTTGAACTCTTCCTATTTCATTCACAACGAATTTCATATTTTTAAATAAAAAATATAATATTTTACCTATACAATCACAAAACTAGAAAGAAGCTGGCAGGTTGATGAAATTAAAATACTGTAGGCGGGCAGCCCTATCGCGTGTTTACGCGCGGCTGTAGGTCTGTAATTATTTCTAGAAGAGGGCCGAGTCACAATACTGTATAGATAATACTGTGTACATGTCTGTCGCTCACGTAGTAGTAGCTATTGCGCCTGAGCGAGAAGCAAATACTGCCGTCGCGTCGCGTCGGTCGTCATTCTAAATCCCGTTCTCTAACTAAAAAAATCGAGTTGTAGATTATGTAGTTACTGTTCGCCTGTGCATTTTTAGGGTTCCGTTGCCGTATGTCATAGCCACTTTTTTCCGAAACTATAACAACTACACTGTTTAAACTTGGTAAGTAGATGTATTATGTGAACCGCATTAGGAAAATTCACACAAAATAGAAAAAAAACAATAAATTTTGGGGATCCCCATACTTAGAACTGAAACTCAATTTTTTTTTTCATCAACCTCATACGATCTATGGATAGGTCTTCAAAAATGATATTGAGGTTTCTAATATAATTATTTTCTAAACTGAATAGTTTGCGCGAGAGACACTTCCAAAGTGGTAAAATGTCCCCCCCCCCCCCCTGTAACTTCTAAAATAAGAGAATGATAAAACTAAAAAAATCCACCATAAGTTCCACCGAAAATTGGTATGACGAGATCTACTAAGTAGTTTTTTTTTTTAATACGTCATAAATCGTAAACCGCAATTTACCTTTCATTCAATCAACTCAAATATAAAAATTAAAAAAAACATTTAATTTCATAAACATAAACCTTACGCATAAACCCGGATGTTACGGAACCCTCGGTACGCGAGTCCGACTCGCTCTTGCCCGGTTTTTTTTTGTAAATACGCCTTTAGATCTTGGTATCGATGAACTGCAAAGATAAAAAGTTTTATTACCAAAAATTATCTTTGTTGTAGTTGTGCTACTGTTTTGTCTCTAAACTGAAATATTAAAAACTAAAATATCAACTAGTTTATATTTACTTTGATATTACTATAATTTTATTATAAATTTATGATACGCCAGCACATCAAGCTACTACAATCTGTCTTTCTTTAATAGATTTTCAACTTTAACGCTAAAGCATAAGGTTCAAAGTTGATTGGAAAAATTTGACAGTATCGGATATCTTGATGTGCTGGCGTCTGTACCTACCTGCTACTGCTAGTACTGTGACGAAAGCAAGTAGGTACCTAATTACATAAACAACTACAATATTGTTCTGTCCCGTCGACTTTTACAAATAAGTAGGTAAGTAGTCATAAATACGTAGAAAAATAATAATCAAACTTACTTTTTTTTTTAAGCTCCCGCAGTGCAATGCTGGACATTTTTTCTTCCTTCTGTTTTTATTCCCCATAATTTAATCTTAATTATCATATAATATACCTATTACAACATAAACTAATATCTAGTTTAATTATTAATACTAGAACCTACAACAATATTTACAGACTGATTTTTAAAACGAATACACAAACACGGAAAATAATAATACTGCATTATATTTCAGTCTGTGAACGTATATTTCGATCGATTAGTGGGGGAACGCAGCGAACCAGGAAAAGCGACACAGGTCCTACCTCGGTGACGCCTGGCAGGCTACTGAAGCGATGCGCGCGGGCCGCCTTGTTATATTATATCTTGTTAAAACAAAAAAATCTGTTTTGAGAAAAATTAACCGTAGAATTTTCTTCTATACATCATTGCCTATTTTTTGACATATTTTTTTGTAAGAAAAAGTTTGATCTACTTCAAGTAATACTTGAAAAACGATCAAAAACTTCCTTGTTTTCGATTTGTTTGCGATTTTTTATGATCGAGTGAAGTTGTAAATATCGTGTTTTGAACCGTAGAATAATCAAGAACGTTAATTGAACTACAACATATATTTTTATCAGGTCAAAACAAAGAATATTTGATTGTTTAATGTTGAATCAAAAATAGGTCGATTCTGAGAGTCCTGGCCTTAAGGTCGCGTATCATATTTTGATCAAGATACAACCTGACACTGACCTGCAAATTGCAAAAAACGTAAGAAAATTTGAATTTTGCGGTCTACCACTCAACCGAATTGATAACCTCCTCCTTTTTTTGATGTCGGTTAAAAAGTAGAAAACTACTTGTCAATCTCAACTCATAAGCCGATTAGATTGACATGTAGAAAGGTTTTTCGTCCAATAATTTTAACTTTTCAGTTAAATCTGCCCTAAGGTCACTAAACAAAGAAAAACCCCTAATTCTTGGTATGGCAGTAAACAACTTATGACGCAAGTAGATAGATATAAAACTGTTTATATAAATAAATGAGACAGTGATTTGAAACAAAATATAGCGTGATTTGATTATGAGCCCGATTTCGTTTTATCATATTTTAACCGACTTCAAAAACGGAGGAGATTCTCAATTCGGTTGAGTTTTTTTTATGTTTTTTACCCTAGAACTCCGTTATTTATAAGCTGATTTGCTAAATATTTCTTTATTTGAAAGGATACACTCTTAGATTGGTCCCATAAAAATTTCCTCAAAATCGGTTTAGTAGTTTGGTATTCAAACCAAAATTACTGGTAAAAATTCAAGTAAACGAAATTGTTTTTGTATGTATGTTACGCGATATCTCCGGCAATAAATTGTAAATCGATTTCAAAAATTCTTTCAGGTGTGGTCCCCTAAACTGGGTAGTTTTTAAGTTAGCTTCAATTCAATATTACATATTTTTGCCACTTAGTTTATATTGATGATGTTATAATTAGTTTCTGTTACTGATATTTACATATCAAGTAGGTAATATTTACATAGCAGGTAAGTAACTACAATTTAAAAATAAAAACTATTTACAAAAAAAAAACAACTTCCAAAAAAGACAAACAAAGAAAATGCGAATCCAACGACACCGACTTCCGAAATTAAAGTTATTTCTCACTTCGTAGTCTTTTTAACCGACTTCAAAAAAAGGAGAAGGTTGTCAATTCGGTTGTTTTTTTTATGTTTGTTACCTCGGTACGCCGTCATTTACAAGCCCATTAGGAAAATTATTTTTTTATTCAATAGGATATACTACCAGATTGGTCCCATTTTTTTCAAAATCTAGTTCCGATGATGGGATCCATGAGGAATTGAGGGAACTCCTCAAATATTATAAGCACACCTATAGCGATTCGGGTATTTTTTATAGTAACTCGTGCATTTGCTCTCGAACCACCATTCGGTGAAGTGGAACTGATGAAGAAGACCACAGATGGCCACCGGAACTACTCAATAATAATTATTCCACGGGTTGCGATTCGATTACTTTAATATGGTTGCTAAGCACTTTATGCTCGTCACAATGCGAATGGTGAAATAGAGCTGATGGTGGAATACCAGGAGAACTCCTCAACAATTAACGTCCCTGCATTGGGAAAAGCAATATTTTGTAAAAGGCGATGGGCAAGTTGACATTAGGCTATTGTAACTTAGATACATGATAAACAAACCCACTAAAAAGCGAGAAATAAAAACTTTTTAACAAAAAAAAACGACTTCAAAAAAAACACCCCCAATTTTTTGGGGGGTTTGCCATAATCGCCACGCTTGGCAGGCGGGTTGGCGATCGCAGTATGGTATGATGGTGGAATGCATAGAGAACGCTGCTGCCCATTTTCCGGTACGACCCTTAGTCGCCTTTTACGACACCCTCGGGAAGTAAGGGGTGGTGCTATTCTTTAAGTCCGGCACCACACAGACAGTGAAAAAAACACTACAAAGTGAAAAATAACTTTAATTTCGGAAGTCGGTGGCAAAAACTAAAATACAGATCCAAAGACACCGACTTCCGAAATTAAAGTTATTTTTCATTATGTAGGTAGTGTTTTTTCTGGAAGTCGGTTTTTTTTTGTTAAAAAGTTTTAAGACTAAAACGGTAGAAGTAGCGTTGGCAGACCAATAGCCAGGTGAGTGGGCGGCGGCAGAAGAGTTGCTGTTGGATGAGACTCATGCAGACCAGAGAAACATGGCACAAATGGAGGAGGAGTATACTCAGCATTGTATGGAACAAGGCTGCCAACGATGATGATGACCACCCTCAAGTGGTAAAGCAATAACGAGGTCGACTATATAACTAAATATATTAATCATCTAATGCGCAGATGTAGACCGCGAAATTCAATTTTTCTTACGTCTTTTGCAATTTTCAGGTCAGCGTCAGGTTGTATCTTGATCAATATAAGATTTACAACTATAACAGGTACGTATTTACAGAATTATTACTATTAATACATATTTCTAAGTTAGATTTGTTAATAAGAACACTCAAAAGGAAAAGTGCTTATAAAGATATATTAATGATTTTAATGACTTTATTTCTGTAAATACATATCTATTATAGTCGCGAATCGTATTTTGATCAAGATACAACCTGACACAGACATGAAAATTGCAAAAAACGTAAGAAAATTTGAATTTTGCGGTCTACCTACCACTCAACCGAATTGATAACCTCCTTTTTTTTGAAGTCGGTTAAAAAGTAGAAATCTACTTGTCAATCTCAACTCATAAGTCGATTAGATTGACATGTAGAAATGTTTTTTGTCCAATAATTTTAACTATTCAGTTAACTTTGCCCTTAGGTCACTAAACAAAGAAAGATCCCTAATTCTTGGTATGGCAGTAAACAACCAATGACGCAAGTAGATAGATATAAAACTGTTTATATAAATAAATGAGACAGTGATTTGAAACAAAATATAGCGTGACTTGATTATGAGCCCGATTTCGTTTTCGACTTCAAAAAAGGCGGAGGTTCTCAATTCGGTTGAATTTTTTTTAAATGTTTGTTAGGTACCTTAGAACTCCGTTATTTATAAGCTGATTTGCTAAATATTTTTTTTATTGGAAAGGATATACTTTTAGATTGGTCCCATAAAAATTTCATCAAAATCGGTTTAGTAGTTTGGTATTTAAACCAAAAGTACTGGTAAAAATTCAAGTAAACGTAATTGTTTGTGTATGTTACGCTATATCTCCGGCAATAAATTGTAAATCGATTTCAAAAATTCTTTCAGGTGTGGTCCCCTAAACTGGGTAGTTTTTGAGTTAGCTTCAATTCAATATTACGTATTTTCGCCACTTGGTTTATATTGATGATGTTATAATAACTTCCTGTTACTGATATTTACATAGCAAGTAGGTAATATTTACATAGCAGGTAGCGAAGTACAACTTAAAATTGAAAAAAAACAACCGTCTTCCAAAAACAGACAAACAAAGAAAATTCGAATCCAACGACACCGATTTCCGAAATTAAAGTTATTTCTCACTTTGTAGTGGCTTTTTTTGGAAGTCGGTTGTTTTGTTTTTGTAAAAAAGTTTTTTGACATAAACAGATTATTGACCAAGATATAGTTAAGTAGGTACCTACTGTAAAAAATGCTCATTATTAGATTATGCAAATTGGTATTTATCTTTTATGTATTAATGTTGTAGGCACAGTCCTCATCGGCCGCTGAGTTGAGTAACATGCTCGCAGACTTGAACAAGGCAAGCCTCGAGATTGGGCTTAAAAATGAACATGTTTAAGACCAAACTCATGACTAACAGCATCAAATGAGTTTATACAGGGTTATTGGTAAAACATTAACAACCTCTTCAGGCGTCATTGTACTCATCATTATGAACAACTTTTACTATGGGACCAAACCTGAAATCGCGAAAAAAAATCCGTTGTTCCCTACATTTTGACGAGTTATACAATAGTCTCCTTCCAGGCGGGACAAGACAAAGAAGTTGCTCGAGAGTGCCTGGAAGAGCTATTGGTCAATGAAAGTTCTTCTAAAAGGCGATCTACCACTATGACTCGAACGAATAATTATGGACATATGTGTATTCTGTCCATTCCCACATATAATGCCCAAACCTGGTCTTTGACACTTCAGCAGAGATCCAAGCTCGAGGTTTGACAGCGGGCCATGGAACGCAGTATCCTGGGGGTTCAAATTTCTGAGCGTATAAACCTCAATAATACTGCGAGCCAAAACGCCGGGATTGGGCCGGTCATGTTTGCCGCATATCATATGACAATTGGGCTAAGAGAACCACCGATTGGGTCCCACTAAACGCACGACGCCATCGCGGCAAGCTGAGACAAAGATGGCGGGACGAGCTTGACTCCTACCCATGTGAGTTCTATGTATGTACCATTTACCGGGTAATATGTCTTTCATTGACTTGAATGTGCCCCTGATAGTATGACATGCTCACACAAATGTCTCGCTGACGGTGGCGTGTGTGTTGGATCATTTAGCTCCCTTCAAAATGGTTGAGCTGAATGATGCTGATCTATGCTTCACGTTCGTGAACGGGCGCCGTCAGTTGGGGCTGGTCATCACTTAGCTGCGTCGGCTTATTTTTAATTATTTTATTTTTGGATTGTTGTTTTCTTACTATTTGCTGTACTCTGGACGCTTTTAACGGGTACCTACGTCTTTTTTACATCGTTCTCACATATTGATGATGTAACTAATATTTTTGTAAAAATTTAATTTAAAAGAGTGTCCATGGAGTTTCTTGCCCATTCTTCTCTATAGGTACCTACGCTTTGGAATGGGCAACTAGCTTCATATTTTCTGTCTGACCGACTTCATGACAATTCAAAAGTGCGCCTGTAAATGGTTTAATTGAAATAAATGCTTTGAGTTGAGTTGAGTGGAGATTCAGTACCGTAGGGACTGGCAAAAGACAGAATTGTGTGCAAAAGGCAGAGGGAGGAGGTTAGTTAGTTGTACGCAGTCCGTGTTGGGTCAGGCCGCGTGTCAGTGACCACACAGACGTCATTCGTCTTATAATCATGCCGCTGTTTATTCCGATTTCCGAAAAAAACTTTTTTTACAGTCTTGTTTTTCCTTTTGTTTAGATATGAAACAATGAAGTGCGTTTCAATGTTTTCCTGAAACCTGCAACTTTATCGCTAGCGATATGAACTTGTAATCTGTCTCAGTCAGTTTCCGAGAATGTCAATCAACGAGATGATGTACCGATATAGAGAAAGCATAATCTATTTGTGCTGACAAACAACACATTTGTCTCGAGCTCACGACTTCGAGTGTGATCGTATCGCTGAACAATTTTATATCTCACAAAGATGTTTGATAAAGGGATACGCTTCATCTATGTAACTTTTTATGCAAGTACCTACTCAGACAAAGAAACAAAGTTTGTAAACAAATGAGTGAACGATGATCTATAATATAAAAATGAATCGCTGAATTTGTTGCTAAGCGCAAATCTCGAGAACAGCTGCACCGATTTCGCTAATTCTTTTTTTAGAATATTCCTTGAAGTACGAGGATGGTTCTTACGGAGAGAAAAAATTAATATATCTATGGAGTAGGGTAGAAGTAGGGTAGAAGTAGGTAGGAGTAGGGTATGAGTAGGGTAGGAGTAGGGTAGGAGTAGTGTAGAAGTAGGTAGGAGTAGGGTATGAGTAGGGTAGGAGTAGGGTAGGAGTAGTGTAGGAGTAGGGTAGGAGTAGGGTAGGAGTAGTGTAGAAGTAGGTTAGGAGTACCTAGGGTAGGAGTAGGGTAGGTGTAGGTTAGAAGTAGGGTAGGAGTAGGGTACGAGTAGGGTAGGAGTAGGGTAGGAGTAGGACAGGAGTAGGGTTGGAGTAGGGTAGGAGTAGTGTAGGAGTAAGGTAGGAGTAGGGTAGGAGTAGGAAAGGGTAAGGGGTAGGTCACCACGCAAACAAAGTAGCGCTGGCAGCGAGAAATAATTTATATGGCAAAACAACGTTTGCCGGGTCAGCTAGTTAGTAATAATTATAGATGTTCTATCAGGGGGTCTAAAAAGGCCACTTTGGCAGAATCATAAAAGGATAACATTGTGAATTATAATATGGCGAATACAGTCCGTGTTTTTCTCTTTTTCAATGCACTACGTAGGTATAATCAAAGAGATTGGGATTAGATTTGGATTGGATTGATTGCTATTTTAGCACAGACAAAAAAAAATAACTGAAAAATCCTTCACCAATGGGATTTGATACGATTAACTTAACAGTTAGCTGTCCATTTTGATTCATAATATTATCCTATTATTATTCTGCCAAAGTGGCCTTCTTAGGCCCCCTGATCTCACGAAGTCCGCTCAGCCACGGTTGTAGTAGTGCCGTGTCCCGATACGCGTATTTGTGTGCGTGAACCTAGGTAGCGTCCCGTCTACCGAATGAGTTATCGTGGCCCCTGCTGGCACAGGCAACTGAAAGAACACGGGTGGGTTTTAGTCAGTAAACACGCGCTCCCACTCCGACTATTGCGGAGAAGTTATTTTAAAATTTCCCACCCATAAAAAAAGAAGAAAAAAAAGCCTCGGTAGAATGAAAATCTTACGTGGATTAAATGTTTTATTTTTATTTGAAAAACGAAAATAATTGTCAAAAAACAAAAAAGAGGAACTAATGACACCGACTTCCGTAATAAAAGTTATTTTTCACTTTTTAGTGTTTTTTTTTTTTCTAAAAAAGCTTTTACAGAAACGAATGTGCATTGTGACTGCCTCGTTGATCTAGTGGTCGCAAGCGCTACTGCAGAGCATGAGGTCCTGGGTTCGATTCCCAAGTCGGGCAAAGTGTTATTGGGTTTTTCCATATGGAATTTCTCGGTAGCAGCCTCAGCCATAATTTGTGTCTGGTTGATGACAATGGACTCGCTCCCTATTACATGGGACTTAAACATAACTGGGGACATGCGGGTGTACTATAGGTACACCTCTGCCTGACCCTTTGGGGATTAAAAGCGTGTGGATGCGCATTATTTAAAAATAAAATGATTTAAGTACACATGATGGTGAAATAAAAGTTGTCAGGATCTGCCGGTTACTTATTTCTTTTATCCACCACAATAAATCCACCCTAGGGTGGATACGCGGAAACGCATGTCCGAGAATCTACCGATAACCGGAATAACCCAAGTCTGGGATAATAATTACATTTCACAACTAAGCGACACCTAGACTTGGTTACAGGATGACGACGTCCAACACTGTTCATTTTTATGATGATTGATAAAACATAATTATGCTATGTACTTCTTCTTTGATACTGCACTACCTACACATATATTAAGTAATAATAACGAAAATAGTGAACAGATATGTATCTAGGTAGGTAAGGTGGCTGGGGAAACTCGTGTTAGTCCAGTTCTCGCCTTTCATATGGGTTCAAATCCATATGCAGTGGTGTAGTGCGTCAGAAGCCCGCCGAAAGTCTGATAACCAGTCTTACGTATCACCCAGTAACTGGGTTATGGAGATCAGATAAGCAGTCGCTCCATGTAAAATACTGGTGTTCAGCTGCAGCCGGATAGACTGGAAGCCGACCCCAACTAAGTAGGCTAGACAGATGATGATGATTTAATTTAGGATAGGAGAAGATGGCACAAAGTACCCACAATATTGAACTATTACATGTGAATGATGATACAAGAAAATTATGAACATAGATATCCGAATTATGAGGCAATACCAGAGGTAACACAATCAATGTCGAACAGTTAAAGAATTGAGACGAATACCCTTGAGCTGATAGCGCGCACGCGCCAGCCGCCATTTTGGATCATACCTACGTCACAGATCAATTATTGCGTTATTTGTCAATAATAAACTATTTATAGTCACTTGTTTGTTTCCGTTCCAATATTATACCAGGAATTGATATAAAAATGCATACATCTACATTCCTTTTGCAGTAATTTTTTTTCAACAGCTGTGTCGATTACTTTTATAAGAATTTCCGTGTAAAAATCTTACTGAAAAACATCACACCTGGATTGCGCGAAGAATTAGGCCAAAATGTTTTTAAGCCCACATTTCGTCACGCCATTGAAGGCCATGGTCTATGGGGGATCCCTTCTTTTCGCATAATGTTCTTTGTCCTAATATACTTCGGCATAACGATTTTGGCACAATTTGTTTTGGCATAATATTACTTTGGCATAATTTTTTTAGGCATACATTTTATGTTGGCATAATCATCTTAAAGACTAATTTGTTTTGGCATAAATTTGATTCGCATAACGTTAGTAGGCCTAATGACTATGAGCATAATAATATTTAGGCATACAATTAATTAAATTTAATATGCTGTGCAACAAAAGTTAGTGACAGAACCGAATTGCTGCAAAACCGACTCCACGTAGTCTTGTTTGTCCTACCCCTAGAGTGTAATTTAAAATCGCGTAGGCGCGTAGTGGCGAGGCGGCCCGCGGGCTGAGGAGCAGGCGGCTGCGAGCGAGCCGCCGCGGCTGAGGCTGGCCGGCGAAGCCAGCCAACAAGCCGAAGCTGCGGTGGTGAGCGAAAGCCGTCTGCGACGATTAGCACGCGTGGGGCCGCCGGAGGCCCGCAGCGCCGGAGCCGTGACAGAAACCCTGCCTGCTGCATGTTGCATGCTCGCTTGAATGCTGCATGCTGCATTCTTGCTTGCATGCTGCATGCTTGCCTGCATGTTGCATGCTTGCTTGCATGCTGCCTTGCATGCTGCATGCTTGCTTGTTTGCTGCATGCTTGCTTGCTTGCATGCTGTATGCTTGCTTGCATGCTGTATGCTTGCTTGCTTCATGCTTCTTACAGCGAAAAAAAACCCACAAAATTGTTCAATACGTTATATTATATTAATATGTTATATATTACCTGATTCAGGAGATATGGCTTTTTTCCAATCGTCGAAATAAATTGGTATATCCTCTTCGGGCAAATTTATGCTTTAGGATATTATGCTTAAAAAAGTTACGCTTTAGAACTTTATGCTTAATAAATTTATGCTTTAGAATATTATGCTTAATCATTATTATGGTTAGAGAAATTATGCTTAAAAAAATTATGCGTAAGCTGTTATGCGTAATTATATTATGCGAAAATATAATTATGCCAAACAAAATTATGCTAAGTTATATTAGGTCTTAAAATTTTATGCAACTGGATAGGGAACCGGTCTATGGAGACCAGTCTGGGGTGAGCCTTTGCGACTAATCTGTCACAAGATTCTGGGTTGCCACTGAAAAAAAACACTCGAAGATAATCGAGCTAATGCTGCTTACAAATTATTGTGACGTGTGTCTAAGAATCGTGTGATCTCATTTCACACTTGTTGTTATGTTGACTGAACGTAATCAATCAAAATCAAGCATCAGCTTGGCGGACCATGGACTTGTTATAATTATCAGCAGTTAGGACATCAGACGGACTATGATTTTTGCAAAATTTCAGAATGTTACGTTTATTATTTTCCAGTAACTATGAGCCAAATTGGTAGGTGGTACCCGAGTTACAATATTTCCAAATGCCTATTTTAGTATTTCTATATTACCTATCGACTAGACACTTTTTGAGCTGCTTCAAATTGTACACACTGCGTGTTGTTTTTTTTCTCAAACAATTTTTTTGTATAGTGGCCCATCGGCATCAGGAACAGGGTCCAAGCTGTCGGTGGTCAGGGCTCTAGAGAGAGGAACCTCCTCAATATGCGTGGCTTGAATGGCACTAAGCTTTCTGAATCAAGCCCTGGACTAAGCCGCGCAATGAGAGCTTCCTGTGATGTTGGACGAGGCTCTCCGCTAGGCTATTTACTGTAACGATTAGCGGTGCAACCATACATTACATTTCTATGGGTCCCACATGTCGATAGCTGATAGCTGTACCACACCTTTCTGGCACAGCCTGTATCCCTAAAACCCTAGTGAATAATGTGATCCGATGCTTTTACACACAGCGATTGAGGCGGAGCGTTGTCTTGTCTGTCAATTAAATAGAGATAATATTATTATCAGAAATGGGATTCGGGAAGCTGCATCTTCATGACATAATCTTGCAAAACGTATACAGTAATTTTTGCGGAAACTGTTACCCAAGGTCTTGCAAAAAGATTAGATTAAGGTTTACTTCTTAAACTTGTACCTGACTCGATAAAACGAACACAGTCGACATTGACTTATGTTTACTGCTGTACTCGTAATACTGGAGATAACATATCAGTCAACTGCGTTTCGCACGGACTTATCAACCGTGAATATTCAGGCAGGTCTATCGGTTACACTGGACAGGTCCGCTCAACCTGTGTGGTTCTTTCCTCAAAATACCATTTCAGATATAGAGGTATTAAGAACAGGGTGAAAAGTTCACTCAACCTCCATAGAAAAGGGAGGATCCTCTGACCAGGCGAGTGTTGTGTCAGGCGGGCAACTGCCCGATGATTCAGGTCGGGCTGTTGTATCTATGGTAGTTGCGGGGTAAACTCTGCTTGCGAGTTGCAGGATTTTGCGTGATGTCATTATGACGCGTTGTTCTCATGTGGCGTTGTAGATACACAGACACCAATCTACATGGTCTTCATATGATCAGACCAAGATTTTGTCTGGACTGTAAAAGAGACTGTGACCTCTGAGTTTGTTTCGGCCTTTCTTCTCAGAATAGGAAACGCCGACCTCATCTAGTTTAAAATAAATATGATGATGACGCGTAAAAGTGTTTGTACAAACCTACTTACAGAGAATAAATCATTTATCATTTACAGATATACATTTTATTTGGTAATCAAAAGTGCGTGCATGTATAAAAACTAAGACGTATGTTGAAGGTTAATTTAAAGTTTTTTTTTGCACAATTACTGATTATTATCTAGGAATCAGGATTGACAGATAAATTAGTGATTAGGCAGTTGTTTATTTTCAGAGCAGCGGTGGCTCAGTGGTAACGGGCACGTTGTATATCGTGAGTTCGAACCCAAGCATGTACTTTTTTTTTTTTAACAGGTCCGGGTCGACGGCGCGTTGTGTTCCACGCGCGCCTCAAAGAGATGTCAGCACTACCTGCGGGGTCCGATAGGGCCGATACCTTCCAGCGTCGCGGGTTGTTCGAAAGAGATACCGTGGGGCTCCTGGCATAGGCAACTGAAGGAACACGGGTGGGTTTTAATCAGTAAGAGTCTGACAATCCCTTCCGCTCCGCCCTGAGCGGGAGCGGTCATTTGATGACTTACCACCCAAAAAAAAATATTTCATCACCACTGCTCTCAAAAGGTGAAGGAAAACATCGTGAGGAAACTGGCATGTCCTAGAACGAAAAATTCGAAGACATGTAACATCCACCAACCCGCACTGTGCCCGCGTGGTGGATTACGGCCCACTCCCTCTCACAGAGAGGAGGCCCGTGTCCCAGCAGTAGGAACATTATAGGCTGATTATGTATGTGTGTATCCACGCAAAACAGACATCGCTTAGCATAATGCTAAGACCCTGTGCGAGATAGAGCCCCAACGGTGGTTTTCAGCGACAGCCGGCGTCACTGCGGCGGCGGTGTCTCTTGGTGATCAGCACCATAATGTAAGATGAGAAAGTGCATTGCTGTAAGTGATAAGCTGCAGCCGGTAGATGTCCACAACTGGATATGCCTCCCCCGAGAGTCGCCACCTCCACCGGTCCTGCGGTTCGGTATCGGTTTCTAGAAGAGTTCGATATTTAATTTGAACAAAACTTGCATATCACCCACTAGCTCCTTCTCTTCAGCTTTATTATTAGTAGAGGATTCGGGTTGACTATTGAGAAAGAAGGCAACAAGTATCCCCATCAGAGACTTGAGCAAAATATGTCTCAACTAATCTCTATGAATCAGTACTAAAATCAATTGGTGTGAAACGGCAAACCTGACGGCCGATCACATGACTTGCCGTTTCTCAACAATTTAAGGCTCAATAATAATAAACTAGTGAGTTTGGTAAGCACTTCTAAGTGATAATAAGAAGCGTTGCTGTGGCCTTCTCATCTAATTTTTTTTTTTTGTATATCAAAATTTAATGCAAATAAGGGAGTATATTTATTTATACAGGTAAAAACAACAAAATTAAATTCTAACTTAACTAAAACTATACAGAAACTAGAAAATAGCGTCGAAAAACTCATCCGCATCGCTGTCGACTGGTAATGTACCCAAGAGACTGGCGGCATTACCACGTTGAATGGCGATGCTTAGCCTCTGGTCAAGGTAAAAGCCAGCCCTTGGGTCACGAGAAGTGTCAACCAGCCGTTTCGAAATTTCTTTAAAAAGACTATGAGCACTCGGACCCCACGGCCCGAGGGTTTCAACCCCAAACGGCTCGAAAATATAATTTCCGATGAGGTTATTATATTTTCGCCGCTTGAGGTTTTCCGCAGCCGCAGCAGCAGCGCCAGCACAGCATGCCGAGCCAGGAAGATGGGATGGCGCAAGAGTATCGACACACGTAGCGTCCCACACTAAAGGTCTACCCATCTTCCATGGAAATAAAGACATACCGTCCGGTCTCTTGCCATCGTCGCGTGCCAAGCCATTGGGTTCTAATACAGCTGGAACGCCGACGGTGACAAGAGCTCGTCGGATGATGTCATTAATGTTCGCGTGCCGCGCTAAGCGACCCGCACTTCGGTTGCAAGACAGGCCGTGGTGTCCGAGACTGTTGACATCTTCTCCACAGTGACAGCGATGGGGAGAACAGCAAGGAGTGCCTAGTCGTAGGGAAGCAGCGAGGCGAAAAGTAGTGTCGTCGAACAAAGTGCCTATGTTCGACGAAGGTAGTGCATGAAGCCAAAGACCCGACTCCCACCTACCCACAGCCAGCAGACGCGCACGTTCCGCAGAAGTAGCAGACGAGTGAAGTAAATTGTTCTGTACTACTCTGCAGAGCGGCTCATCCCACCGTCTCTGGGAAGATGGATTGTCGGGTGGATCTGTATTTGGGCAAGCGAGTCTCCAGGCATCCATAGCCTCGGTGAAACACGGCACATCAGAATTAATCAGTGTGGAGGCTAGGATTTTCCTGATTAATTTATCAGTGCCGTGGACCGAAGATATGAAAGCCGGTAAACTAATACTAGAAATTTTGCGGACGCCGAGGCCCCCCATACGAATGGGAAGAGTAGCTTGTGCCCAAGCTCGGTCGTCCATGGCCACATTTAAAATGGAAGTTAATGTATGCCTGATAATTTGGTCCATTTTGTCTAAAAGATGAGTGTGCTTCCATAAATGGGAAGCGCGAAGAAAATATGTTAATTTAGGGCCGAAACAGCAGTAGCGGATTAAGGTTATGAAAATTTATTGATAGGTTTTAACTAGATTCTAGCTAAGCTGTGATTCCACGAGCATATCCTAAGGTATAACTGCTTCATTTTCATATGTAAGTAGGCAACACTGGTGCAGATTCTGTTCTGTGATTCTGAAAAGGACAGAAGATAAATAGTTTAGTCCTGTCAAGTTAATCAGCGCCTGACGTAAATTGGCGTTATTTTAGTAAGCATGTTTTTAATCACCTCTAAGCTAAGTAGTGTCAAGTCTAAGTAGTGTCTAGTAGTGTAGGCCGCAGGAACCCGTTGGATGCCAGAAGCACAGAACAGGTCGAAGTGGAGGTGCTTGGTCGAGGCCTATGTCCAGCAGTGGACGTCTTTCGGCTGTAATGATGATGATGATGGAGTAGTGTCTGGCACTGATCTTTCGGTCTTTTGAGAAGTAACGGTGCATGTGCAGATGGTGACCCCCGGGGTGGTTTTTGTGAGGTAAAAATTCCCACACTTCCCGGACTCATCCCCAAAGCCCGGGCGCCTTTTGAAGGTTCCCCCCAATTCAAAAAAAACGTACCTATACCTCAGTATAGAAAGATGAAAAGGTCACACCGTCCAATTTAACAGCAGATTAACATAAAGCAGACTACCTATATTGTCATTTGAAGATACAGTATTTTTATTTCACGAAGCGACGCACGTTTTACTTGTGGTTACCAAGTCTACAAACACGCTGTGACTGAGTGTGTAAGCGCAGGAGCTCTCGGTAGTGTGTGTGTGAGTTATGTGCGGACGCTACTCGTCCCCACGCACACAATCACAGCATGTTTTTACACTTGGTTACCATAAGTAAAGCGCGTGTCACTTTGTGAGATAAATATACTAAACTAAAACTGGGTTTAGCGTATCGTGAATCAATCCAAACTTAAACTTTGACCCGTAGATAACTTTGACCTGAGGTTTATCTTACGTCAGACATGTCTGAACTTTGATTTACCTCTAGTTTTTTAGCCTTTGGACTTAAGATATTAGGTAAAGGCATTGTTTAAAAACAAATAAATTGCCCAATTATTATAAATTCGTCTATTATGTTATGAAACATATTAGATAACCTACGATTTATTTTTGTATCTCTTAGAATAATTATCAAGTATATATAAGTATATTATGGGCGCCAAAGCATTCAGGCTCCTTCAGACAGACGCGACACGCGATAAAATCGCGCGTGACACAAACGGACCGCAAGTCGTGCAACGAGCGATGCCTTTGTGTCGCGCGCGATTATATCGCGTGTCGCGCCTGTTTGTAAGAGCCTTTATTTAATTTTAATTTTAAGCTTGTTTTCAATATTTTGTACTTGATCTGACTTCCATGTTATTTATTGAATTAATCCTTGTATTTCCGGTTAAATCTATGTTAATTTTTATTTTGATGTGTTTAAAATATTGTGGTTTCCGGTCGAATTTGTATAAAATTTCTATTTTGTTAAGTACTTCGTTTTTATTTATTTTTAATATTGTGAGTAAAGTAAATTTATTACTCAAAAAACTTAATAATATGTTACAGAAAATAAATTGGCAGTATTATCCATATCTATACTAATATTATAAATGCGAAAGTAACCCTGTCTGTGTTACCTTTTAACGCATAGACCACTGAACGGATTTCGATAAAATTTGGCAAAGAGATAGATTGCATCCCGGGGAAGGACATAGGATAGTTTTTATCTACAAACCTCGCGGGCGAAGCCGCGGGTGTAAGCTCGTTTCTAACAAATGGATGTAGCCACTGCAACCGAACTTGGCAAAGCCTGTATTTCGGTTTTCAGTACTTACCTTTTCCCTCGATATTTTAACAGTAAAATGCCAACAAAGCAAATATGGTTGGTAGTACTACTACTTAATTAATTTTGAATAACTTATAGCTAATTTAAATGTTACATTATTTTACATTGTATTACTTAAAATATTGTAATAATAAAATATTAATTAAAAATGTAATTAGAATGTATATAAATGTAATAAAGAATATAAATAAAATTATAATCAATACCTATAAAAGTCACAGTAATACCTACAATAATAGACAAATGATTTAATTATTGCATATTTGCAAATTAATAAACGTTTCGTGCAAATCCACGTGATATTTTCTATTATCATAATATTATCAACGTAACACGTTTTAAAGGAATGCTGTTCAATCAACCAGTTTTAAGTCACCGCCGTCATAGGACCGGTAAAGGGCCGGAAAATTATTAAAAAACTAGCAGCGAGCCGTGGTTTCACCCGCGTAAGATTCGATCCCGAGGGAATATCGGGATAAAAAGTATCCTATGTGTTAATCCAGGAAATGATCTATCTATGTGCCAATTTTCGTCCAAATCTGTTCAACGGTTTACGCGTGATTGAGTAACAAACATAGGTTTAAAGAAACTTTATTCTCAACTAGCTGCGTACCGCGGTTTCACTCGCGTAAATGTCGATCCCGTGGGAATATCGGGATAAAAAGTAGCCTATTATGTTGATCCAGAGAGTAAGCTACCTCCATACAAAATTTTATCAAAATTGATCCAGCCGTGTGAGCGTGAAGAAGTAACAAACATATAAACACACACACACACACACCCCCCCCCACACAATCACAAACTTTCGCTTTTATAATATTAGTGTGATGAAAACATAACATGTCACTTACTTGAGAACAATAATAATCATAATTTAATTTACAAAAAGTTCGACATCACCAGTTACAGACTAATTCCAACATTTATTTCTCCAGAAGTCTAACTATACTGGCTGAGCATGATTTATTCCGGTCTGATCCCCTGAAGCCCCCTCCACTCCTCCCTGAGTGTAAATTTCTTATTCGTGAGGGCATTTTTTTATTTTATTCGTCTGTGTGGTACTGGTAAATGAAAATGGGGGAAAAGGCACTGCAAAAATAACCGCTGCATTTTGGGAAGGGGTAAGAGGCAGATTGGCTGTGTGGTACTTCCCGTGGGTGTCGTAAAAGGCGACTAAGGATCGTACCGGAGAATGGGCAGCAGCGTTCTCTATGTATTCCACCATCATAACATACTGCGATCGCCAACCCGCCTGCCAAGCGTGGCGATTATGGCAAACCCTCCCAAAATTGGGGGAGGCCTATCGGCTGAAACGACGAGGGTATTTTATTATACTACATCCAAACATCTTCACAAACTTTCACATTTATAATATTAGTAGGTTAGCAGGATACTGTTCTTTACTCAGACCTGTTTTTTGGTTAGACCTAGTGTCTTGTATGGATCAGAATTTTGGGCCACAAAAGCGATGAATGAAAGGCAATTGCATGGAGCTGAGATGAGAATTTTAAGAGGGATGTGTGGTGTTACACGAATGTATAGAATAAGAAATGAGTACCTACTTAGGAGGAAGTCTGAAAGTTTCACCGGTAACTGAAAAGTTGTGTGGAAATCGGTTCTCATGGTATGGGCATGTGTTACGGAGGAATGAGAAAGATGTCGTGAGGAGAGTTTTGAATATGAATGTCGATGGCTTTATGAGTAGAGGAAGACTAAAGAAACGATGGATGGAATGTGTGAATGATGATATGGTTAGAAAGGGAGTGACTACCGAGATGACGACTAATAGAGAAGTATGGAAGAAAAAGACATGTTGCGCCGACTAGAAATAAATTAGGATAAGGGCAGGAGAATGATGACTGTTATTTAGTCAGTTATAAGTACTTAATTAATGTAATAGGTATGTATATAGGTCTTTGAGTATTAAACCAACCGGAGACGCCACGAGTACTAATATCTATGCAAGTAAGTCTGTCACTTTCATCGCGGGGGACGAGGGAACGCAATAATACACTAATGCAATTCGATCGCGTTGTTACGCACGCACACAAAACAAAAAATAAACACAAGCATAAACTATACGCACACATGTATATAACCGCTATGACCGGCGGTCTCGTACCTTTGGCAGCGGGGATCGCCTGACAATGGCGCCTCCAGTTGGTTTAATACTCAAAGATATAGGTAGAAAGAACGCAAAAATTAATAAAACAGTTGTGTTTATAAATATCGCTTTGTTAATTCCGAAATTATTAACTAAATCAAATAAAAAAAATTGTCGTAAATTATTTCTTAATCAACTCTTTCGTTTAAAAAATTAATTGCTCTGTTCTATCTGCTAATATCTAAGCACTTTAGAGGAAACACTTAATTGCCACAAACAACCCCTATCTTCGTGCTTTCTTTGCAAAAAAATAAACATAGAAATACATTTTTCTACAGAATTTCCAAACCGGTCGGAGCCGATAACCAGAAATTTTCTGGCCGGAAGAACGACTCATGCACAAATTAAAGGCCTAAAAACTGAAATCCTATCCAATCTTCCAAATATGTTAAAAAATAATAATAATAAACCATTTATATTCAGGTAACAAAGACATCAGGCAGTCAGATATCATTCTATTGTTTTGTAATTCTAACCACCTAGTGCCTCCTACACTATGTATTCTAATTAAATTATTCAATCTCTGTTTTAAATACTCGTACAATTGCACCGTCTGTTCCACTTTCTTCTCATTTGTATATCGATTCAAGGTAGCTCAAAGTTCAAAGTGGTCTTCTTTTATTGGATCCTTTGAAATACAGGAGAGGCAAGATCCCGGATCAGTCGTCTCTAAATGTATCTATTATGGAAAATAACTTGTACTTAGCAGAAAACCCTTTAGGTAGCTGATATCTGTAAGGAATAATGAAGGAACACTACTTGTCGTTGTGATTTTGTTGTCCTAACTGCAATCATCTAATGTCTTCCTTTATTTTCGTTGCTTATATAATTTAGTATTTATGTAGGTATCTATAATTTTGGATATGTATATATCTGTGTATCTATTTTAGTGTATTGTATACATAATATTTGAACCAACGACAGCCCCATTTTATGTCCAGGAAAATCACTGTCCATTCCAAGGTTACCTGGAAGAGATCTGAGTATATTTTGTAGTGTTTGATGTATCTTTTTCATGTTATGTATTTTTGTGGTGTACAATAAAGTATACATAAATAAATAACTATATCTGGGGCCACGGTAGCAAAGACAAGCCAAAAACAAGAAGCAGGGCAACCTATCTTTTTTGTTTTATTACTAAGTAAATAGGCCCGCTCTTGACCCCGAACACGCCTGATGGAAAGCAATAGATGAGGTCTATGATAGAACGAGCGTGCCCAGAAGATGCCTGTTCACTCTTGCTTTGAAGGCAGACGGGTTAAATGTGGGAGGGAACACAGATTTTATCGAAGCGTTTCGTCGTATTTCCAAACGCTCATAGATTCGGCCCGGATAATGCTAGAGAGCTCAACTTCTCAGATTAGTAGACTTACAAAACACACTACATAATATGTTTCATAAGCCAAGCCGTACATTATTACCAACATGTACCTAAGGTTTGTCGGGTTAGACCTTGTGGAGTTGGTGGCTTGGCTCTACATTCGATCTGATAACTTTTTAACAGTGAAAGCGTTATGTGAGTCTTGGCAACCTCCTTACATGAAATGTTTTAGTGGTTGAGTATTTCAGAAGATGCTGGTTTTCCTGGTCTGAAGGGATATAAGATTCCTAATAATTTATGGGATACGCACGGCTTATGAGCAGTGGTGACGGCTGCTACTCACCAGAGCTGGGAGCCTAAAAAGGCCACTTTGGCAGAATCATAAAAGGATAACATGATGGACAGTTAACCGTTAAGTTAATCGTATCAAATCCCATTGGTGAAGCATTTTTCAGTTTTTTTTTTTTGTCTGTGTCAAAATACCAATCAATCCATCCATCTCTTTGGTTATACCTACGCTACGTAGTGCAGCGAAAAAAAGAAAAACACGGACTGTCTTCGCCATATTACGATTCATAATGTTATCCTTTTATGATTCTCCAAAGTGGCCTTTTTAGGCCCCCAGGTCGTAGGTTCGAATCCAGATAAGCGCTTTACTTTGTGTAAATTATTTCATCACCACTGCTCTCAAAACGATGAAAGAAAATATCGTGATGACATCGGCATGTCCTAGAACCAATAATTCGAAGACATGTGACATCTACCAACCCGCACTGGGCCCGCGTGGTGGATTACAGCCCACTGCCTCTCACAGAGAGGAGGCCTGTGTCCCAGCAGTGGGAACATTATAGGCTACTTATGTAATCATTTATCCCCATAAATTCAGGGTCATATTATTTTATAATAAGTAACTCCGTTAGTAACAAGCCTTTGGCTTACTAGGTACCTGTCAATAATAAAATAATTATTTAACAATACGGAAGTCTATAGCAACCATACAATGATACAACGTATTCTCGTTTGATTTTCTTTTTTACTCATAAAGTTTTTTGTGGTACTTATAATTTGATGGACACGCGACAAAAACTAACCAAATTATTACAATTGATTTCTGAAAAAAACATTTTAGTATAAGGTCCATGATCATTCGGCAAGTCATTTTTACTATTTATTACCATTACGTACTATTTTTATTAGCCATTCAAAAATCTAAATCAAAATATTTTATTTCACTGAATTGAGTGATCCACATTTTCGGCAATAACTGAAGACCCTTGAGAGTGACAATTTTTTTACTTTGGGCTATGAGTTTTGACTATTTTTGACTAAATGTACAATCAGATTATGTCACGAAATAAAAAAAGATCACTCAATCCAAATGCCCATTATTGTTTTGGGTTGTTTTGGGTTGTTTTGGGTATTGTTTTGGGTTGCATTTTTGGCAATATTCCCGGTATTTTACCGGCAATGTTGCCCATATTGCCATACACGGTAGTGACTAAAACTGAGATGAGAATTGAAAATCGTTGTGTATTGATTAAAAGGCATAAATTCGAAACATTTCTTTTAATGTTATACTTGTTTTTCATATACCTACATATAATATACAGGTACACATAATATAAGTATATAATATGGAAATAATGAAAAATCTTTTTGAACGACACGCGTGTGCGTTTTTCAAATATTTTATGATCGATGTACTACACAAATATAACTAAACGATAATTACAATTGCAGTAATAATAAAATATATTGGTATTATTTGACAGGCAACATTGGCAATATTGCCAATGTTGCTGGCAATATTGGTATTTTACCGGTAGTGGCAACATAGGGAATATTGCCGGCAGTGGCAATATTGCCACCAGGCACATCACTAGTCGGGCCCCAGATAGAACTGAGATTAAACGATGGAAAAATAGAAGTAAGAAGGTATCTTAGATTTTTATCCGCGCTATACAACACGTGTCGGCGCATAATCTTTATGAAACGATGTGACTCAGTTATTGACAACAATATTTTCCAATGAATATTATTGATTCTCAATCAGTAACATAATTGACTTATTTTTCTATGAAGTAAACAGTTTTTAATGCGTGGTTTAATAAAAAAACTGGCCAAGTGCGAGTCGGACTCGCACACGAAGGGTTCCGTACCATAAGGCAAAAACGCCGAAGGAAACACGTTTGTTGTATGGGAGCCCTCATACAACAAACGTGTTTCCTTCGGCGTTAAATATTTATTTATTTATTTTATTAAATTTATATTATAAGTGTACAGAAATACATAATTTGTGAAAATTTCATCTGTCTAGCTATCGCGGTTCTTGAGATACAGCCTGGTGACTTAGTAACAGGGTTCCGTTTTTACCCTTTGGGTACAGAACTCTAAAAACAATAGTTTTTCAAGCTTAATTTTTGATCACGTTAATTCCTTAGTTTTGAACCGCTGATAATACGACTATGGTTGAGACAATAATTTCATTATATTGTTTTAATTAGCATTTTATATGGTTCAAATGCCATTATAAGTAGGTCTTATTTATTGCTTTTCCACACTTTGCCTGCTCTATATTCCCCATATCGTGGGAATAACGAAAAACTATATCCCTTATCTACATCATAAGGGGAACCTCCGTGCAAAATTTCAACTTTTATGTCCAAGGATTTGGGCTGGGGGTGATAAGTCAGTTTACGAGTGAGTGACTGAGTCAGGACCAAAGATTTTAGAGAGCTGGAAGTTCAGGACTGTTCCTTTTATATGTATTGCTTGATAGTTTCCCACAATATCTACCATACTTTGCATTGTCCGAGACGAATATCAAAGAGGTTCGCATAACGATCGAGCTTCGTGGATTTATTTGTTTTTCGAACCACGGGAAACGTTAATACTTTACATTGGCATATTGAAATAAAGCTAAGTAAGTACATAAGCAAATGGATACTTAGGAATGTTGAAATTAATTATCACTCTGATGTGAATTTATATAGCTACACACTCTATTATTTAATGTATTAGACATTTTGCAAGTTTTCCTTCTGAAACTTTGTAATCTGAAACAAAGTGCCATATAAAATCATCTAACGTGATACTGACTGATATGATTTGCCTCAATAGCTGAAACGGGGCAAAGACAAATTGTTAAAATTTTGTCCTTTCGTACTTGGCAGCTCTGAACAGAGAGAGGTGGAAAGAGAGTAGAGAGGCGTTTGCCCAGCAGTGGAACATCAATGTATCCTCATCAAAAAAGCATATTATAAGATTAAAGACTACGTTGAAGACAAAGTAGTTTGGCAATAATTCCTTCTGCACATGTGGCTTCCCTGGCTCCTCATTAACGGCATAACTATGTAAATGTCTATTAACTGCTCTCAAATTACGAAGTTTAAGTTTTTTTACATACTTTTTTGACATAATCTCTTTATTATTTATTATATATACAGAAAATTCTAATTTTTCACCTCTTTAAAGGTGATTACAAAAATATATACAACTTATATGGTTAAAAGTAATTCGAAGTGACAAATCGTAAAAAACACGTACCAAGAGCTAAATCGTCCGCGAAATCTTTCAAATTTGTAAACTAAAAAGCTGGAAATAAAAAAACAAGTAATTAAAAAAACTAAAAAACCCGCCTGCGGTAAAAAAATTAAGTTAAAAAAAAACGGAGCAGCTAAAAACAAGGCCATTTTAAATTAAATAAAAGTTGGAAGCAGGCGGGACCCATTTGAGTTTGAAAATATAATAAAAAAAATGGTACTTTTATTTAATTTAAAATGGCCTTGTTTTTAGCTGCTCCGTTTTTTTTAACTTAATTTTTTTACCGCAGTCGGGTTTTTTAGTTTTTTTAATTACTTGTTTTTTTTATATTTTTAACTAATCATCCAATAACTTTGGTTTTATGTTTCTTGTTAATTATATTTGTGTACCTACCTATGTGGTGTAGATTAAAGACTATTATTAAACAACCAAACAAATACCGAATTTTTTTAATTGTCGTCTTAACAATTCAACTGTTTCTACCATTGCAACTGTTTTATTCATAACGTTAAGTTTTTTCATAACAAAAAGGTTTTCTAGAATTCATTAAAAGGAAGAGTTTATTCTAAATTAGACCTTAGTACAAGTGAAGTAACTCCTACAATCAACCTATCACAACGTATGTCCACGCCTTGAAAACTGTTTGATTGTATATTCTATAAGTTACGTTATAGTAACACGATATTAAACAAAAAAATAACGTAACCATGTCATCTTCGAAACTACAATAGTAGGCTTCATTATGGTTTCTTTCAGATAACAACATTTTAAGAGAAAAACGGTCTAAACAGCATTGCAATAGGAAGAAAACACAAAAAAATACAACTCTTTTTTTTTAATAGATTTTAGTTTTTTTGCCTGTCCTGTAAAGTCAAGTTAAGTCCTGGTTACATTAATTAATATTACAACTGACGATTATCTAAGTAGGTACTTATTTCCGATGATCTCATATTATATGGTCACCCTACTGCACTATTCCCTAACAATAAAATGAAAAATGTAATATCTCGTAAATTAATCTGTTTAGGTAAATTATTTTTATGTAAAACTTTAGTCACAAAGTTGTACAAAAATTAATCGTAGTTTGTGTAAATCAATACGAAACAGGTGGTTAGCTATAAGTATTCTTATGGATCACTCAGTTCAGCAAATTTAAAAACATTGAGATACTCATAAATTTTTAACTAAAGGTATTTGTGTTATGATATTTATTGTACAAATATATTCGGAACATGTACATTTTAGGATAAACAATAGATCTATAGAAATAGTCATCCGAAACCTTATTACAACGATCTCTCAGACCAAATGGTGTCTGTACTGAGTGATCCAATGATACTGTCCAAAGATACCTGGAAGAAGCTTTAAATACCCTGATGGGTTTAAAAAATGTTGTGACAAATTAACAAATTTTTGAGATATGAATTTAGTCAGTAGAGTAAGTTTATGTAGAGATTTAGCTCATAGCCGTTTTTGCTAAATGTCTGAATTGAGTGATCCACATTTTCGGCAATAACTGAAGACCCTTGAGAGTGACAATTTTTTTACTTGGGCTATGAGTTTTGACTATTTTTGACTAAATGTACCATCAGTTTTTGTCACGAAATAACAAAAGATCACTCAATCCAAATGCACATAAAACAATATTGTATTGTACACAATGTAGATTATGGCCTTTAAATGCTAATTTTAAGTATTGTACATAGTTTCCGTAGTTAATTTGACTTATAATTAAGCAATATTCCCAAATATTTTCACTCCCGGCAATATTGCCACCAATATTCCTACTTCGGGCAATACCCCAGATAGAACTGGTCTTTTTGCAGAGCGGCACCAGGATGATCTGTCCTGGGTTCTCATAGGAGTTAGGTTCTGCGATTTCATCTCCCTGGACAACCATGTAGCGGGTTTATCTGTTAGGTAAGATACCTACTTATGAAATAAATAAATTACCCATAGGCAGCTCAACACAGCCTCGCCGCGTTCAAAATCTGTCAGAGTCAAATATTCTACAACAATGATGTGCTGATTGCGCTCAGTTTCAACGGTGAAATTCGCTCTTGGTGGTTTGTATCTACCAACCCGCACTGGTCCCGCGTGGTGGATTACGGTCCACTCCCTCTCACAGAGACGAGGCCAGTGTCCCAGCAGTGGGAATGTCAGAGGCTGAGTAACCTATGCTTGTTTTTAGAAGTCCATTCTTCACTACTTTCGTTTCTCTTACAGCACCGAATAACTCTTAGGCCCAACCCACACCGCTGGAGGCGCGGCGGAGCGCATTTCCTTGAAACGCGCGGGCGGATTCCGAGGGCCCCGACCGCCGGCCTAGAGCCCTTGAGAGCCCTCGAGCGGAGAGACGCGTGGTGGCAAGCAGCTACTCCAAGCGCGCCCATGTCATTTAGTGCTGATCGATACTTTGCACAGACAACTCGCTAAAACTTTCCAGGCATCTAACCGCCAGCCAACTGGGCGCGGGGTAGTGCGGCGGAGCGCAGAGCTGCACGGCGGCGACTGGAGCAGTCGCGCGCATGCTCTTGTAGTAGCTTGAGGGCGCTCCGAGCACCACGTGCGAATTTATTCTTATATTGACCGTAAGTCATGTTGTCTTCAATTGCTCTCCGGCGCGCCTCCAGCGGTGTGCGCTGGGCCTTAAACTTACTAATGCGCATCTATTCATTTCGTTATCACCTGCCTCTAGACGAATATCCAAAACATTTTATTAGCACTACTTCGTAAACGCCTAAGTACCTACTTATCTTCTGCTCATTCGTCACGCTATCGGTCAATCACGTTCGTTCATTCACTAGAATCGGTCACGTACTACGCAGTCTACGCAGCACGCACCAGTAGTTTAACAATAACAAGAGTATATGCAAATTGTTTGTAGTTTTACTTGCATCGCTTCCTTTTCCTGCTTTTTTAAGAGTCATGTGATTTTTTTATTATCATTAAGTATGTACTTTCTCGACTGCCTTTTTGGATTCGTCGCAAGCGCGACTGCTGAGTGGGGTCCTAATTCCCGGCTCCGAACTAGGAATTTCTCAGTAGCAGACCGAAGTTTGGAAGTTGGCAGTGTGACTCCCGATCCTCGGAAATCACGTTAGGCCGTTGGACTTGCGCCTGATCTCTTTCCTATGACAATGAAGGAAGCGAGAGTGCACCTGTGTCTGCACACACACTTGTGCACTATAATATCTCCCGCGCCGATGGCTATAGTCTCCACTGAGATTGATCGCCAATGGCCGAAATTCTCAGTAGCAGAGTTGGAGTCTGGCCTTGTGAAGTATCCCTCCCTAACTGTACTTACGTGTCTCTTCACGTAAGTTTTTTTTTAGTTTACCTTTACCCAGCATTACGGAATTAGTAAAAGTTTGACAAGTGTCCGATCATATGATAAAAGGAGAGAGAAACACGGGTTTGAGTGACATAGAAGACACTCTACTCTACAAAGTCTAAATTTTTCTAAAAGTCATACATAATAAGTAAGGGGTGAGCCTATTGCCATCAACTTCAACCGGGAAGAAATCCAGACTCCGGGCAGCGACTGGGAAGTTCCTGATGTAATAACATTGCTCGATCTGGAAACCGACCCCACCTCACACGCAGCAGACGCGCCTGTTCTATTCTTGAGACGTACTGAACAAAGATAAACTTTAAAAAAATCACATCAAAATAAGTTCTTTTGTTGCACACAAATCGAATTATTTCTATTTGTACAGTTATACGGAATTGAAAGATTTCCTTATTGCTTTAGTCATTGTTTTTTAGGGTTCCGTAGTTCCTACAAGGAACCTAAGGGATCCTTGTTGGGTAGTCGTCAAGTCCGTCTGTCTGTCTGTCTGCCTGTCTGTCTGTCCGAGGTTTTGCTAAGAGACTTTTAGTACTAGAAAGCTGTAATTTTGTAGGAATGCGTATATTAATTACGCCGACAAAGTGGTAAAATAAAATTTTTGAAAATATTTTTTTTTAAGGTAGCTCCCCTACACGTGAAGTGGGGATGAATATTTTTTTCGTCGTCTACCCCATCGTGTGGGGTATTGTTGAATAGGTCTTCTAAAATTACTTGGGGGTTGCTAAAATAATTTTTCGATTTAATGCACCATTTACAAAATATTAAACTTTAAAGTGCAATTTTTTGTTCCAGTAGGGCGTCCCCCCCCCCCCCTCTAAAACCTAAACTGCTTCCTTGAAAAATCTGGAAAAATTCACGATGATAGTGCATTTAATGAACTTTAAAGGAAAAGTATAGCGGTTAAGATAACTTTATTAGTTTAGCAGTAATTGTCGTTGAACTTGGGTGTATGATAATTTTGTACCAAATACAAAATCCTTAGCATTAATCTTTTAAAGTGAATTAGATGAAGTAGTTGCTTGTTTATAACGGGTAAAGACTTGCATTGAAAAAGAAAATATGATATATTTTTTTTTTTATTCTGAATAAAAACAACAGAATTGTACGACATTGTGATAACGGGCTACTACGGAACCCTACACTGTGCGTGGCCCGACACGCACTTGGCCGGTTTTTTTTAACAATCTTTCGTATATTTAGGAAAACGTATTATTAAACTAAATCTAAATACATTATTAACGCCCACTAATATGGTACTAGATTGATTTGTTTTAATTACTTTTCCTTTTGCTTCTAAAAACGAATACTTCATTAATTTACGTTAGCCACTAGAAATCTATAGCACCCTAAAAAGTGGTTTTTAGTTTTTATTTTTGTGTACCTACATAGATTTGCAGAAGTGGCAGTGGGCTGGCCACGTTTGTCGAAGGACCGATGGCTGGTGGAGCAGACGAGTCCTGGAGTGGCGACCGTATCGTATCGTGTCGGCAAGCGTAGTGTGGGACGCCCCCCAGCAAGGTGGATCGACGACGACAGACTGGGTACGGAAAGCGGTGGACAGGAGTTGTCGCAAGTCTGGGAGAGGCCTATGTCCAGCAGTGGACTGCCGTAGGCTGAATTCATTGGTAAACATAGATTTGTTGGACCTTACCTACTTTTTTCATAGAGTTACTATCTTCCAATCACGTAAAAGTAAGTACTAAGTGTGTAGTAAGTAGTGTTGACTTTTATGACAATTTTCATCATGACCTTCTATTATAAAACCTTGTGGAATAGAAATAGAATTTAGGTAAATATTCAACATTTGCACAATATTTGCAAGCAGCCCTCAGCCTCCTGAATTATCAGCTGCATCTATTTATCTTGTTGACAATACCTACTTAACATGTTGTTGATAACAAACTGATAGGTACGTTTGTTTTGATTTCTATTGCTTCAATCTTGGTCTTATTTATGTGGTTTTTCTTGTAAATCTGTAACAATATCTAATAAACGAATAGGGAAAGTATGGGCGGCTGCTGCAGGTATGGAAAACCTCAAACGGCGACAATATTCCAATCTTATTGGGAGTTAGGTATATGTTCGAGCCATAGGGGGCCATGGCCTAGGGCCATGGGGTCCGAGTGACCACTTAGGTTTTCGAAATATTGCCAAGCGGTTGGTCGACTCTTCACGTGACCAGGGGACTGGCCTATTTTTTGGCCAAAGAATCTGCATCGCCATGCAACGTGGCAATGCTGCCAGTCTTTTGGGCAATTTTCCTGTTGACAGCGATGCGAACAAATTTTTTTAATGTCCTAATTTCTAAACCTTATTTTTTATATGTATACATGTATTTGTACATATTATTAATATTATTGTAGACAAAGTTAACAAAATAGAAACATTATGAGGAGCTTTGTAGTTAATATTAAACTGTTTATTTTAGACAACTATTACCCACAATTTCTGTTCATTCAATGATAAATTCATATCTTGATTTAAGGCTCGTACACACAGGCGCGACGCGACAGTGCGACGCGATTCTGCGATATATATCCGTAGAACAATTTCTATGGAAACGCGCGCGACACTTCACACTGGAGCGACTTGTCGCGCCGCGACACGGTCGCGGCGCGACGAGTAGCGCGACACCGTGTAGCCGCGATATCGCCGCGACGCCATACAAAATGAACATTTAGTATGGTGTCGCGGCGATATCGCGGCCGCGACGCGACGCGAGAGTTCGAGAGTATAAAAGGCAGTACAATCCAAGCTGAGCTCAGTAGCAGACGATCTTCGTCAGAGGACGAAGGCAGGTCTGTGCGCGTTTGCCCCGCGGGGGTCCTAGGTTCGATTCTCCGGTCCGCCAACATAACCCAACCTAACCTAAGTAGGTACAGTTGTTCTATGAATCTTACGAAGGCGGGTTGGTCAGCCGTTGGTTGTGTCAGTATCGACTGCCGGTCGCCCGGTCGGGCTACTACTGCACTTGTTTCGCGCCAAAAATTTCCGTCGCGTACCATCAACATAGAAAAACGTAAACAGAGAAAAGCTGTTCACAGTGAGGTCAGTAAGCAATGTTTAAATATTTAATTGTAACATTTAATACCTACGTGATTCTAATGATGCATTGTTTGTTTTAGAGTCTTCAAATGCAATAGAGAACATAATGGGGTTCTTAGAGCTACATATATGTTGTTTTAAGAAACCAACGAAATATGACAATACAGAAAAGCTTATTCCAGAAAGTTTTGAAAACACAACTAGCGAAACCTGGCGTAGTACATAAGTATATGCAATTAGCAAATTTGCATTTTATTAATAAAGAAGCTGAATATATTAAATACCTACTGTGATAGGTACCGAATGTATCTTAATTTTATTTGTTAATATATGTAAATAAATATAGATCATGAAAAAATTATTTCATCACTAAACGAAACACAAATTTAACTAGGTAGGTGCCTACTTATATTATTTTGTTCAATAACGATGAACTTGCTAACGCTACATGCAGTAACGCACACAATGCGCGTGTCTGTCTATACTACTTACACAACTACAAGTATTGCTCACCCTTCGTGAGATAGAACAACTGTACATAAACTTGACCACACAAGCATGAATAAGGAAACTAGCGAATTCGGACGTGCTTTTATGATACTTAAATATTAATAAAAAAATCAAGATTTTTTAATTACTTAGGGATACCTACTTAATTATTTAGTTAAAATTAACTTCAACCGAAACCGGGCAATTGAAAAAAATGCAATGGTCGGTCATTACTTCATTAATCATTATAAAGTAAAAAAGTCCTTATACCTACCTAACTACGTGTTGATTCCAATTCCGTAGCCTGTCTTTTAATCTGTTTGTAGGAAGCACAACTCATCATCATCATCATCATTTCAGCCGAAAGACGTCCACTGCAGGACAAAGGCCTCCCCCAATTCTTCGGGGGGGTTTGCTATAATCGCCACGCTTGGCAGGCGGGTTGGCGATCGCAGTATAGTAACACTAGCTTCTGCCCGCGACTTCGTCCGCGTGAAATTCGTACTTTCCTCTTATAATTTCGAAAATGTATGTTTATGATTTTTATCATTTATTTAGATATAAATAAGTATTCGGGCCAATTTTTTAGTTTATAGCTCAAAGGGATCAGATTTTTCAAATAAACTGTATTCCAGCTTTTTACCACCCCAGGAGAGTAATTTTGAAAAATCATTTGGGATTTGCTCATAACTTGACTCAAAGACCCATACCCATTTTCGAGTTAAGGAAGCAAGCAGCAGAATTTTCCACCTTCGTAGGAGTCAATTTTTGAAGAACCCTAAATCACTTTTTTTAAGTATCTTTTGTTTTAGTAGGACCGAGTTAATCCGACAGCGGGTTAAATATTTTTCTAATCCATCAACTTTGTCACCTCCCAAATCCTCTGTGAGGGATTTTTTAAACTAAAAGTGGCAATCTTTATTATTTACTGACCCAAATATTGCCAAGTTTCTAATTTATTAACCAAATGAATAAGATTTTTCATATAAACTGTATCCCCTCTTTCTATCCCCATAGGGGTGGAATTTCGAAATATAATCTAGATTATTTATACCAGTTTTCCAGTTAATCAAGCCTCGTAATAAAGTTCTGCTCTGTGAAATTGACTACCCCTCTTCACCCCATTAGCGGTAGATTTTCGAAAAAACCCTGAACCACTTTATTATTTATTTTGGTCTTAGATAGGTACTGAGTTGCGAGTTAATTGGACCGCGCGTTAAAATTTTTCCATACTAAATTTGACACCCCCAATCTCCCCTTTGGGTTAATTTAGAATTCCAAAAAAATTCGAACTTTATAATTATTTGTGCCAAGTTTCAAGTCCAAATTTATTTGTACCATTTTTTTTGAGTTTATCAAGGCACTCATTAAAATCCCCTTATAAATCGAATTACCACTTTTTGTCCCGTCTGGGGTCAATAATTTTCGAAAACCCCATACACTTACTATTGATTCTTCATCTGCCTATCCTTTTCCCAACTATGTTGGGGTCGGCTTCCAGTCCAACGGGATGCAGCTGAGTACCAGTATTTTACATGGAGCGACTGCCTATCTGACCTCCACAACCCAAATACGATACCCCTTGATAAGACTGGTTGTCAAACTATCGGGCTTCTAACCACCCCTAGCGATTGTCAAAGATCCACGAATGACAGCCGGGACCAACGGCTTAGCCTGCTTTCCGAGGCACGGAGAGGTCACGGTATGTAAAGATGGACACCTATCAACAGACCAACCGCGGCAAGCGTAGCCTGCTAACCTGATCGATCGATCTGTGCGGCTGTTATTATTGATTATTTTCTGTCAAAAGTATTAATACTGAGTTTCAAGTAAATAGGACCGCGCGTTAAAATTCTTCCACACAAACTTTAACACTTCAACACAGGGGGTGTTAAACGAATAATGATAAACTTTATTACTTGCATAGGCAAGTAGTCTTGCCAAGTTTATTAACCAAATGAATAAGATTTTTCTTATAAACTGTATCCCCGTTTTTCACCCCCACAGGGGTGGAATTTCGTAAAATTGTTTGGGATGTGTTCATTACTCGACTCAAAGATTGTTTATACTAATTTTCGAGTAAATCAAGCCACGCCGTAAAGTCTTCCCCTATAAAATTAACTTTTCACCCCGTTAGGGGTAAATTTTCGAAAACCGATGATACACGTTATAATTTATTTTCGGTCTTAAGTATAAATACTGAGTTTCGAGTTAATCGGACCAGGCGTTAAAATTCTTCCATACAAACTTTGACACCTCCCAATCCCCCTTCAGGGAATCAACCTTCTAAACTACCGTTTAGAAAAAAAAAGCCAAACTTCATAATTTATTTAGATAAGTATTCGTGCCAAGTTTCATGGTTATTAACTCAAGGAATAAGATTTTTCATACAAACAAAATCCCCTCTTTTCACCCCTTAAAGGTTAAATTTCAAAACCCCTTCTTAGTGGATATCTACTCTTCACAAAGAACACACCCTCCAAAATTAATTTCTCTACCCAGCGGTACCGACCAGCGTTTTAGGCTGTGCGTTGATATATCAGTCAGTCAGGACAAAATTTCATCCCCCTTTTCACCCCCTTAATGGATGAAATTCTAACAACACCGTTGTGTTAGCTACCAATCATAAGCTTAGATAATAAATTTAGTGATATTTACGTCGAAAATTAATGACTTTCTATACACAACTTCATCCCCCTTTTTTAACCCTTCGGGGGTGGAATTATCAAAAACGCTGAGACACGTATAAATTAATTTTCATTTGTCAGCCTAAATACAAAATTAGAAGATCCTAACTTCAAAACTGTCGGACTTTCATATAAACTTCCATCCCCTATTTTAACCCTTTAGGGGTTGAATTCCCAAAAATCCTTTCTTAGTGGATACTTACTCTTCACAAAGAACACACCTTCTAAGTTTCAAGTATCTAGGTCCAGCGGTTTGGGCTGTGCGTTGATATATCAGTCAGTCAATCAGTCAGTCAGGACTTTGAATTTTATATATATAGATTATGTTATTATAAAAAGTACAGACGAATTGAAAAACTCCAGCTTTTTTTAAATCGATTAATAAAAGTACACCAACTAAATAATATAAACGTAACCATAAATCAATTAATTTACCCACAAAAAAATGACGTTAAGTTGGGAGAATGAAACAAGAAACTGGCCACACTGATAAAATATGGCGTAATTTGGTGTTCATAAAAACAAAAAATAAATATATAGTTTTTTGGTTACTTATCCATGTTATGTGAAGTGTTTGGTATTTTTTACCCTTCCTTTATAATTCCGGTACAGTTTAAAAGCACATACCGTCATTTTATCGCTGTTATTTGTTTATTACTTAGCGCGCGTAATACGTGGGTAGTGAAACTAAAGCGGCACGATCGGCACTAATCGGCGGGTAAGAAAGAATAAGTTCTTACCCGCCGATTAGTGCCGATCGTGCCCAACAGTTGGCCGATATTTTTTGACACGTTTGCGCGCATTTGATGCTTTATCTAGACATTATATATTCAAAGGTTTGACGGTAAGTAGGTAGTTAGCGTTATTTTTAAGTGAACGTGAAACAACCCGTCCTAAGTAGTTTGGGCTCCGCTAGCAGTCGAGTGCTAGTGCTAGCAGCTGTGCGTGAGTCAGTTCGAGTTCGACGTCTGAATGCAAACGGCTGTGTTAGGTACATTCAGGTACATTACAGCTCCCACAAAACCTCACGAGCAATTGCACTTGCGACCACTACACCAACGAGGCAGTCTGTGAGCTTATCACTACTATATTTATAATTAGGTCACTCATTCATTAACCCTTAGTCTGCCGGAACGTAGATCTACGCGAGACACAATGGCTTTTAATTGCGTCTGTAATTACGGCACAAGCGGTTAATCATTACACATAATAAGTTATAATTGATTATTTCTTAAACATACACACATACATAACATCACGCCTGTAATCCCCCCAAAGGGTTAGTAGATGCACTCACATTTCACCAGTTATGCTTAAACATAGCATTTACAACATAGCTTGAGCATAATTTTACTGGAGAAGAATTCACGTAGATACCTATCGAATTAGTTTGCTAAGTAAGTTAATTAGAAGTAAGTATCTACCTAGGTTAGTTCCAATTTAAGTACTCGTATGTTGTTTCCACTTTAACAAATATCCACTGATTTCAAAATGATAAGTAAGTACCTACCCACCTACTCATAAAGGCCATACAAATGTGTTGCAGACGAAAGTACGCATTACCTAATAAGTAGAAATTAAAGTTATTTTTCCGAAATCACATGAAATCCGTAAAAAAATAAATCTGAACAATTATTATAATTAAAAAATCTTGGTTAGTAAACAAATACTTCGTAAAAGTAGGTACGTCTGAATTCACCAGTGTCGTCGTTCGTGCTTGTGTGGTCAAGCTTAGGTACCTAAACCCTAACCTAAGTAGGTACCTACTTAGGTTAGGTAGGGTTATGTTGGCGGACCGGGGAATCGAACCTATCCCCCCGCGGGGCAAACACGCACAGACCTGCCTTCGTCCTCTGACGAAGATCGTCTGCTACTGAGCTCAGCTTGGATTGCACTGCCTTTTATACTCTCGATCTCTCGTGTCGCGCCGCGGCCGCGATATCGCCGCGACACCATACTAAATGTTCATTTTGTATGGCGTCGCGGCGATATCGCGGCTACACGGTGTCGCGCTACTCGTCGCGCCGCGATTCGCGTCGCGCTTGTGTGAAAGGGGTTGCGGCGCGATAATATCGCTGAATCGCCACGCGACGTGTCGCGCGACAAGTCGCGCCTGTGTGTACGAGCCTTTATTTAAGGCAACTATAATAGTGAAAGTAGCGATAGAAAAATACCGTTTACTGACTTTAAGATGCCCGATTTGTACGGATAGATTTTATCAGTGGCAGCCCAGAGTCTCACTTTGTACCCGAAAAGAGGCAATAGACCTGACTCGCTCTCTATAACGTTCTAGAACGTTATAGAGAGCGAGTCAGGTCTATTGCAATGCCTAGGCATTGGCGGGTTTCTGGTCCTACTATACAAAATGGCGATTCCAGATTCAAACTTTATGACGTCTCGGAACATGAGGCGAGTCGCTGCGCAGTAACAAATTCACGTGACAGAGGGGGTGAGGGGCGATGTACTGCGCAACGAGTAGCGCCGTCATCGTTATAAAGTCGTCGTAAAAATCTCTTTTTTTAACCTATGAATGTTTGTATGTCCGCGATTTTCTCAAAAACTAATGTACCAATTTCTTACATTCGTTTTTTTTTGTGATAAAAAATAAATTCCTGTGCCATAGGCTTCTACTCCTTTCACCTTTTATGTCCTGTGTTTGTCCAGACGGTAAAAAAGTCAGCCGATATATCTCTGTTTCGGACTTATCTACCTCTTCATCATTTCAGCCGAAAGACGTCCACTGCTGGACATAGGCCTCCCCCAATTTTGGGGGGGGTTTGCCATAATCGCCACGCTTGGCAGGCGGGTTGGCGATCGCAGTATGGTATGATGGTGTAATGCATAGAGAACGCTGCTGCCCATTCTCCGGTCTCCCTTAGTCGCCTTTTACGACACCCACGGGAAGTATGGGGTGGTGCTATTCTTTAAGTCCGGCACCACACGGACAATCAACCTCTTACCCCTTCCCAATATTCGGCGGTTATTTTTGCTGCGCCTTTTCCCCCATTTTCATTTACCAGTAGGTTTAGTTACCTACTCGAAAAATCTAAAGTGTTACGGTTTTTTCGATGTCCCTACTGTATCCTGCAAAACGTATGCGCCAACATGACACAATAACATTATGTGCACTCGGAGTTAACTTTACAATGTTATTGTCAACCTTATCAAATAATTTAAGAAAACAATTTAATCTGAACACGTCATTAAATTACTCAAAACACGTGATCTTTCAAAATAATCAGCGGATTGATAACCGTTTGGTCCCCAGCAGAGAGTGGGTGCGTGCGTGACTGAGTGCGTGATCCCTGCTTCACCTTTGAAAGAAAAAAAAGAAAGAAAATACGTTTTTGCGGTAAACATGACGCAATAAAGAACATAAACATAAAAAAATAAGAAAGGAGGGGGAAACAATGCGTCACATCCACGCAAAACGGCTATCGCTCAGCATTATGCTGCGACCCTATGCAAGACAGAGCCTCAGCGCTGGTTTTCAGCGTCAGCCGCACATACGCAAGAGTGTGAACGTTCGGTCGCATTAAAACAGAAGACGATCTAGGAGGGGATCGAGGCGGGGGGGGGGGGGGGGGTGGAGGGGGCTTCAGGGGATCAGAACGGAATAATTCGCCTCAAATTAGCCTCAAAAAGATTAGGTACTTACTTTATGATAGCCAAGTGACCAAACTCATAAGGACTTTTTTTTGGATGGGATATTATCAAATAACTTCTCCCGCTCTGGGCGGAGTGGGAGGGCGTGTCAGACTTTTAAGGACTAAAACCCACTCGTGTGCCTTCAGTTGCCTGTGCCAGGGGCCACGGTATCTCTTGCGAACAAAACACCCACCACACCACCGTGACCCTGGCAGGCATCGGCCCTGGTGGACGACATCCCTTTGAGGCGCGCGTGGAACACAACGCGCCGTCGACCCGGGCCTGGTCCTTACTGGACGGCGAGCTGCCCATTGCTCGCCGTCCGCAATCCCGCGCCTGCGGTGGACGGAAATCGGCTGTCGACTCCCGTCGCCCAAACTCATAAGGGATGAAGCACAACTTTGATTGGTCATCCACCTAACCATTAACTTTGAACTGCCCCGTCAGTCTCAGGTTCAATTCTGAGGTCCCAGGTCATACAGTGTTATTGGGTTTGGAAGTTGGTGCTATGATACCCCCACGCCTCGGAAAGCACGTTAATAAGCCGTTGGTCCTGCGCCTGATCTCTCTCCGATCATATCGAATTGCTTGTCGTCCAATCAGACTTTGTGAGTAAAGGAACAGAGAGTGCAAAGTCTGTTCTGTCTTTGCGCACACACTTGTACACTACAATATCTCCTGTGTATCTGGCTAGTCTCCGTTGAGATTAGTCCCCGCGACTGAAATCGATTATACATCGTCGCTAATCTAACTGACGTATGACATTTTGGATTAAACCGACCTAACTACATATAGTAATTTGATACATTTTCCAAGTCGAATCGATCTGTCTAATCGGCGTATCTGTATGCCTTACCGTTCCCTTGATAATGCAAAAATCGAGACCGATGTATCAACAGTTTACAAAAAATAAAGATCATACTGTGGAACCTACATAACATAGGTCTTTTAGTGAGATTCATAAAAAGTCAATTGTTACTTAAATTGGGGTCATCATAAATAACTGAAGATTTTAGTAGCCTTCTGAAATATCCACAGCTCTTAACAGCTTTCTAATAAATAGTGATGAAAAGGGCCTGAAGGTCATTTATTTATTCGCTGATGGTTGCAGTGGTCAGAACTCAGCACCGCAATTAAATTGTGACTTCAATGTTATTGTATGCTAATACTCGTAACAATGCAAGCAATCTTGAAGAGATCACATTACAATTCTCTGTGCCAAACCATGGTACGAGTGAGGGAGACTCCGCCCATACTGCAATCGGCAATGCTTTAAAGAAAACTAGAGAGTTTTCTGATTCCAATATTTAAGTTGGCACGAAGAAGTAAACCTTATCATGTATCGGTTTTTAGCTACGCTGATTTTCTTTACTTTAAAAAGTTATCTTCTGATTTACGTCTACTATCAGTACGAAATGATGACCAAGGATTTCCAGTGAACAACCGAAATGACAGCATTTTCTGTTCGTAAAATCACTTTTATGAACAGAAAATGCTGTCATTTCAAAATTGTCAAAGAACAGAGTCGTAGGGTCAGCCCTACGACTCTGTTCTTTAAAACTATTCATACCGAAGAATCGTACAGGTCTTTAAACCTGAAACGTCAAAGATCTGCTTTTCTGCACACGGAAATTTGTATTTTAAATTAAACAACCGAAAATAGCCAAAGAAAAATATGAAGACTTAGTTTCTTTAACTACTGGTGACGCACCTGTGATCACTTTAGCAGAACACTTAGATATCTACAAATCACTTCCTCACTAATTAATGTATAGGTGTGATCTCACTAGACTAAAATAATTCATCATTTCATATCATAAAATAATCATTCATATTTTGTAAGAGCCTCATGTTGTTATCATTTTAATTCACTTGATTTTCTCACTATTGCTAAAGAAACTTTGGTTTATTATTTGTTTTAGAAGAAGCATTTATGTTTTGGTGTAAAACTACTGTTTTTATATTATATTTTATGTAATTATCGTGATTTTGATCGTAATGTCTGAGACTAACTAAACTAATTAGTGTTAATAAGAAAACTTTTATGGTTTGTTAAAAAGTAATCGTTTTTATAGCCCCGCGGTTCACCCGCATAAGTGTCGATTCCGTGGGAATATCGGGATAAAAACTATCCAATATCCTTCCCCAGGATGCAATCTATCTCTCTGTCAAATTTTATCGAAATCCGTTCAGTGGTTTAGGCGTGAAAAGGTAACATACAGACAGACAGACAGACAGACCGACTGACAGACAGACAGAGTTACTTTCGAATTTATAATATTAGTATGGACAAGTTCGAAGAAGAACTGTTAATTTAATAAAAAATTTAAGAACTGCTAATTTTTCAATCAACTGATAACTTTATTCGAAGAATAATTTTGAAATTTTGACAGTTATTTCATACAAAAACTGTCAAACGTCAATTTTATTCCTCCAATAAAAGTTATCTGGCGATGGAAAAATCAGCCCTAAAAAGTATAATTGTGTGAGTTAAATTTATTGTCAATGTTGAGTAATTACAAGTTAAATGTTTTGTGTTGATTAAAGCTGATTTTCCTATAATACCGAGTATTATTTTTCAATTTCATAACAAAGTGTCACGTCTTAGCTGATCATGTATACCGAACAAAATAAAAACAAAGATTTCACGAAGTGACGTAACTGTATAAAATATTTATTATTAAAACAATTTTAACACGATAGCAATAGTAGTAATACCAATATAAAGATCTTAATCAGAACTACACACATGCTCAATTTTGTATCATTAGAATTTATATAGAACAAGCTACCCTCAATCATAGGTAACCCACAACTGCAAAAAGCTTGCCCTGTAAATATGATTCGAATCATTTACGTCACTTACATTAGCGACGATATAACCACTAGTTTCTGCCCGCGACTTCGTCCGCGTGTTCTTGTTCCCTCGACCCGCCCCGTCGCATTTATCCAAACCCCACACAGTTACCATGTTTCGTAACAGTTACGAAACTGTTGCGACTTGTTACATCTTTAACATATCTGCGACCAAAAAACGCTATATGGAATCTGTAATCTTATCGCGATTATCCGTGAGATAAGTAAATTGCGTAAAGTTTACCAGTCGTATTTATTTTGATCTAACTAAACCTGAATGAGTATAGATATTAGCTATGTTAGTGGATTTGCTTTTTTTTTGTATGGGAAATCATCAAATAACCCCTCCCGCTCTGGGTGGAGCGGAAGGGAGTGTCAGACTCTTACTGACTAAAACCCACCCATGTTCCTTCCTTAGCCCTTTATGTTCCGGGCCAGCGGTAACCCTTTCGGACAATCCCGCAGACCCGGCAGGCTTCGGCCTTAAGGGGCCCCTTCCTCTATGCTGACATCACATCGCCTGGCCGCGCTATTACTTCAGTTGCGCTCACCATTTTTTCAGACTTTTTTCCATTTGCTCGGCTCTTAAAAGTTCTAGCGCGATGGTTAATAGCTTATAGCCTTCCTCAATTGCAATCAATTGGACTATCAAATGAAAAAAGAACTTTTCAAATCCGACTGGTAGTTCCAGAGATAAGCGCCTTCACACAAACGAACAAAATTTTCAGCTTTCTTATTATAGATATAATTAGTAACTTAATAAGAAGGTGTGTTGCCGATGACTTTTATAATTAACTTTCGCCCCTGAGCCGCATGTTGAATATCCAATAGCGCGCTTTTTTTTTTAGGCAATAATTTGAGTGTCTCCTTTAGTGTTAGTGAAGACATGCATTAATATCTCACAGAAGACCATTTTTCTTACGGCAATGTGTCTCAAAATAGCACAGAACTGGTGCCCTGAGACAGTGAGGCAGGGTCGCGGCAGACCGCGTAGGAGGTGGTAGGACGAGATGTGTGTAAAAATGTAGGTATGTTAGTGTGCAATGAATTGTAATTAGGGGTACACCGTACATGCAATGGTACATGTTTCGTGAGAGTATTTAAAGTTAAGTTATACCAATTAGAACTGGTTTTCGTAAAAAACCTTTGACCTTTAATATCTGCGTAACCAAAAGGTTCCCAGGTATTGTCTAGTACAAAATATTATCATAATAACGGAGAGGACACGTGACTCTCGCCTTTATTAAAGTTTTTTGTTTTAATTAACCTAAAGTACAGCCTACGTTTAGGTTTTTCCAATCGTGTTAGCTACTAGATTATTAAGTAATTGAAGCGTAATTAAAACACGTAACATTTTTAAATAAAGAGACGTAACTTCAGCAACGCATTTAAGATAAAAGTTAACTAAACAATGATGACAGATGAAATGATCGCGTGACTCTGATAACCCAGCAGTACGTGTATTAAACATATAGATACTTTATTATGCGTCACAGTTACTAGGCAGAGCTGAATCCAGGCGAAAGGCGAATTTAACTTATCAATATATCTGCCTAGCCTTTACCCAACTATGTTGGGGTCAGCTTCCAGTCTAACCGGATGCAGCTAAATACCTACCAGTATTTTTACATGGAGCATGGGTAACGCGATAGCCTTCGGTAAGACTAGTTGTCAGACTTTCCGGCTTCTGACTACCCCAGTAACGACTGTCAAAGATAATCTACGAATGAGAGCCAGGACCAAGTGCTTAACATGCTTTCCGAGGTACGGTGGGTTCTTGATATGTAATTTAACTTACCTATCGCCAGCCGGTTAAAAGCAGTTGGTAGGTACCTTTAGTACGTCACAAAGACGGCAAAGTGGGGGCGTGTCTCGAAGATTCTTTCTGCAGGAAATAGCCTGAATCTTTTGGATGCAGTTTACAATACAAAATGTCTGACTGCCTAGTTAGTCTGAGCGGTGGGGTCCTTAGTTCCATCTGCAGTAAAGGGTTAGGCAGTTACTTTATTAGAAAATTCTGAGACGCAGCTAGGGTTTCAGATTTGTGCTTGGTTGATGGCATGGTCGATGGGGCCCAAAGGTTCTGGAGTAGCGACCGCGTACCGGAAGACGTAGTGTTGGAAGGCCTCCCACAAGGTGGTCCGACGACCCTGTAAAGGCTGCAGGAACCCGTTAAATGCGAGAAGCACAGAACCGGTCGAAGGGGAGGAGCAGTGGACGTCTTTCGGCTGAAATGATGATGATGATGATGGCATGGGCTACATAGAGACCTTAAAAGATTTGACGAACCCATTTGCCCGACCCCGGCTTCGAAACCAGGACCTCGGGCTCAGCAGTCGTGTTTGCGACGAACCAAACAATCATCAACGAGGAAGTTTACATTCTTATAAGATTCTACAAATAAAAGATGCCATTGGAAAGTAATTAGCAACATTTTTTAAGAATTTTTCGGAATTACCGAAAAGTGACAAGATAAATTGCTATTTAAATGACTTGACATATGTTTTCTTAAATCTTAACTTTCATCAAAACATGTTTATTTTTAACCACAATTATGTACTTAATTTAAGACAAAGATACATAACACAAATATTTTCAGTTAAAAAACAGTAGTTTTATGATGTAAGTAGATAGGTATTAGTTATTATTTAACTAAGGATATACTTGACTACGTCGTTGGTTTAGTGGTCGTGTGACTGCTCAACGTGAGAACCAACACCCTAGTTGCGTAACACACTATGAATCACAATCTGAATCATTTTCAAGGATATTGCAAATCCATTGCTTCATAATTATGTTCGAAAAAATTGTCCGCTCAACAACGTATATATATCGCAATGAATGTTGTTGAACTGTCAAAATGAAGGCCATTGCTATTGCTACTGATAACGTGTTACGCAAAATGAAGGCCATTGCTAGTGCTACTGATAGCGTGTTACGCAAAATGAAGGCCACTGCTATTGCTACTGATAACGTGTTACGCAAAATGAAGGCCATTGCTATTGCTACTGATAACGTGTTACGCAAAATGAAGGCCATTGCTATTGCTACTGATAACGTGTTACGCAAAATGAAGGCCATTGCTATTGCTACTGATAACGTGTTACGCAAAATGAAGGCCATTGCTATTGCTACTGATATCGTGTTACGCAAAATGAAGGCCATTGCTATTGCTACTGATGACGTGTTACGCAAAATGAAGGCCATTGCTATTGCTACTGATAACGTGTTACTCAATTACTACTTTTTTTTGTGTAGGGATGTGAAATCATCAAATGACCCCTACCGCTCTGGGTGGAGCGGGAGGGAGTGTCAGACTCTTACTGACTACAACCCACCCGTGTTCCTTCAGTTGCCTGTGCCAGGGGCCACGGTATCTCTTTCGAACAACCCGCGACCCTGGCAGGCATCGGCCCTAGCGGAATAGAATAGAATAGAATAATTATTTATTTACATAGAAAGTAGGTACAAAAAATACAGATGTTTTTATAATTAGAGATCCTTATACATTCTACCTTAAATTCCCCGACAGTTAGTGCTGACTTCTCTTTGAGGCGCGCGTCGACCCGGGCCTGGTCCTTACCGGACGGCGAGCTACCCATTGCTCGCCGTCCGCAAGCCCGCGCCTGCTGTGGCCGGGAATCGGCTGGATTCGATACCTGTCGGGAAAAGCGTTACTTGGATTTTTTCTTTTCATTAGAAGATTCTCACTTACAATATTGGAAATTGGGTCGACTGAAGTTTGTCTGGATAATGGCAATAGCCATGCTCTTGGGGATTTACAATAAACAAGCCGTGTGATGGGACTTCTCATCGGTAAAAATGACTAACTTTCATACAAACTTTCATCTCCAATTTAACCCTCTTAGGAAATGTGTTTTCAAAAATGGGGCTTACATGACCTAAAGCGGGGTCCACTGTCGGACTGCATAAAAAAGAAAGAGAAGCGCGATGACACAACGCTGACAATTTATTGCGAAATATGAAGCAATTATTTAATTATGTACTTACAAAAATATATTGTTTGGACGAAAAAATTAAAACACTAGTATTTTAATAAGTATGTTGCTTGTAGAATAATCTGACAACAATCAGAATGATCGTATCTATGTATATTAGTATGGTTTTTATTGTAAAAAGAAAGTTTTTAGAGGTAGCTTCATGATTTTGTCCTATCGTACCTACCAAATCAGTGTATTACGTTTTCAACACACTATCTACCTGGCATATATCCTGAAGAATATCATATATTTTTCTGATTTTGTTTACTGTAGTCGATCATATACTTTTATTGTTTCTAAAACTTGCGTTTTTTTTTTTGTTTAGGTCCTTTAAGCCCTATTCTTGTTAGAAAAAAAACACTTGTGCAAAATGACATGCTTCAAGACCCCTCTGGATCTAGAAGCATGAAATATTAACGTTAACTTTAATGTTTAGAAGCAGTTAGGCTGTGCGTTATCTGTCAGAAATGAACAAATTTAAGATTTTTATTAATTAAGTAAATGTGGGTCTGCGGTGAATACAGGCATTGAAAGTTTTTTTTTTGTTATCCTAGTCTGTCCCACTGCTGGCAAAGGCTTCCCCCAAATCCTTCCAGGAACTCATTTCCCAAGCCATTTCTCCACCAGCCCTCGCGGTACGCGTACAGGTCATTTCGCCATCTCTTTCTGGGCCGGCCTCGGCAGCGCCGTCCATCTTCAGGCACCCATTGTGCATACGGCTGATATGACCCGTCCAATCCGATTTGAGCCTGGCAGCCTTCTTTCCTACATCCAGTATGCCCGTTTTGGAACGCAGCGTGATGTTCCGAATCTGTATTTTAACACCCAGGATGCTGCGTTTCATCCGTTCCATCGATCTTTTGCAAACTCCAAGGCGGAACTTTTGCGACTCGACGAATTGAGCGCCGGGGTTAAGGACGGGTAGGATACTCATGTTGATGAGTTTACCGATCTTCCATAAGCACAAGCTCATTAAGTGATGTTATTAATAAATTATACGTAGAATTCCCAATTCAGTTCAAAGTTGATTAGTAGCATTATAAGCAAATCTATCTATATACATATAATAAAATTGTAGAAAAGTGGTGTCTGTACAATGGAAATATATTAAAAAAAAGTAGCAGGGGTTGTTATTATATCGATGCCGAACCCGAAATTGTAATTAATTTTTTTTTTGTCTGTTTGTCTCTGTGTCTGTTTGTCTGTTTATCTGCTGTGTTTGTGCACGCTAATATCAGAAACGGCTTATTCGATTTAGATGCGGTTTTCACTAATATATTGTAGTAAGCTTCACTTAACATTTAGTGTTTATTTCATGTCAATCGGTTCATAAATAAAAAAGTTATGTCAATTTAAAGAATCACGGCGAACATTTGTTAAGGTATTCTATCAGAGTACGTAAACGCCTCGCGCCTGCGCGTCCGTGGCTATATATACAAGGTGTAACGGAAAGGGGGTATCAACCCTGAAGGAGGTGAATGAAGATGAAAAAAAAATTTGGACCTCCCATAGTAATAGCACATCAATGATTTACTATTACTATGGGAGGTCCAAAATTTTTTTCATATTTCGACCTATGTTCTTTGGGGAAATTTGTTCAGTTTCATGAGCACATTCACCTCCTTCAGGGTTGATACCCCCTTTCCGTTACACCTTGTATAAAGCGCGCTGAGAGCCGCGCCGCTGCCATAATTCCGATCCAGCCTGTCCCTTGCTGCCCTCTCCCAGCGACGCCCTAAGCCGAGGTCCGTACCCCACAGGGGGTGCCCTTAGCGTGTAGTCGGTTAGTTTTTAAGTTTATATTGTGTAGTCAAGTTGTGTATTATGCCCTGGCTGGCGGCCTTAATTTATTGAGGCATCCACAGGAAAGCCAGGTTAAGCAGTCGACAACCCCTCAGGTTGAACTGCGAGATGACCATTTCAAAAGAAAACGCGCCGCTGCCATAAGGATTCAGTTATTCGTAGCGAACGCACGTATCCTGGAGAGTATAGGCGAATAGTTGGATTCGATTATTGCGATTCACTTGAATACTGACTGTTTGCATATTTCATTTATTTATATTTTAGGATTTGTAGGTTAGGTTCTTTTTCTTAATTTTCTTTAAAATTTTGTAAGTATTTGGTATAGGTTAGGCGGTTCTTTCCTTGATTTTTGGGTATTTACTTATCTTAATTTTTATTTAGGGTTTTGTAAATAAATATTGTAAGCATTTATTATTGGTTGGGCATTTCTTTCCCTGATTTTCGGTATACATACTTATCTTAATTTGTATTTAGGGTTTGTATATAAATATTATAAGTATTTGGTATAGGTTAGGCATTTCTTTTCTTGATTTTCTTTATTAAGTATAAGTTCATTAGCTTAGGTTAGTAATTATTTTTTCTAGCAATTCTTTTGTTTTATAAAGTTAGTACGTTTGTCTGTGTAGAAGAATAGCACCACCCCTTACTTCCCGTGGGTGTCGTAAAAGGCGACTAAGGGTCTCACCGGAGAATGGGCAGCAGCGTTTTCTATGCATTCCACCACCATACCATACTGCGATCGCCAACCCGCCTGCCAAGCGTGACGATTATGGCAAACCCCCCCAAAATTGGGGGAGGCCTATGTCCAGCAGTGGACGTCTATCGGCTGAAATGATGATGATAATGACGTTTGGTTTACACGTCTTAACACTTATTACTTAAACTGTGATAATTTTAGACTGTATAATAATCTGTAAGTATTTATAATTTAATTGTTTACGATAGTACGTGTTTACTAAATAACTGTGTGTTAAGTAATAAGTAGGTACTATTTTATTGTAAGAATGCCTCGAAGAAGATCCAACCTCTCCCAATGTAGCAGAAATGCTAAAGGATGAGATTAGTTCGATCACAGGAATCTGAGGAAGGTCGTGAGGCAAAAGGCTCTCTGCACCAGGCTAGGTTTCGTGCTGCAGAAACTTTGACTCAGCGAGAATCTCGACTGAGTTCAAATCGTTCTCGAATGATGACAACTCGAAATAGGGAAAACGGGGAACAACGAAAGGCACGTTTATCTGTCGATCGCGAAGCTCACGCGCTATCGCGTGAGTCTGAGACTTTTGCTGTCAGGGAAACCCGCCTGAGCTCCCAGAGAGTACGGACAACAAATGCTCGATCCAAGGAGACACAGGACGAACGGGAAATACGTCTCACTGCCGATCGTGAAGCTCATACACTATCGCGTGAATCTGAGACTTTCACTGATAGGGAAATTCGTCTGAGGTCTCAGAGGGTTCGGACAGCAAATGTTCGGTCTCAGGAAACACAGGAAGAACGAGAAATACGTCTCACTGCCGATCGTGAAGCTCAAGCACTAGAGTCTGAGACTTTCACTGAAATTCGCCTGAGTTCTCAGAGGGTTCGGACAGCAAATGCCCGGTCTGTAGACGGTATATGTAATTCAAAATATGCTGCCCGAAAAGTCACTATTCCACGCGGACGAAGTCGCGGGCACAGCTAGTGTTTAAATAATTGTAAGTATGTAATTAGTCGGTGTTTTCGTTGACATAATTGGGACCACCTCATTTGTAAAGCAGTCTAGCTAGGTAGGTATGTATGTATGTACCTATACTTAATGCAATAGCGAACTGGATTACCGGTCTGTTGTTGGGCCATTTAATTTAATTTAATTTTAATATTTCTGTATAAATGGCAACTAGGCCCAATTGTTACTAACATTGTTCTTAAAAACTATTTTTAGCAAACAAACATGGAAACAAAAACAAAAAGAATTATTGTAAAAAATTGTAATTGTATTGTATGGGGTCTTCTGACCAGGCAACTCCACAGCGTGCGACAACCAGGGGCCCAAGTCTGCTATTTTTATAAATTCGTCATTCCAACACGATCCCACCACCATTCCAGTGTCATTTTGCTAAAAGTTCGTAATCTGCTAAATTCATAATGGTTGATCATTGGTCGGTCAATGGCACAGAACATATACGATATTCGTAACGATTTAAAAGCAATGACTGCACAATGACGTTCTAATGGTAGGTCACTGATCAAAGGAGCTGTCAAAATTTTAGCAGATTACCGCTTAAGTCAGTAATTAATTTTTAATTATGTACGAGATTACCATTCTATGCCATTTCTTTCAATGGAGTGTCAGTGGTTGACCATTGGAAAGTCATTATATTAGTAGATTACCAATTTTGTCAAAATCAACAATTATGAAATCAATGATAGACCATTCTGACACTATTGTAATAGCAGACTTGAGGCCCTGGGAGCGTCGTAATCAGGGGCAGAGGCCCCTAACGTGTGTAAGCAAAAAATTTTAAAATGTTATCCACAATGTCACTTAATCTCGTGATGTCGTGCTTCCCAGGATAAAAACATATTTAAAAAAACTGTCATATGTAGAGGCAGAAATGTTAGAAAAACTGAAATGGTCTTCAGCTATAGATGATTTAGTAAATCAATTTGCAGAAAAAAAGGCAAGAAAAGTGTTTATTTAATTTGAATTGTTTGGCTAGCTCCAATTTCTAGCGCTAACGCGAAGCGATAAGTTATGATCAATAAATATTTATTTTAATTTAATGCAAGCATTTTTGTTTCTTTTGTGAGAAATCTTTACCCTTCATTTGGGCCCCCAACTAATTTTGATACAGGGCCATGTGTGTGCTCTATCAACATATTTAGGATGCCGTTACAACTAGACCACGCTCTTGACAAGATGGAATTTGTTTTTTTGCGCATTATGGCGTAAAAATCATCGGTATGCGCAAATGCGAACATACCGGATGCACTACAATAGCGCGGCTACCCAACAGCATCCTGAAACAGTTATTATTTTGAATTGATTTATGCCAAGACTCAAGACAAGAAGTATTGGTTAAAATAGTCTACGAATTATTGATTGAATTATTTATTGTTCTTCATGACAGCAGTGGAGTGATGGCCCAGTGGTAACGGCCCCGACTTACGAGTTGTAGATCGTGGGTTTGAACCCAAGCAGGCAACTTTTATTATTATTTTTTTTTTTTATCAGCCTTTTCTGTCCCACTGCAGGGCAAAGGCCTCCCTTCCCTCCTTCCACTTATCCCTATCCAGTGCTGTTATATGCCAATCCCTGTGGAAAGAGTCGAGCTCGTCCCGCCATCTCTTTCTGGGCCTGCCGCGTTGTCGTTTGCTGCTGTTTGGGACCCATTGTGTGGTTGCTTTAGCCATAGCAGGCAACTTTACTTTTCATAAATTATTTCATCACCACTGCTCTCAAAACGGTGACGAAAAACATCATGAGGAAACCGGCATGTTCCAGAACCAAAAAATCGAAGACATGTGACATCTAACAACCCGCACTTGTATTAGTAGGTATAGTATAGATAAATAAATACACCCACGTCAAACATGGTTCCCAGAAGTCTCACGGCCCAAAACTACTAGACTAGTTTAACTCGTAAATAAACTTAATTATACCAGTTTTCAATAAATATGTATTAAGTTTGTTTTAAAGTCAACTGGCTCGTTAAAGCATAGCGCTATATCGACAAGGTTCGGACTTTGAACTCGATATTGACATAATTATGGCGATATGTCTAACATATGTAAGTATATCATATTCATATGTCAATATAATATATATATCGATACTGACATTTTATGGTTATTTTAAGGAATCTCTGTGGGCCTTCATCGCCTGAAATAAATGAATAAATAAATATATATCATAATATATCAATATGTGTATGTATATCATATGTCAATCTCTACTTTGAATTCGATATTGACATTATTTATCGATAGTAATATCGATGCCGATACTAAATGACAGGTTACGGTTTTAAACAGGCTGTTCGTTTCTTGTTTGTGTCATGAATACTCATGAAAGTTGAATGAAGTAAACCTTGACAATGGGTCTTGATTGTAATGTACGCTCACAGTTTATAGTCATATGTCTGGACGTCACCCAAAAATGCTCTAGGAATTACGAAAACAATAACTAAACTGCACATTTCAAAAATTCCTGTTATCTGTCTACCTGGAAAGATTAATAATTTCTAGAATATTTGCATAGTTTCCGAGAACTGATCAATTCTGAACTCATCCATTCATAAATAACAACAATCTTTGATTTATTTTGTGGTTTTATTTTGTTTTTATGTATGTAATGTAGTTGGTTATAAATATAGTATAGTAGGTACAAATATCTCTTTGAAGACATTTTTGAGCATTGTTATTTATAACATCCTTTTTTTCAATCATTCCATATTTGGTTGTAGTGATTGTGGAAAAGTATCTATTGTACTCATTGTACCTATATATTGTTACAATAAGGCTTTTATTATCAATGACCTTGATTAATTTAGTTTAAAGGTACTTTATACCAACTTACTTAGACACGGAGAGGTACTCTCATGTCAACAGCGTCCATTCAATCAAGACTGGACGTGACTAAATTACCCAACTTCCCGGATTAATCGATGTATACGGCCATTATAAATGTTAGGTTCTTGGGTGTACCTAATCAAAATAATCATAGCCTTTTACGTACTATACCGGTTTCGAAATTCTTATACTTGTGTAGCGGCATCTACAACGCCACATGCGAACAACGCGTCATACTGACGTCACGCAAAATCCTGCATCGCGCAAGCAGAGTTTACCGCGCAACTAGCATAGATACAACGGCCCGACATCAATCATCAGGCAGTTGCCCGCCAGACACAACACCCGTCTGGTCGGAGAATCCTCCCTTTTCTATGGAGGTTGAGTGAACTTTACCTCATACCTCTATACTTGTTTGGTATCAGCACGAACGACGAGTAAAGAAGATGCCGTAGAAGAAAATATTGGGCAGTCAGGAAGATGGTAGAGAGGATACAGCCCAGGGTCCGTGGAGACCAGCACTGACTGATTTGGTCCGCTAGGGCCGATGCCTGCCAGGGTCGCGGCTTGTTTGAAAGAGTTACCGTGGTCCCTGGCACAGGCACCTGAAGGAACACGTGTGGGGTTTGAGTCAGTAAAAGTCTGGCATACCCCCTCCCGCTCCGCCCAGAGCGGGAGAAGTAATTTGATAATTTCTCACCCATATAAAAAAGGGTCCGTGGAGAGGCGTCTTCTTCTTTCGCATAGATATTATAAGATTTATATTTCTATGTTCTTTCGTATCAATGGTATGTCTTGACAAATTACTAGGGCCCAGAAAGCGAGTTATTATGTCCTCTACAGTGCAAGTACGTCAACAAGTACGTCATACGTCGTACAAGTCGGACTTTTGCTTGCTTATTTTAATTTTAAATTTAATTTTTTATGTTAATTTTGTACGCCATATATATTGGCAAGCATAGTGCACATAATTATATAGACAACAAACTATCTGTAACCATACCTATGTTAACAAAATAAATGATTGATTGATTGATTTTAATTAGCTGCAGTAAAATGACAGCTTATATGTTACTTAGATGACTGAAATTGGCGTCTTTTTGTTTTTTCGCGGCCATCAACCAAATCTTGTTTTTCTAGTACAGAATAGTGTAACAAACCAAACTTATTTGACATCCATATCTCTAAACTCAGTCCGAAATGAGTTATTAAGGTGAATGCTCCAACCAGCCCGCGAAATTTAAATTTTCTTGCGTTTTTTGCAATTTGCAGGCCAGTGCTAGGTTGTATGTTGATTAAAATATTATTCGCGGCTGTAAGACGTATGTAGTTACAGAATTATAATCATCAAAATCATCAATACAACGCTCTAAGTTCATAAAGCTGTAAGAAATACTTTTTCTGTTTTTTTTTTTGTTCTTACACCTTTATGGAGTTTGAGGGTTGTATTGGTGATTTTGGTGATTATAATTCTGTAACTACATACGTCTTACAGCCGCGAATAATATTTTAATCAACATACAACTTAGCACTGGCCTGCAAATTGCAAAAAACGCAAGAAATTTTGAATTTCGCGGGCTGGTTGGAGCATTCCCCTTAAGTGCCATTTTACTGTAGCTAATTAAAAGTCGGACTATAGGACAAGTTAGACACTCCAGCTACTTAGGCTTTTTATATAACAAGTCCCATTTGCCATCCCAAATATGCGTGCATGTGGGGGCTCTTTTACAAATTCTGTAAATAATTTTCCAGTTGTACCATATGCAGTTGGCAACATAATTTACGCAACAACAATGACCTAAACCTCAATTGTTCTACAAACTTGTGGAGTTACCGGTATTCTAAAGAGACTTGTGTTGAAAATATACAAATACACTCCCTAGACAGACGTACAGTTTCAATACCAACTTTATTAGCATGCCATTATGTTTCAATGCACTGCTCATAGGTACTGAAAAAGAAATGACCGCCCCTGGCGTTTTTTTCAATTTCGACCACTAATAGGGTGGGTTTCTTTGCGGTGATGCATTTGCAAACCGTCAGGGCCTCAAGTCTGCTATTACAATAGTGTCAGAATGGTCTATCATTGATTTCATAATTGTTAATTTTGACAAGTTTGGTAATCTACTAATATAATGGCGTCATTATGACTTTCCAGTGGTCAACCACTGACACGCCATTGAAAGATATGGCATAGAATGGTAATCTCGTACACAATGAAAAATGAATTACTGACTTACGCGGTAATCTGCTAAAATTTTGATAGTTCCTTTGATCAGTGACCTACCATTAGAACGTCATTGTGCAGTCATTGCTTTTAATTCGTTTCGAGTATCGTATAATTTCTGTGCCATTGACCGACCAATGATCAAACATTATGAATTTAGCAGATTACAAACTTTTAGCAAAATGACAATGGGATGGTGGTGGGATCGTGTTGGAATGAGGAATTTATAAAAATAGCAGACTTGGGCCCCTGTAATGTCGAAGATTAATTTAAAAGTAGGTACCATTATTCGTTTTTAAAAGTAATAACAATACTTGGGTTCGAATCCACAAGTTCGGACTCGAAAAGCAAATCCTTCAACCTCCGAACCATCCAACATCTTTTGACCACAGCAAGAGCCAGGCTCTTAACACAAATCATGGCGACACGAGTAGCCAACATAATAAAAGCATCGACATAACTCTTGTCATCGTGTCCCATCTCTATTCCTAGCCCGATTGCGCGTGCGCCGCTAGGGCCTAACTACGCTAATACGCTATAGTTCGTAGCGTCAGTTATACTCTGAACTGTATGAGCTCAGGTCGTCGCGCAGTTGTTCGCAGACACGCAGTCGTAGTTGTTTGAAAGTATTCCTGTATGAGCACAGTGGATTTTAAAAGAAATAATATAATATTTTGTATGCTAGTTGAGTGCAGTGTTAATATTTACTGGTAGGTTTTAATTTATTTTATTTTTTTGGGTTTTTTCGTGTTTTTTTTGTGACAATTTGAATATTTTTTTAATGATTTTTTTTTTATGAACCAATATGTTTTGGTTATTGCCATACAACGTGGCAATGCAGCAAGCGTTTTGGGCACCTTTGCACCAGTATAACAGTTAGGAGCAATATTTGACTAGTTTGACGTGTTGTTGTGTCTGTCTGTCATTAAAATATTTTGAATTAATTTTATGTTAGTTAATAGTTTTAGTAAGGTTAGGTTATTAGTTAATTTAGTACTTATAAGAAGTTTATTAAGTGTACTTATACAGGGTTATTAGTAAAACATTAACAACCTCTTAAGAGGTCATTGTACTCATCATTATGAACAACTTTTAGTATGAGAACAAACCTGAAATCGCGAAAAAAAATCAGCTGTTCCTTACATTTTGACGAGTTTTACGAACATAAATGTAGGGAACAGCTGATTTTTTTTTCGCTATTTCAGTTTTGGTCCCATAGTAAAAGTTGTTCATAATGATGAGTACAATAACCTCTTAAGAAGTTGTTAATGTTTTACCAATAACCCTGTATATTAAATATGAATTAAATATTTTATAATTCATTAAACAAATATGTCTAAATATATTTCTGTTATATTTTCACTCGTTTCAAGTTAATTGAGAGCGGAAGTTAAAGAAACACTTGCAGATAGCCTATTTACTTTCTCCATTTACTTACTGCACTTTTAAGATAAATAAACAAAACATTTGTAATTGTTGTCAATCCAAGTCATGTCAGAAACTTAAGTAGTACCCAATTGCCTAGCGTTTTATGACAAGTTCAAGTTGCCATGTTAGAGAGAGTAGGCTAGATCTTATAATTAACCCCGGAATGCTAATAGCAAGTTTTGTATAGCCCCTAGTTCGTAATTACACGCATTAAAATAATAATTATCTGTACGATAATTTCACAGCAATGTTCATTTACTAGGTCCTACACCTTATGGTGAGAGAGTCAGGAACACCTAATAGACCTAGTAAAACTTTTTGTGGGCTATACAAATATTTTAATCGGGTCGGGAATTAAACTCGTTACCCATCGTACAGAATTTAAAATATACATAATATAATAATATTTTTTATTTGTAAAATACTGGTATTCAGCTGCATCCGGTTAGACTGGAAGCCGACCCCAGGGAAAAGGCAGGCAGATGATGATGATGATGACCCATCGTATAGAATTTTCTTTCAGTTAGGGCCGTCTGAATTTTTATAGTGCCATTTGAGCTTTGTTTTCTTCTTGACAAAAATTAAAAGCAACTAATGTATACCCATATTATAATGCATATATTATACAACTTTTATTACTACCCATAAATTATAATCACAATTCATAAAATGCAAATATCCTAACTTCACATCACTGTCTGACGCTAGTGATGTTGCTAACTGCAGAGAAGTTATACATCATTACTATAATATACGTATAATTTTTAATAAACATTGTAAGTATATATTATTATGTGTGATGTGCGTCGAGTTGAGTGGCCGATGGATATCGGTATCGTCCAGTGATTGGTGTGCCGAGGTCAGATGGCACTGGCTTCATATAATATGTACGACTGTCCCATAAACTAGAATACAAAGTAAATAATAATAATAATCATTTTATTATCAGGCCCATACATACGGCTGCCCCATTTCAAAACCTAGTAAGGGACACTTTTTACAAAAATCGTTTTATTGCTTAATCTTGCTCACCTAGAAGGTCTCTACCAAAGACAAAAACAACAGCGTTTTAAACTTACATAAAAGCAGATATATTTAAGCATCGACACCTAGTAAGTGCACCATTCACTCCCTCGTGACCACTTTAAAACCTAGTAGGTAAGTCACTTTAACCAATTCAAAACCCAGTAAGTCTCTGGACTAGCTAGTTTTTTAAATGGTGCCTTAGCATTTTTTTTTACCTAACCTAAATACTTTTCATAGGCTGACCTATATTACGTTTATGCGCTCTCCTGTAAAAACTCATTTCAACTCCTTACTAAGTTTTGAAATGGGGCAGCCGCATAAGTAAAATACACAATTAATATTATACAATAATAAACTAATACTTATTAAAAAACCTTAAAACTATGACTTGTACATGTAACGTTGTCGGCGTCCATGTTTCGCTGCGTGGTGTCGCGTAACCGTCCTCGGAAACAAAGCCAGACTTGATGCAGATCGAAGAGGTTGATTGACGCCGTGTAAAATATTAGAACCAGCTGGTTGTGTGTAAAACCGAACCCCTACGGCCTATACATGTAGCATAACTCCATTCTTCTTTCCATTCTTCTTTGGAATGCACTTCCTCTTGATATCAGGACGGCCACCAGTCGGTATGCGGAAATTGCAGAGTTATTTTCAAAACAAATAGCGTAGATTCATCTCAACACCTCTCTCCCTTGAATTTGTATGTATATATATATATTATAAGTATGTATTATAGTCAATAGTAGATATGTATGTGTATATAACCTATTTATGTCTTTGTTTTTTTTTTGTAGTTTTAATTTTTTTTTAATCATTGTTCCTCTCAACCAAAGCACCTGCCATCCAATCTCTTCACCACTCTTGGTTGACTGGTAGAGAATGCCTAAGGCATTAAGTCCGCCTTTGTACCTTTTTGTGCGAAAAGTTTAAATAAATAAATAACTGGGTAAAGGATTTTTATGGACTTTAAGATCTCGTTTCCTGCCTCCTTTCCTCGTCTTCCTGCTCTAATCTCTAATCCAAAGTTCACAGCCTCAGGCTTTCTGAGGCCTATTTCGTAAATGAGTCCAGCTCATCCCTGCCAGCATCTTTTTCTGAGCCGTATCATCATAATTTTAGATTTTCGTAGCGTTAGAGAAAAAAAAATGTAAAAAACCAATGTAGACCTTTCTTTCTGTTAACCTATATTGTCCCAGTGCTGGGCATAGGCCACCTCCATGAATATGGAAGAATTTCCACCTTTCGTGCTGCTGTGCCTTCTCCGAACATATTAAAAGAAAAAGTCCTCAATATCATCTGCCTTGCCTTTTCCCAACTATGTTGGGGTCAGCTTCCAGTCGAACCGGATGTAGCTGAATACCAGTATTTAACAAGGAGCGACTGCCTATCTGACCTCCACAACCCAGTTACTGGGTAATACGATTCCCCTTGGTAAGACTGTTTGTCACCCGTAACGACTGTCAAAGAGCCACGAATGACAGCCAGAAGAAAAAGTCCTCAACATAAACTTTAATTTATTTTAACCCACATACCATTTTGAAATTGTCGAAATAGAACATTTTATGAAAACTCGGAAAATTATTTAATTTTCCATCTCGCTCATAATTTATAATATCTTTTGTGTAACAAGCTAATGTCAATGAACTTTAAAACATAACACATTTCAAATACATACAAAATGTTCACAACATCCCTCGGAAATCTACACAAAAACCTACATACATAAAATTAAATATCTTTGTCACTAGGTGCAGCCAAAATACATACAAATTAAATAATACATAGTAATTAATTATGTATACCTATAGGTACCTAAACATAATATTATTGCGTATTTAGTTAACCTAATTACAATTAAAAGAATGATAAAGTTGATTGTACACAAGCGTACCTATAGTTTGTATCGGATATATTTGTTTTAATTAAGATAAGCTCTAACCGTAACAAGTGAAACTATAGAAAACTGTTGCATCATCATATTTTGCTTTACAGTTACATCAGATTTTATTCACTTTTTTGATCTCCTGATCACCAGGTCGAGCAATGTTACCTATATTTTGCTAATAACACGGAATTTCTCAGTAGAAGCCCGGAGTCAGGAAAGTGCCTCGCCTATTACTTGAGATTTAACATTGATGTTAGGATTGATGAAATGTGTTCTTTTGCATCTCGGCTCATCTCTTAAGAAACAGACTAATTTGAAGAAATTTTGGACATGAGCCTGGTTTATTAAAGCTTGATCAGTTAATCAGCTGTCAAACCTCGTGATAACTGTTGTGACAAAAGATTTAACTAACAATGTTTTCACTATCCAGAAACTGGTGGTTGACTTTTTATGAATCACAACTAACTAAATTAAACCAACCGAACTGTTTGCGATTCAATCACATTGTGTTGTCATTCATTTAGTTTTGTTACGGTCCAAAAAGTCTGCATAACATTTGCATCACTCTGTTACATGCGGCGTACAGATGATGAACTAACTGTCTGTGGTAGTGTTGCCATAATCGCGATGCTTGGTAAATAAATGGGTGACCGTATCACCGTAGTTATCTCATCAACATCTGTAAGCTAAGCTATCTCATCATCGGCCACCTTGTTGCAGCCACTGTATGCCATTCATTCCATAACATCATCATCATCGTAATGACGATGATAACAACATCATCATCGTCATTACGATGATGATGATGTTATGGAATGACTTGCCCGTGTCGGTAAGGCGTGCTCAATATTTGTCCACTTTTAAAATTATGATAAAAAAGCACTTCCTCTCTCCTTAAACATCATCATTATTTTTTATTTGCTCCTGTTTCATGTTTATTGTTATATGTATATATTTATTTAGATTTGTATAATGTACTTTATGTATGTATTTATTGTATTATGTAAATGTGACACCACAGACTACCTACAGTATTTGTCTGTCCTTCCCCTTTTTAATCCATCAAAGGTTGTCTTTAAAAGATCGCTTTTAGCGATAATACCGCCCATTGTGTCACCCTTTGTACAGTTTCTTTATCTTGTGTCTGTAATTAATATGGTGTACATATAACGAGTATTCTATTCTATTCTATGCCTTCTCCCTTTGCCATGCCTCCCTGTACTCTAACTGCGTAACATATTATCAATGACAATCTAAATAATTTTGAAGGATATTGCTAATCCAGTGCTTCATATGTTCGAAAATTTTGTCTGCTCAAAAATTTAAATAACGCAATGGATGTTGTGGAACTGTCAAAATGAAAGCCATATTGTTAATGTGTTACACAATTACCCTGTGGTCGGTGCAATGCTCATCCAGGATCCTTAGTTAGATACAGACGCCAGCACATAAAGCTACCCGAAACTATCAAATTTTCCTAATCAACTTTAGCGATAAAGTTGAAAATCTATTAAAGAAATTTGACAGATTGTAGTAGCTTGATGTGCCGGCGTCTGTATACCTACCTTTTGTAGTTATTCCCGACTGTTCTGATTCAACTAACTGTCTCAGACTGACAGATTATATACATACTAATATAGATTCAAACCTTGTGTTTAAGACGATGATTCATGACTGAGTTCTAGTTCGTTCTAGACAGCTAGTTTAACAGAGTTATAGAAAAAAAGATTTTTTGAAATCATTAGATTATGCGCACGCATCGTTTTTAACTTATTTATTTCATAATAGATACTAAGCTTTATCTCCTATCAATTCATTTGAATGATTCGACAATCTTCCGTAATTATGTGATTATAATTTATTAATTTGACTTAACTTTAAGAATTTACTTACAAAAAAAAGTAATTGCGTGTGCGCACGCTTGTTGTAATTGTGATGACAAGTCCGCGGTCCCTAATTAATATTCTTTTAAACATGGAAATAATTAATTAGCGATGAAATTCTTGGACTGAATTTATTTTGTGTAATTGAATAATAGTTAGGTACGAATTTGAACAGCTTTTCCTAGTCAAAAAACCGAAAAAGGGTATAAGAAAATTTTCATTCTCACAGTATAAAAACGGTGTTCAAGAATAGTCACAACTTGGTAGAGTCTTATGTTCAACTGACAGTAGTCTAGATTTTGAGAAGAATATAGGCAGATATGATAAATATGAGTATCGTGTCACCCAGTAACTGGGTTGTGGATATGTACGACAGTCGCTCTATGTATAAGTTACTGGTATTCAGCTGCATTCTCATTCCATCATGGTTTGTCCGGAAGCCAATCCTAACATAGTTGGTAATACGCTAGGTAGATGTGACAGATATGATTGGAGAACTAAAGATTAAAAATAAAAGCTCAATCAAAAAATTCCATCACTTCCCACCGAAATCCAGGGCCGCTCGTAACACAGAATAATAGCTAAAGAACTATTTTAGTGTCATTACTCTTACGCAAACATGTAGTGTTGTTACCAAAGTCACGGTCTCTGGTCGTTTACAGTTTGTCAGTTATTTTTGTTTGACCCCGACATTGAGCAAGGCTGCAAGCTCGCACGGGGTGGGCTTTGTTTTTTTATTTGCCTATAGTTTTAAATTTTGCGTCGTTCTAGGTGTCATTCGAATATTCCAGTAGGACACATTGATCGACCTAAAACCGTAACATACGGTGACCTTATTAGTGGTTTTTCAGAAAGGTCATTTGCGGAGTACTATGTTTGAACGTAAACGAACCAAAAGGAGTATTTAAGGAACCAGCAGGACATAGAAGGTGAAGTTCTGTAGTTTCTGCCTAACCCCATGGGCAAAAGACGTGAGAGTATGTATGTGTTTGCGGATAACCTAAGCGAGTGAGTTAAAAAACACAGCACTTGGGTTAGGTGATAGGAGAATGAGGCTAGAAGGAATGTGGGCCTGCTGGCGGAGAGTAATGGGTAGCTCACCGTCCGATCAGGACCAGGCCCGTGCCGGACGGAGCGTACGTGTTCCACGCGCGCCTCAAAGAGATGTCAGCATCATTTGAAGGGGGCGCTAGGGACGAAGCCTGCCGGGTCAGCGGGATTGTCCGAAAAGGTTACCGCTGGCCCGGAACATAAAGGGTTAAGGAAGGAACTCGGGTGGGTTTTAGTTAGTAAGTAAGAGTCTGACACTCCCTTCCGCTCCACCCAGAGCGGGAGGGGTCAGGTCAAAGAATAAAAAAAAAGTCTAGAAGGAATTAGGAGGTAGTAATATTGCACGGTAGTGCGGTACAATTTTCGTTTTATTTTATTTTTTATGAGATATGTAATGAGGAGACTTTTGAGTATAAATGTAGATGCCGCAGATATAAGAGTAGAGGAAGACCAAAGAAAAGATAAATGAAGGAGGGGAGACCGAGATAAAGACTAATAGAGAAGTATGGAAGAACAGACAAGTTTCGCCAACCACAATTACCTTGGGATGAGGGCAGGACAATGTTGGTGATGCAGTAGCTACAATGTATTATTCGGTCCCATTATGAATAAAAGATATTGGTGAATCATCTTAATATTATAATAGTTTTTATTTGCCACTTTTGGACGTAAGTTTTAGACGGAAGGAGGAAATTGGCAACAGTGACAATGGAACTCGCCAGTATCAAGTGTTTATTATAACAATAACTAAATTCAAATTTTTTTTCATGACATATTTTGTTTCACACGGAAACAAGCAATGATAGTTAATGTGTCATTAACTAATGTTTACGTTGTATACCTACATGGTGTCCCGATTTGTTAATGATTCATTAACGTTAAGAGGAATCGAGAGAATGCGGCTGTATTTTTATTAGAAAATGCCAGAAATTGACTCCAAAAAAATGCGGTATCTATTTAAATTGCATTGTTGTGTCTAGTATTTTCTAACTGAACAGACAGCTGTGCTGCTGGGGAGTTGTTGCGCCACTTCTTATCCCCAGCGAAAGCACTAGAAAGTGGTGAAGGGCGGGCGTTTTGGGGGACTGTCTTTTGTAATTTTGACGTTCAAAAAGTGCTGATTCTCAGCCTAGTTAGAATGAATGACTTTTGATTTGATTTTGATTTTTGTGAAATTTTTAAAGAGTGTTTTAAACAATTAAATTGACTGATTTTCACACAGTGCTTGGGTTATGTTTTCTAATTCAACGTCGTTCTAAGAAACGCTGGCGTGACGATGGCAGGAGATAAGGAAAATTGGACAAGTATGGGGGAGAGCTTGGCAGCAGTGGGACAAAATATTCTAACAAAAAAAAAACAAGCAAAGTGAGAATATTTGACCAGGAATTTGTTTTAAACAGCTGGTTCCACGTTTGTAGCTATCAAAGTATTTATCAGATCGTGTAAATTTGGCAGACCTCCATCTCCTCAAGGCTACCCGTGAGACCTAATCCATTGAAACAAATTAAGTATATAAATATTTTGGCGAAAATGTGAGAATGTTGTTGATCACTTTTACTCATTGTCAATGCATTTTAAAGTAAAAATTTATAATTTATTGGCGAATTCATTAGTACCTAACTTGTACTGTCTCAAACACGACACTGTTCATTCCTTTTTGCCTTTTATGCCTTCTTTCACTCGAAGTAAAACGTTTGGACCATAGAAATTCTTATATTATTATCTACGGTCTGGACACAAAATAAAAAAAAATAAAAAAATGAATGCCTACATTAGTGAATCGATGCAAGGCTGTTGTATTTCGGCACTCGGTATCTTTCTCTCACCTACCGAATGATCTAAAAATGAAATGAAAGGACCGAATGAACGTTCATTCCTATATAATTCTGTACCTAATAATCGTGTACCGAGACGAAATAATAAACTATTTTCTAATAATGTATTTTGTATGGCGACCAAAGTTTATAATAAACTACCAGACTGTTTCAAAACTCTCAACTTTAGGACACTTAAATCTAAATTATAAATTATCTCTTATGTAAATGCTATTACTCCACTAATGATTTTATGAATGAAATGAAAAGTTGACTTAAATATTAGAATAATTTATTCTGTTCTTATTATCTCTTTGACTTAATTTAATCTTTTTGACATTTCCATTCCTAATATTTGACTAATTTGCAATTTGAATGTTATTATAATTTATTTAATTCAATGTTATATCTAACAAAATAACCAAAACCCTGAAAATGTATTTGTACGCCGGAAACGGCAGAATATTCTGAACTTTTTAAAGTACCTATGTAACAACTCTGTAACAATATTCTGACAAATAAATGGACTATGACTATAATTTTGTTGTGTGAATGTGGAATGAAACAAAAAAAAAACATTTAATCAAATGAAGCGTCTGAAAAGTTATTTTTATTTACTTTTTATAAAGACTTAAATTTGGACTGTAGGAGATATAAATATAACGAGTTTTCTTAAAGTTTCTATACAACATAGCAACACGTCATTTGCGTCATAGAATTAACCAATAACATTTGCATATGATCATTATGAACTAGTTCTACGAGTGATTTTTTACCGTTTTTGTTGCTAGACGTACGGTAACATTACCGTGCTAAGCAGCTATCATGATCACATGATTGACTACTCCCGATGTCTTAATAACGAAACGACTGTTGACTTCACCCAAAATAATTGAATTGAATTATCTACCTAATCTAAATGCTGTAACGATATTCATTTCGAAAATACATGATACGTTTTAGAATCCAGATGAAAGTATGAACTAGCAGCTGTTAGTAAAGTAGAGCGATGAAAGCTTAGCATCTGGTGGGTCATCAAAGCTAAAGGTACAAGAAGTCACAGGAAGAAGCTAGTAAATGAATAAAGGTACCTATAATAAGAACCTAGCTGCAGAAATTACGCGCCCGAAATTGTACTCTAACGCAAATTATAAAGTCGTGAGCTCATCGAACTGTCTGTCTAGTATTTTATGTAAATTTCACTAGTCATGAGGTCACTGAACATTTTTTTGTTCAACAGACACGAACATTTTCTTGACGAACTATCCTACAATCTTTAGTGTACTTAATCAAAGTCACAATAATATTGTGTAGGTATGAAAAATACTTCATAATAATCTATAATATTCCCACTGCTTGGACACGCCTCCCCTCTTCGAGAAGGAGTAGGCTGTAATTTACCCAATCGCGGGTTAGTAGACATGTCTTCGAAATAATACTTTCTTACCAGTATTATATTGATGGATGCAGAGCGTGGCTAAATAATAACAGCTCAGGTTAAGCTATGCTTGCCGCGGTTGGACTATGGATGGGTGACCATGTTTACATACCGAGACCCCTCCGTGCCTCGGAAAGCACGTTAAGCCGTTGGTCCCGGCTGTCATTCGTGGATCTTTGACAGTCGTTACGGGTAGTCACAAGCCTGAAAGTCTGACAACCAGTCTTACCAAGGGGTATCGTATTACCCAGTCACTGGGTGGTGGAGGTCAGATATTCAGCTGCATCAGGTTAGACTGGAAGCTGACCTCAACATAGTTGGGAAAAAGCTCGGCAGATGATGGATGTCAATTCGTTAATTATGTTGTTGACGTCCAAAATTTGTTTGTTACATCACTCACGTAAGGCCACTTTTTGTCAAGTTTTCCTTATCCAATGTGTGGGAATTTTCAAAAGTCTATAATTATCTTTTAGGCCTTCTATATCATTATCGTGATTGTAGACTTATGTTTAACCTCGATGATCTAGTGGTTGCAAGCGCTACCGCTCACCATGTTCAATTCCCGGGTCGGGCAAAGTGTTCTAAGGAATTTCTTAGTAGCAGCCCGAAGTCCTTGTGCCCGGTTGATGTCAATTATAGAGCTCACCCCTATTACATGTAACTTACACACAACTGGCGATATATATAGGTAGGTATACGCATATGTGCACAACCCTTTGAGAAAACAAGGCGTAATGTTATGTAGACTGAAGTTCTCATCGCATGTTCTTCATTTTGCGTATTGAGTTAGACTGCAAGTGTACCTATAGGAGAGCTCTACAACAATTTAAAGGCTTAGCAAATAAATCGAACTAATATTATAAAGGCGAAAGTTTGTGAGTGTGTGTGTGAGTATGTGTGTGAGTGTGTGTGTGTGTTTATATGTTTGTTACTTCTTCACGCTCAAACGGCTGGACCAATTTGTATAAAATTTGGTATGGAGGTAGCTGACAACCTGGATTAACATATAGGCTACTTTTTATCCCGATATTCCCACGGGATCGAAATTTATGCGGGTGAAACCGCGGGGCGCAGCTAGTAAACAATAAGTTTAAAAACTAAAACCCGACACCCGACTATTGGTCAGGATGAAACAAGAAAGTACCTTCCCGTGGTCGCGGGAAGGTACTTTCTTGTTTCATCCTTTTCAGTAGTCGGGTTTTAGTTTTCAAACTTATTTTTTATTTAATCTTTTTGGGACTTATTTCAGTAAAATTTATATTTTTGAAATGTGCTAATTAAGCTCTTTCATTTGATACCCAACAAGGTACCATTCCAAAATATTTATTTTTAAATTCATTACTTTATGTCCTCTTGAGGGCGCCATATTGAATTGAATGTGACCTCACATTGCCTATAACTAGCGGACAATCAAGACGCACCCAACGATACCTCATTTGTCCAATTATGTCCATTTGTCCAGTTTAGAGGTTAAGAGGGAACAGATGAACATACATACATACCTGTTAAAATCACAACCCTCCTTTTTGCTTCGCTTACGGTACCAACTAACCTTCGCACTCACAGTTTTCCGTTGAAGTTAATGGTCCATTAGTACCGTAAAACGCTGCAACTTTGCCAACTAAGCCCAAGTTTGCCTATTTCGTTTAAATTACGATATTTCGCGTTTGCTTAGTTTTTTCTTATTTTCTACCATTTGGTAGTGATTTTACATTATTAGGGCAACAGATTTTTCATTTTTTGTAATGGTAGCTTCATTGTTACTCTGTCAGTTGTGCGACAAACACCGGTGCGCGTAGGTGAAAATTTTTAGTGTCGTGTAACTTTTGAAGTTTTAGCTAAAGAAAAGGTGTATTCGTGCAGCTATAACATCCCAGGGTAAGAACATACTATCTACTTTCCATATTGCTTGATATTTTTATTAAAAGGACACGATTTCATTAAAATAACTTAGTAGGCAATGTTGTGCACTGTTTTGGAAACTTGAGTGACACAACTTTGCCTGGGTCTAGGGTTGTCACTAGGCGGCTTTTAATATTGACAGGTACCTATATTTTTACTATATAAATGTCATATTTGCATGAAATTTTCACAGCTTGGAACCCGGTTATATCGAGACTCAAGAGCTTGCATGCACTAAATTCCCTTCGTTTTACGATATTTTAATTTTATTGCATACATTGTTAATGTTCCGAAATCGGGTGAGACACAGGTATTACCTAAGAGTTAGAGCTTCAATTGAAAATGTTACTTTTTTTTATGTCAATAGAACATTCTTATTTTTATTTCGACAGTTATGTTTTCAATCGCCTGTAAGGGTGAGGCAGAGGTGTATCTCTGCCTGACCCTTCAGTGATTACAGGCATGATTTTGTATTTAAGTAAGTCTTAACTTTGTTGCAGTTATATGCAAAAATGCCGAATAATACACAACGAAGCAGGAGAAAACCAGGAGCTCGTAGTTATGCCGATTACTCTGTAGAAATATCAGAAGTTGCTGCAGATCTCGTACGAAAAAAAATCATTTCGTCATACGAAGCGGAAAAGAAATTTGGGATCCCGCGTCAGACCATTTTTAATAAATCAAAAAACATGCATAGCAAACCATTTGGTCGACCTACAGAGTTGACAACTGAGGAAGAAGCCCACATCGTAAAAGCCAGCATTGCTAAAAAGCAATACATTTGTGATTTTTACTCATAAGTAGCAATTTGTTTTATTTTTTTACAAAGTGAATAAAAGTTTAAGAAAATAATCCGTATTTTTTTGGGACAACCCTAGAGTCAACGACATTTTTGTATGAAAAGTTTCTGGTACCTGCTACAACATTGCCTATTAGCTGTAAAAAAATATATATGACCGTCATGGCAATAATCTAACTGCTGGGGACAAGCACGGTGTCTCATGTACACGGAAAAAAAATACTAAAAAGATCAACAATATATTTATTGAGATATCCTTCTAGGCAAAGTTGTGTCTTTTACCTACAACTTTGCCTACGACTTTGAGTGCTTGTAATTCTGAATGACGGCATGATTTAAATAGATTTGGGTTCTACCTGGCAAGGCATAAGGTCTGTTTTCCATCTGCAAGTCTTTAGAAGCCGTAATAGTAAATAGGTTCAGAGATACGAACAAAAAACGTCAAAATCCAGGCAAAGTTACAGCATTTTACGGTACCTAAACGATGAGGTACTTTCCGGCTGTCTTGTATTTTGCTGAAGGAAGGAACTAAATTATAATGAACCGAATGTGACCTGCTGATAGTAATCACATAACACAAAATATATCCGATTTTCATCTCTCGATGCGACCGCGCTGGTCTTCTAAACTACACAGCGGATTTTGTTGCAGGTTTTCATCATCTTTTTAAAGAATTTATTCCGGAAGGTTTTAACAAATACGTTTTAGATTCCTTCTTATAAGTAGGTATAGAGATATCTGTAACAGAAGACCTCCCTCTTCCGTGTCTAACAAAGCCTGTGACAGAAACATTATCATAATAGTTATAATAAGATAATAAAAAATAAAAATAATAATAGTGTAATAAACTAATTATATTACTTAAACTTACATAAAATGAGGAAATCTCGATATTTTGTCAAGTTGCAAACCGTGTGATGCATGAGCAAGTCGCTAGTGTTACATAATAATTAATAGATGATAATGAGTGCTAACTAATGTTCTCAAATATGATTAGTGCACTACTTTCACATAACACGTGGCTAACAACACAGCCATTTAACATAAAGTTAAAAGCAATTTAGATAACGATTAATAATAAAAAACAAGTTCCCTAAATTAACAAAAATAACAGTTCCTTGTGGGAGAAACTAAAATAGCTTTATGATAGATAATGTAAGCTTGTTCTTGAAACTGGTATTCCTAGTACTAGCTAGCGGTTGCAACAGTCCCGACCAGTCGTTCCGTGTCATAAAATACTAATTGAATGGATGCTTGACCGTCATTTAGTTAGAAAACATGCGTAAACTCACACCTCTTGGCCATGGGTCACAATGTTACTAGGTATAGAGAGGCAATCCATTTGTTTCAACCACCGGGGCTGGGTTAGGTACTAGTAGTACTGGCCCTTTTGAATGGCTAATTTTGAGGTGGGGGGATTTAGGGGTGTGTGTGTATGGGGATGTGGGTAGGTGTGGGATGTATGTGTGTGAGTGTGTGGTGATGTGGGTAGGTGTGGGATGTGTGTGTGGGGATGTAGGTGGGTGTGGGGATGCAGGAGTAAGGAAATGGGGTGTTGTGAAATGGTATTGAAATCTTATCTGCAAGATGGATTTCCAATAAATATTCAAAGGTGAAAATTGTCATAATTGGAACGGATGACAGACTGTATGGTGACCACAGATAAATGTGAGCATTTAAGCTACTTCTGTAATTTCTTCTTAACATAACATAAACCCACGCCTTATGGGCATGGGGGCAACTCTTCTTAATAATATCTAATAGTTATATTCTTATCGATGCATTTAAAACTACATGAACGGGTGATGAACAGCTGGTCCACATGCTCTTCCGCCGAGATATCAAATAATTGTTTCTAGGAATTACCAGAAAACGCCCACTTAATGATTCACTATTCAGTTGCGAATTTTATTACTGACTTTACTTTATTCATTCATTAATATAAAGAAGGTTTTGTTGATCTCAGTTTGTTTTAGTAACTGATAAAAGGAAATCATTATACCTTGACTACCAAGCACTACAGCTGACCATGCGGTCCTGGGATCGATTCCCAAGTCTGGCAAAGTTTTATTGTGTTTTTCCATCTGGAATTTCACAGGAGCCGCCCGGAGTTTTAATTTGTGCCTGGTTGACGAGAATAGGCTCGCCCTCCATTACATCTGGCCAAGTGTGGGTGTAAAAAACCAACGGATGTTTACGAAATAAATTTATTTCATAAATGAACTGTTTGTTCTCTATTCATTAAATTAAATTTTATTCGAAAGCATCCATCGGTTTCTTACTAAACTGCAACTATATCCGACGAACCTAGTTACTTATCTCCCTTGGTGACGTTACACGTCTGCCTTTCCCACCTGGGATTACAGGCGCCATGATGTAATGCAAGACTATTTTTAAGCACCGATCTTAACTCAGAACTACGCTATTAAACCGGTACCAAGACGACATTGGTACCGAATATATTAACATACATACTACGCTCACAGAAAGCACAGCGATTGTAGCTCGCACATAGGACATTAGTCCCTACATAAATCTATTAAAGTAGGCAAATATATGCTGGCTTTGTTTAACATTCTGATCTCAAATACTTTATCTGAAATAAAAATCTTTAAAACAGCGTTTCATTTTTTTTAAGCGCTATATATCCGGGACACTTGAACAAATTATTTGGAGGTGAATATTAAAAATTAGGACAATTAAATATTATTAGAATTAAGCTTGTCTGCGCCGAGCTAATTCAGACATCTCAGTATTGCCCGGTAATCAGTTTGCGGAGGTCAGATGCCAGTTGATCCGTGTAAGATCTTATATTAATTAGTCGGATTTGGTGAAAATAAGGACTTAGTACTGTTTACTCAATCAACTTAGCCTATCGCAGTCCACTGTTGGACATAAGCCTCTCCCCGGCTGCTCCACAACACCCGCTGTCCTCCGCTTTCCGCATCCCGCATCCGGCTGGATGCGGACTGTTTGACTCAATAATTAATTACCGATTACTGTATTAACTTCAATAATTATACTCCAACATTAATATCAAATCGCCCGGTAATTCGAAAGCACGGGAAGTCACGCTACTGTCACTTTCAAACAAGGACTTGAAAACGAAATGAATTTCGTTCCGTTGACCAATAATGGATAACGTTCCAAAATTTGTAACAATACTAAAACCTAAAAATATGAATAACGTTACAAAGAAAAAGTTTATAGAATATCATTTTCGTAGAACAATATTATAAGTAACGTTATAGGTATCAGTAACATTAAGCTTATCTGCTTGTAATAACGTTACATGTGAAACGTTACACATTCATTTGTAACTAATTCTTCATACTTTTTCGTCTTTTTCGTCATCTTTTATGTCATGAAGCTGGCAAAGTTGAGTATCGAAATGAATAACGTTATTTAGTTAGTTAGTTATTTAGTTATAACGATATATTGATCATATTGTTAGTGAACAGTTAAGATTTCGTTCCGTTTGTCAGTATCGTTATAGCCAAGGAATTAATTTTGTTACGATCCTGGTGGAACGGTACAAATTATCGGTAGGTTCTGGAACTACTCGTACGCGTAACGTTATTTTGAGTAACGTTTCAAGTACCTGCTTTCAAGTGGCAGCTCGCTCACCCAGTGAAGGACGAACCTGCTTGTAGGGATGGGATTCCATATCGTCGTTCAGCCGATAGACGTCCACTGCTGGACATAGGCCTCCCCCAATTTTGGGAGGGTTTGCCATAATCGCCACGCTTGGCAGGCGGGTTGGCGATCGCAGTATGATATGATGGTGGAATACATAGAGAACGCTGCTGCCCATTCTCCACCCACGGGAAGTAAGGGGTGGTGCTATTCTTTAAGTCCGGCACCACACAGACATGATTCCATATGCGATCTTCAAAATTCCGGTTATTACTACAAAGTAGGAAAAAGCTATGCCAATGATGACAGATTCGACGGGAGATATTCTTGTTACATCACTTCAGGTAATCATGATGTTACAAAATATCATCATTAATTTATCTTGTGTCAGAGTGTCAGACACTGCTCCAATTGACCAGTCATTTATTTTGTGTCCAAAACAAATTCATGATATAATATATTAATTAATTGATTGCTTGACCATGAGTTACAATTCACAATAATTATGTTCTAATTGTGCAAGTCTAAAGATCAAATGGTCTAAATAAAATATAGCTACATAGATACTCATTGCTTATGGTGAATGGTAGACTGCGAAATTCAAATTTTCTTACGTTTTTTGCAAGTTAGATTTCTATCATAAGAACCAATCGCATATGAAAAAGTACTTGTGGTAGAAATCTAACTTAGAAAGATGTATTAATGATTCTAATGATTATAATCTATATACACACATCAAAAGTGTCTAGGGATCAACATATATTTTTGCAATAACTTTTCTCCTGATTGATATTAATTAAAATTTTCTTTAAGGATTCATCAAATAAAGTGTTTTCGTTTGTCACAGTAACGATAAACCAAGTCACCTTTGCATTAATAAAGAAATTTGCCATTTTCCTAATAAAGGGATTTTTGACATTTGAACCACTAACACAAAAGTTCGAAAAAAAGACTGAAATAACAGTTTTCTTTAAAATTTTATTGGGTAACTTAAACAATTAATAATCCGTGTTTCTACCGCGAACACTAACAACACAAGAACATCGGTTTGGCATACTCAAAATGAGTTCATCCAAATCACGCTGTAGAATGGCCGCCCATGTTCGTTGCAACAACAAAAAAAGGTCTTCTTGCGACTGGATACCCTCCATATTCGGCAGAGCTCTTCTCTGTAGCATATCCCATGCATGCTCAATCGGGTTCAAGTCTGGCGACTGAGCAGGCCAGGGCAGGACATTGATGTTAGCTGCGGCGAGAGTCTGTCTTACAACTCTTGCGGTGTGCGGTCGTGCATTATCATGCATTAACTGAAATAAGGGACCGATTTGCACTTGTAGAGGAACGATGACGTCTGATACAATCGTCTCAGCATAAATTTGAGCGTTGAGGTTGCCTCTGATCCAAATCAACTCAGTTCTTCCGCCGATCCAAATACCCGCCCATACCATGATGGTTCCACCACTATAAGGATGGACTTCCTGGCAGGATTTTAATCGCTGTTGGCGTCCAGGGGTTCTCCAGTGTCGTATACGTCTTGTATCCGGTCTCATACCAAAACGAGACTCATCAGAAAAGCACACGAAACGCCATTGTTCTTCTGCCCCATTTCTGTGTTCAAGAGCCCATTGATATCGAATCCTACGATTGTGCATTGCTATAGGTGGTACCCGTAGCGGTCTTCGGGAATGAAGGTTCACTTCATGCAAGCGGTTTCTGACTGTTTGGTCGCTAATTAAGTTCCCTGAAGAGTGATGAAGCCTCACGGCTATCATGGCGGTTATTGTTGGAGCTCTTCGAGTTAAGATTTGAATGTATCGGTCTTGTCTCCGTGTGGTGCAGCGATACCGTCCTCCATGGCGCTCAGCCACGGTACCAGTGCTTCGGTAACGTGTCCAAAGTCGACTGATAACACTCTGACTTGTATTCAGAGCTAAAGCCACAGTACGTTGCCGGGAACCAGCTTCTATCATTCCCACGGCTCTGAGCATTTCTTCCCTGCTTAAATGACGTCGCCGCTCCATAATAACGTTGGTTTTAATCAGTAGTAGGGAAACAGTAGCACTAATAATGTCTTCAATGCGTTGTATGTTTTTATAGGGAAAATATTGACAGCTGATTTTCATCTTTTACTCGAATTTGATTCACAGTTCCTGGTTCAAATTATGAAATGCACCAAAAAGGATCCATATAAATTTATAAAATCATAAATTTATTACAAAGCCACATCTCAATCTCAAGAAATCCGCATAAAAATGCTTGATCCCTAGACACTTTTGATGTGTGTAAATAAAAGAAAGTCGTGTTAGTTACTCCACTTATAACTCAATAACGGCTGAACCGATTTAGCTGAAAATTGGCAGGGAGGTAGTTGAGAGCCAGGAGAAGGACATAGGACACTTTTTATCCGGTTATTAAAAAAAAATCTGGTTTTAGACAGACATTGTAAATACTTTTATTTACTTATAGGAGTAGGGTAGGAGTAGTGTAGGACTAGGTTAGGAGTAGGGTAGGAGTAGGTTAGGAGTGGGGTAGGAGTAGGGTAGGAGTAGAGTAGGAGTAGTGTAGGAGTAGGTTAGGAGTAGGGTAGGAGTAGGGTAGGAGTAGTGTAGGGGTAGGGTAGGAGTAGGGTAGAAGTAGGGTAGGAGTAGGGTAGGAGTAGTGTAGGAGTAGGGTAGGAGTAGGGTAGGGGTAGAGTAGGATAAGGGGTATGACACCACGCGAACGAAGTAGCGCCGGGCAGCTAGAAATAATTTATATGGCAAAACAACGTTTGTCGGGTCAGCTAGTTCTCTAAATATGTGTTAAGATACAACCTGACAGTGACCTGCAAATTGCAAAAAATGTAAGAAAATTTTGAAAATTCTATTGCCGCGTAGAAAAATTCGTAGACTTTCAAACATAATATTATGCCTCTAATCTCTGAAGGGTCATTATGACACACCCATATTTCGTCAGTTATTATTAAGTCCCATATAATAGGTGGTGTGCCTACTGAGAAATTCCTAATGAAAAAACCCAATAACACTTTACCCGGCCGGGGACTCGAATCCAGGACCTTATGCTCAGCAGTATCGCTTGCCGCCACTAGAGCAACGTGGTAGTGTTCAGGAATTATCCACTAATTACCTCTGAATTAAATATCTATTTACTTAAACAATGACATTACATTTACTCTCTAGCTAGAGTATTATATTATTTTAATTATTGTGAATGTGAGGTCTATGGTCATTGTTTCCGTTTTAATCATGGTTTGGCAGTTTGGGTAGTTTATGCGGCCTACCCAAATGTCCTGTCTTTGGTATTGTTCGTCGAATCGTTGAGCCCCTTAAGTTCTGAGTTGAGTTGCACGGTCACTGACAAATGCGTGCACTGACTGGACAGGTCCGCTTAATCTGTGTTGTTCTTTCCTCAAAAGACCATTTCAGACACCAATCTACATGTCTTCACATGATCTGACCAAGATTTTCTCTGGACTTTAAAAGAGACTGCGACCTCTGAGTTTGTTTCGGCCTTTCGTCTCAGAATAGTCAGATAGGAAACGCCGACCTCATCTAGTTTAAAAAAATATGTCTGACGTGTAAAAGTGTTTGTACACAAACCTACTTACTGAACATAAATCATTCATCATTAAACAATTATTCATTTCTGAAAGTGTACGGGTCAAAATATATGTAACTAGGTCAAATAAATGTAATTAGCAGATGTGTGAAAGAGTGATCCATTTTCCTTACAGCGACAACCTTTCAATGACAGTTATATAGACATATACCCTCTCAGAGACGTCTATTAACGTCAATGCGTCATTAACTGGCATTAGGTTACGTAGTCCACATTTCATGGTATATTGATGTACAACTAATAATAACTAACGAGTAGTGGTGGCCCAGTAGCCCCGGCTTAAGAGTCGAGGGGTCGTAGGTTCGAACCCAGACAAGCTCTTTTTTTGTAAATGATTGCATCACCACTGCTCTCAAAACGGTGAAGGATCACATCGTTAGGGAACCGGCATGTCCTAGAACCATAAATTCGAAGACATGTGACATCTACCACGCACTGGGCCCGCGTGGTGGATTACGGCTCACTCCCTCTCACTGAGAAGTGTATGTGCCAGCAGTGGGAACATTATAGGCAGGTACAACTTAAAATGAAAAATCAAAAAACACAACGTTTGACGTTGCTCAAAAAGCGGCTAAGCTAAAGTGGGACTGTGCTGGCCACGTCTGCCGTATGCCCAATAAGCTGTGGCCAAAATAACCACCACGAGGAGCCCTGACATAGCTAGAAGGCGTCGCAGCAGACCCCGTAGAAAATGGCTGGTCGAGCTGGACAAAACAAACGACCGGTGATCAGGAAGTCATGGGGCCTTTGCCCAGTTGGCTAACAGTAACAGTATAATGAACTGTCGTTAATTATACGTAAGTTAATGACTCGTTAACCTTAATTGGATTTTATGACTTTTAGTTTTATTTCTATTTGTTCTTTTGCAGTGATTAGTTTACTGAAGGCTAGAATAGATAATCTATAGATAAACTATAAAGATAATTATATATTTTATTGTTTTAATGAAATAGTTATAAAGATGCCACCTAATTATGTATAGTTATTAATTATCTACAAGGGCAACTGAGATGCTTCGTGCTTAATCCTAATGCCAATGTGAGTTTGTTTGTTACACTTTCACGGGTAAACGCCTAAACCGATTTTGATGAAATTTGCTATGGGTATTCTTTGAACCCTGGGGAAGGATATAGGTTTTTATCGACATACCTACAACGCGGGCGAGGCCGCGGGCGGAAGCTTTTACTAAATAAATATGATTAAGTAGGTAAATATAATAGAATACCTACTCTTTATTATGTACACCGTAATATAAATAAATATAAATCCAATCCACATTTATCTATATTATATAAAATTCAATGTCCTGACTGACTGATCGCACAGCCTAAGCCGCTGGTCCTAGAGACATGAAATTTGGAGGTTGTGTTCTTTGTGAAGAGTGGGTATCCACTAAGAAAGGGCTTTCAAAATTCCACCCCTAAGAGGGTGAATGGGGGGGGGGAGTGAAATTTCACGCGGACGAAGTCGCGGGCAGAAGCTAGTTTTACATAATCGTGTTACTGCCTCGTTGGTCCAGTGGTCGCAAACGCTACAGCTGAGCATGAGTTCCCAGTTCGGGCAAAGTGTATTACACCCCCCCCCCCCTTTACCCTTCGGAGAATCAAGGCGCATAACAATACTTTAAATCACTTAAAACATCCTGAACCCTCTTCCAAACCACATGTTTTAAGCACTTATAAGATGAGTTACAAAGCCATTTAAAAGTTTTTGTAACTACCTACTAAAAGACAGTTTGTTGCCCCGCTATAAATATCAAAGCAATGAATGATAGAAAATCGCTTATAAATTACAATATTATTCAAAAACCCAGCGTGTCTACATTAATTCTGTTCACCTCTCGCCTAATTTCCGATTCCTTTCCCACGGTCGTAACAATGTTACTTTCCGAAAGGATACCATATTATTAACATAAAGGCATATCTTCTAATTAAAACTATACTAAAATAACGATCACGTGGTGACATAAATATTTATTTAACATATTTACCTACATAATATAATCTAACGGACTTAAAATAATAATATGTACATGCACATATATGAAATAGAAGCAAAAGAATCATAGGAGATCAAAAAATTCGTCCGCATCGCTGTCATCAGGAACAGTGCCCAAAAGTCTGCTACCTCTGCTCTACCTGCACATATAGAAAAACAAACAAAAGAACCTCAAAGAGTAGAGTATACACAACAGAACATAATAATCACAGTAATATTATAAAGGCGAAAGTTTGTGAGTGTGTGTGTGTGTGTGTTTATATGTTTGTTATTTCTTCACGCTCAAACGGCTGGACCAATTTTGATAACATTTTGTGTGGAGGTAGCTGACACCCTGGATTAACATATAGGCTACTTTTTATCCCGATGTTCCCACGGGATCAAAACTCTTGCGGGTGAAACCGCGGAGCGCAGCTATGTATATAGGGTGATAAGTTAAACAAAACAGATCTTTACTTATGTTTGCATAGGTGGGGTTCGTGGCTAAATAATAACAGCCGCACAGGTCGATCGATCAGGTTAAGCTACGCTTGCCGCAGTTGGTCTGTGGATGTGTGACCATCTTTACATACCGAGACCCGTGCCTCGGAAAGCACGCTAAGCCGTTGGTCCCGGCTGTCATTCGTGGATCTTTGACAGTTGTTACGGGTAGTCAGAACCCCGAAAGTCTGACAAACCAAGTCTGTCTTACCAAGGGGTATCGTATAACCCAGTAAATGGGTTGTGGAGGTCAGATAGGCAGTCGCTCCATGTAAAATACTGGTAAAATACTGGTAAAATAATAGACTGGAAGCCGACCCCAACATAGTTGGGAAAAGGCTAGGCAGATGATGACTTATGTTTGCATAGATCGACAGACTGTAGAGAATAGCTGAGTTTTTTTTTATATTTAAGAGTCAGATCCATAACACAAGTTGTTCATTTTCATGAATACTACTCTTTTAACCAAAAACGTAACATAATTATTGTATCTACTCTGTGGTCCACACTGACCAATCAGCTCCCTTACCAACCCACCTTTTCCCTGTGAGCAACATGAGCCGTCTCACACAGCTTTTGCCAACATGAGATAACAACAAAGAGAACAAAAACAATGACGACAAGGTTCCACCTGATTGGCACGCAGATAGCCCTCAGTATCAGTCACGGGTTCTGATAATAATATTATCACAGAGTAAAACGTCACATGCTCACATGACCCTAGTAGACTGACCTGCTACTCTTATCACGAGTCACAATACCTACTCAATACATCGTTAAAATTATGTCATCAGAAATAATACCGTGATTTATCGACGGGTGTGTCTTTGTATGAATACGATAGGAGGTAAGAGGTTAATATTAAAACTAGATAAGAAAGAAAATAAATTTCGAAACGGCTGGTTGACACTTCCTTGGGCTGGCTTTTACCTTGGCCAGAGGCTAAGCATTGCCATACAACGTGGTAATGCCGCCAGTCTCTTGGGTACATTACCAGTCGACAGCGATGCGGATGAATTTTACGACGCTATTTTTAGTTTCTGTATAGTTTTAGTTAAGTTAGGATTTAATTTTGTAATTTTTAGGTTTGGTTAAAGTAAAGTTGTATATATCTTGATTATTTAAATAAATACCTATTCGTTAACATTTACTAGGTACCTAAAGTAAATAGTAAGTTGTGTTAAATATTGCGAAAGTTATGTAAATAAATCAATAAAAATTTAAAAGTCATATAACAAGATAAGAAAGAAATGTTTCCAATGAAATCAAATCAAAAGTTCTTATTTAAACTAGGTTGTGAAGCAGCAGTGCTTGAACGAACAAAATTACATAAGATATTCCCTCAAAACACCCGCCCTTCAAAACTTCCCAATTCTTTAGCAGGGACGAAGAACGCAAAAAACTCCCCAGCGGCACAGCTGTGTGTTCACTTACACTTACTTAACTTGATTATATACAATAGTCATCATCTGCCTAGCCTGTTCCCAAGTATGTTGGGGTCGGCTTCCAGTCTAACCGGATGCAGCTGAATATCAGTATTTTACATGGTGCGACTGCCTATCTGACGACCCAGGTATTAGGTAATACGATACCCCTTGGTAAGACTGGTTATCAGACTTCCGGGCTTCTGACTTCCCGTAACGACTGTCAAAGATCCACGAATGACAGCCGGGACCAACAGCTTCACGTGCTTTCCGAGACACGGAGGGGTCTTGGTACGTAAAGATGGTCACCCATCCACAGACCAACCGCGACAAGCGTAGCTTAACCTGATCGATCGACCTGTGCGGCTTATCGCCGCGGCCCCCTTGGTTCTATACAATAGTATACAAAGTAATTAACTTTAAGAAACACCAAACATTAAATTAAATGACTTGCCATTTTGTCATATTATGTCATCAGCACACGCCAATTTCGCCGTTTGGAAGGTGTTGCACCATTTGTATTGAAAGTGGCGACTTTTGGCTCAGTAACATCATCTGAGGATTAGTTGCTCAACACGTTCAACGGTAACGGTAACTTACTAATGTTTACGACAGCCGACAAAGCATGCAATTCTAGAAATCGGTCTAACATTAGATCGTAGTTTTGTCAGTCAGTTATTGTAGAAGCTGAGTCTAATGCTTAAAAAAACTTTCTACTTAAACTGATGATAAACAAACATACACCTTTAACCATTCAACGCCTGAAATCACCTCTCTAGTCTCCACTCTGGAATTCGTACCCCGAGCACCAAGACACAGACACACTGTCTAGTCTGGGGCTCATTGGTAAATAATACTTGGTAACCTAGCTTTATAGGTAATATTTTAAGCTCCTCATGTCATCTAAACTTAAAACCGAGTTAAACCGTGTTAATCTGTAAACCTGCTTACTTACCTGGTCAATAAACTATTTTCTGTTTCTGTTGCTATATCTTCAGAATTAGTATCTATCAATCGCAACAAGACATAGATGCATGATATTCGAGCTAAGTATACAACGTTTATGTAGTTCATCGCTCGTTCTATCTAGAAAATAAGTCATCTCGGTAATAAACTATCATTAATCCCAGTTTCTTTACTAAAAAAAACAGATAATCTTTCTTAGTCGTATATATTTAATTTTTTACAATCAAATTATGCTTTTGAAAAACCAGTCACCTACATTGTCACTTTTAAATCCGAAAACTAAATGCATATTAAACGAATGAGCTCGTACAAAACATGATGTTTTAACCTTTTATTGCATAAGACACGCGGCACGCCATCCATTGTCTTCAGCAGTAATTATCACTTGAACATAAGTACCTAGTGGCTTTTTGTTCACACATCTTTAAAAGTTTCCGATGTTTTTTCCATGATAGTGGAATTGATACGTTAAATGGGATCAGAAATTAATGATCGTCATTGGAAAATATCTGCTAGAATTTAATTACTGAAGAGTTAGAAAAATAGTCTACTGCCGCGATTGGTGCAGTGGCTGCATGCGGCATGTCATTGACTTCTAATCTATGGGAAGTGGGTTAGATTCCCCAACAGATAAAATATTGGTATGGCCTACAAATATGCCATGCAATGCAATGCAAGACATTTTGTGTTTGTTCCCAACATGCTTAACCAATTTCATACACCATCTACTCTAAAAATAAATCATTTACTGTACACATAAGCTGATAGAAACAACAAGTATTGCTTCATAACCGTGATATTACCAGACGTCAAGTGTATCTGATAAGAAATCCTTAAATAATTGTTTATATTGATGATGATAGATAAACACTTGGTGATATTGCATTTAAACAAGAAACTGTTTATTTTATTGATGACTTAAAATTAATTACAGAATGTCTTTAATTACAGAACGAGCATGGCGGTTGGAGGTAACGGAAAAGATGATATACCAGTAACCACATTCGAAAACAACGAAACATTTGCTGATGAACAAGATTTACTGAGCAACGCAGCAAATAATGAAGCACAAGACGGAAATAACGCTGAGAAAATACAAGTAATTAACAAGAGCGTTGCTGAAAATAACGCTCAGCAAGATTACAATAACAAAGATAAAAAACTCCAAACTGAACAGAATAATAATTTAGATGAAAAATCTGATGGGCTTGTTAAAAATAATCTTAACAACAATCAAACTTGTGAAGTCACACCAAATAAAGATACCAACGATGAAAATAAACAACCGAAACTAGAATTAAGTAACGAACATCTCAAAAATGTTAACAAAGAAGCTTACGCAGAAACTAAAGATGCAGAAGAGCAGAAAGAAGAGAAGAGAACTTCAAGAAGATCGTCTCATTATCTGCAGAACATTCAGATGACTAATTCTTCTTTGGGATTGACACTGGATTCGGAGAAGAAAGATACAACTTTACTCACGGAGACCAAAACTGTTACTCGCTTTTCACCGTTATGGAAACAGGTAATTAATATTTAAATAATTATTTAAATACAATTATGTTGATTTGCGCTATTCATTCTCAGCATAAATGTATCACCCACTCCACCTATGGTGTTTAAAGGGTGATTAGAAGAAAATTACTGGACTAGACTACTGCTGCGTAGTATTTGATTAGGTACTGTGATCAGGATCACCTCCCATCTGCCAAGCATGGTGTATGTTTCTTAAAGCGAAATTAATGCAATGTGAATTTGATGGTGTTTCAAATACAAATAAAGTTACAGCACCTTTACCAATGTCGTTATTGCGATGGAAGATTTCTCTTAAACTCGTACCCATAGATACTATAATGCACTACACAAGGGGCTTACATGACCTAAAGCGCGGCCTCTGTCGGACTGCATAGAAAAGAAAGAGAAGCGCGATGATACAACCCTGGTAATGTATTGCAAAATATGAAGCAATTATTTAATTACATAAAATCGATTGTTTGGACTAAAAATTAAAACACTATTTTAGAATAATCTGACAAAAAATCAGAATGATTGTATGTATATTATTATGGTTTTTATTGTATAGAGGTATCTTCATGATGTTTTCTATTGTATCAAATTAGTTTTATTATGTTTTCAACACACTATCTACCTAGCATATATCCTGAAGAATATCATATATTTTTCTGATTTTCTTTACTGTAGTCGATCATATACTTTTATTGGTTAAAACTTGCGTTTTTTGTGTTTAGGTCCTGTAAGCCTCTTATGTCAAACTTTTCTGTGACTTACGTCGTCCATTTTTACACAGAAAAGCCTGACTTAAGTGCGGGTTTGGGTCACACGAGCTATAAAGTAGTATATTATGATACGTGTGACTTAAGTAATGCACAGCGTTAGCGTATCGTTATATACTATTATGTGATAAAGTAAAATCTCACTTTCAACGGATGCAACAATGCAAACTAAGTAAACGACGTGCATTTCAGACGTTGGCATCAACAGCACCGATCCTGCTGACCTTCGTGAGCGGCCTCACGTCAGGGTACTCCGCCATCCTACTGCCTCAGCTGAAGATGCACCCTGGACCCATACCCTCAGATGAAGACACTACGTCATGGATAGGTAATACAAGTATATTTTATTTAAATTCTTATCAGTAAGTGGAATTGACGGTACATAATCAGCCTAGAACGTTCTCACTGCTGGGACACCACGCGGGCCCAGTGCGGGTTGGTAGATGTCACATGTCTTCGATTATTTGGTTCTAGGACATACCAGTTTCCTCACGGTGTTTCCTTCACTGTTCTGAATTGGCTGTGCCAAAAGTTATATAGCATCAGTAGCATTTGCAAGATCCTATAACGTGCTGGCGTAAACACCTACATAATGCTATACTAAACTTGTAATTAAATTCTGAGATAACACAATTTAGACTGATGAAGTATAGATACTGATTTTAAGTATAGGTATGCTACACAAAAAAATCTATATCCAGAGTAAATTGACGTTGCAGTGGTTAAATTAGACAAACTTATTGATGAAAATTGACAAAGAACAATTTAATTTATCATTGTCCCAAAATAGTTTTTACTGTTCAATAAACATTTCAATTTATTGTAGGAATGGGGTTTCATGGATTGTTTTAGCAACAAAATAACTAAATTCCCTTTTGTGAAGTAGAGTGCGGCAGCATAGGAAATTACACGTTAGGATTGCGTTCAATATTTTAGACCAAATACTAAACGGATCGGATTATCGGTGTTACTTTCATGAATAAAACAGAAGACTACTTGATAACATGTCGCATTAGGTTAGGCTCCTATGTTACATTAACTTTGTATATATTTTTCGTACTACATAGATTTAAAGTACTTATTCTAGAAAAACATATTTTGAAAATGATATTATTATCTATTGGGGTTCACTATTATATCATGTTTGTTCTGACAGTTTCCACGAATTGTAGAAATAAAAGATAACAGTAAACTGTCTTAATCCATCTGTTTGAAATAATTAATTTACAAAATTATATACCTACACCACGAACCTAGAGCATTTTTCAATTTAATTTTTACAATTACTAACATCTCTTTTTCTCGTTACAGCGGCAATGGCAGCACTACCAATGGCTCCTGGGTGTCTCGTCTCCGGCTGGATGATGGAGAAGTTCGGTAGAAAGACATCCCACTACATTACTTGCGTCCCTCTCCTCCTCGGCTGGATCCTCATCGCCTGCTCCTCCAACCTCGGCCTCATGCTCATCGGGAGGTTCTTCACCGGTCTCTGCGCTGGCCTCTCAGGCCCCCTCATTCCTGTCTACATCGGAGAAACTACTGAACCAAAATACAGAGGATTTTTCCTTGCTGCAGTATCTTTAGCCATAGCTCTAGGAATCCTTGTTGCACATATCATAGGAACGTTTTTAACATGGCAATGGACTGCAATCATCTGCTCAGTATTCCCAGTAATAACCGTTGGGCTACTATCTTTTATACCAGAAAGCCCCGTCTGGTTGATCTCTCAAGGAAGGATAGAAGAAGGAGTCAAAGCGTTCTACTGGTTGAGAGGATATGGCGAAGAAGCAAAATTGGAATTGAAAGGGATTGTCGACAGCAAGAAAGCCCATGATAGTGAACCGAAGATGTCATGGAAAGAGAAGCTGATAAGCCTGAAAAACCCTGAGCTGATTAAACCTCTAGTGATCATGATTATGTTCTTCTGCACGTGTCAATTCTCTGGAGTGAACGCAGTCGCATTTTATTCGATTGAAATCGTTGAGAAGGCCGTCGGGAAGGGTCTCGATCATTACCTTGTGATGCTAATTATCGATTCATTAAGAGTCTTCATGAGTGTTGTCGCTTGTGTAATATGCAAACAGTATGGAAGGCGACCTCTATGTTTCATAAGTGGTATTTGGACTTCGATCTCCATGGTCGGACTCTCAATGTTCCTTTACTGGAAGCCTGAGAACATGTCATGGCTGCCTTTAATGTTCTTAATGTTCTACATTTGTGCTATATCTATAGGCTTGGTTCCTTTACCATGGATCATGTGTGGGGAGGTGTTCCCAACAAAAGTACGAGGCTTAGGGTCTGGTATTAGTTCAGCATCAACTTTCGTTGCTTTCTTCATTGTGGTGAAAACAGCTCCAGGAATGATGCACAATTTGGGAGAAGTGATAACTTTCCTCTGTTATGGAGTTATAGCACTTATTGGCACAGTACTTATGTACTTTATATTGCCAGAAACTAAAGGAAAGAGTTTGCAAGAAATAGAAGAAAGGTTTAGAAATGGGAAGAAAAGTGCTGGACCTAAAGTATAATAGTCACATTGATATTTATTTGTGTTGAGACCAGACCAAGCCATATTGTTAGAAGGAACGATGTACAAAATATAAAATGTGCTGCTCGCTATAAGCGACATAATAATGAAAACTGTGATATTTAGATAGTCAATTAATTAAGATCGATACTTAAGATCCGTGCTATTGTATCTAAAGGACTATTGTAGGAGCATAAGGTAATTTAATAAAATATAACTTGATTTTTTCAAAAGACATAGAGTGATTTTAAATAACTGTAAACTATTTAAAAGAAAAAAAATAATAATATATAAATAATAAAATTGAGAAAATGTGTCATCTGCAAAAAACACTATATTATCATGTTTATCCCTTATGAGACAAAATGGTGAAAAATAAATAAATCAAGGTGTGAACCACAAGTGACTATACATTCACAGCAACAATAATATAATAAGAGATGGATATGGATACTTTCTCGTCGACATTTTGATGAAAATTTTTGACAGATCTTGCTGTTTTCGCAAGTGTGTAAAAAAGCGCTGTCCTCTGTGATTGTACTAATTGGTAACGAGTAAGCGCGGTGCCGCGCCGCGGCGCCCTAGGCCCGCGCACAGGCCCGCGCGTCTGCGTCTGTCTGCGCCTGTCAGCGCCAGTGCGTCGCGCCGGCGTCAAGCTCGTATCTATCAAAAAGTACTCTGTGTATGTCACCAAGTGACGTGTCAGACAATTTTATTTATTATGGTTTTTTTTATCTTAGTCTGCTAGTGTAAATAATAATTGAAGTGTATTATGTATTTTGTGTAGTGTTTTTTTTATTATTTTACTTTTAGGTAAGTGTATATATACGAGTACTTATGTTAAATGCCGGCTGTAGCGATGCCGGAATTAGTGCCAGTCAACCTGCCACATCGCTCGATGCCCAGGTGAGATGTCCCCATTGCTCCCAACCACGCTTCTTTAAAGGCGAACGGGGGCTACGAATACACTATGGCAAGGTTCACAAACCTCATAGTGTACCGTCGTGCCCCCCACCTACATCCCCAACTTCAACATCTTCAGACAAAACTTTGTGGAAAACGTTGGCAAAATTCAAAAATTCGACTCCAGTATTAAAGAGAGTTCCCCGGGGCGCGAGGCGGTCTGTTGCATTGAGTTTGGCACGATGTCTCCGTCTTGTGACCCAGGAGAACTCAGAAAGTGCCTGGGAGCAATTACTCACCTTCCCTTATAGGATTTTACATGTCCAAAAAAATTTGACAACTAAAAAAACATTGACAACTCAAATTAAAGAAAACTGCAACAGTTCGACTCTTATTTTGGATCCAAAATTACCTGTTTTCAATAACCTTTCAGGAAGAGGGTTATGTGCACATGTAGAATCCAAATTAAGCGAAGGTGATATCAGGGGAGCGGCCAGGCTACTTTTCAGTAGTGATGTGGTGGCGCCCTACTCTCCAGAAACCCTTTCAGCCCTGGAGAGTAAACATCCAGCGCCTGCGGATGGTCTCGCCTTTCCCAACCCTCCCCTCCCTCTCGTCCCGGATTCAACGGCTTTTAATGTTACTGCCCCCCAGCTGATTGCAGCCGTGAGCTCCTTCCGAAGTGGTTCCGCCGGCGGCCTCGACGGCCTGACTCCTCAGCATTTAAAAGATTTATTGAGTTCAGGCGCCGGGGAAGCTGGAGAGTCGCTTTTGAAGGAGCTTGCGGCTCTAATTAATCTGATGCTCAACGGCGATGTGAATGATGCCGTCGTCGATGTTTTGTACGGGGCCAATTTATGCGCCCTACGCAAGAGGGACGGCGGCATTCGTCCCATTGCCGTTGGGTGCACCTACAGGCGTACGGCAGCCAAAATATGCTGCAAATTATACGGCGAAATTCTTTCAAACAAATTCCAGCCCCTACAGCTTGGCTTTGGTTCCAAAGGAGGTTGCGAGGCTGCCGTACATGCCCTATCTAGTTTTTTAAATGCCAATAAAGGTGAGGTCATCCTCAAGGTTGACGTTAAGAACGCTTTCAACTCTGTCAACAGGGACACTTTGTTGGCTGAAGTAAAAAAGGAGTTACCAGAAATTTATCGTTTCATGTGGCAGTGCTACAGGCACCCATCAAAATTATTATATAAAGACAACGTTTTGGAATCTGCAGTCGGATGCCAACAAGGTGATCCTCTCGGGCCAGTCATTTTCAGTTTGGCTATCCATCCCATAATACAAAAACTAAATTCAAAATTCAATGTATGGTATTTAGATGATGGAACACTAGGAGGTGACGTAGACACCGTTTTAACAGATCTCCAACTCCTTAAGCAACAATTCCAATCTATCGGCCTTGACCTCAACACCTCAAAATGTGAAATTTACATTTGTGACAATACTGACAGACAATCGACTATACAGAAATTCAATACAATAGCCCCAGACATCAAAGTTTTGGAAAAAAGTTCATTGCACCTCCTAGGTTCCCCAATTTTAGAAGACAGTTTTTCACCATTCGTCGACGAAAAAATTAAACATTTTAACGATATTTCGGATAGGCTTTCTAAAATTAATTTACATTCGGCTTTCACCCTTATCAGATTTTGTTGTTTCGGTCCAAATTTTATGTATTTTCTCCGCTCTTCCTCTTTATGGAAGCAGCCACACCTTTTGGACAAAATTGATCATATTATTCACAATACTCTTATATCTATTTTAAATGTGGCTTTGGACGACCGCGCGTGGCTGCAAGCCTCACTACCCATTCGTTTTGGTGGGCTCGGCGTCCGCAAAATTTCTAGTGTAAGCTTACCGGCGTTCCTATCCTCGGTTCACAGCACAGAAAAGTTAACTACACGAATTTTGATTCCTGCTCAGGTTGACTCTGAAGTGCCGTGTTTGACCGATGCGGTGAACGCCTGGAAAGTGGCTTGCCCGGACACAGTTCTGCCCGAGAACCCGTCTTCCCAGAGACAGTGGGATGAGCCGCTCTGCAGGTTGGCACGGAATAAACTTATTAATACGTCCACCAATACTGCTGAGCGAGCCCGCCTACTGGCTGTGGGTGAATGGGAGTCGGGCCTCTGGCTTCAGGCGCTACCGTCACCCAACATAGGCACTATGCTGGGTGACACCACATTCCGGCTCGCTACATGTTTGCGTCTGGGCGCTCCTTGCGGAGCTCCACATCGCTGTCAATGCGGTGAAGCAGTCGACTGCCTCGGACACCATGGCTTATCCTGCAGCAAGAGCGCTGGTCGCATGGCACGGCACGCCAGCATTAACGACATCATCCGTCGGGCTCTTGTCACCGCCGGTGTGCCAGCTGTTTTAGAACCTAATGGCTTGACACGCGACGATGGCAAGAGGCCAGATGGAATGACCATAATGCCTTGGAAGTTGGGTAGGCCTTTGGTGTGGGATGCTACCTGTGTCGACACCCTCGCGCCATCCCATCTTCTTAGCACGGTGGGCTGTGCTGGGGCGGCTGCTACAGGAGCAGAAAACCTCAAACGGCGCAAATATAACAACCTTATTGGGAGCTATATGTTTGAGCCGTTTGGGGTTGAAACACTAGGGCCTTGGGGTCCGAGTGCTCATCGAGTATTTCGGGACATCGCAAAGCGGTTGGTTGACTCTTCACGTGACCAGAGGGCTGGCCTATTTTTAGCCCAAAGAATAAGCATTGCCATCCAACGTGGTAATGCTGCCAGCCTTTTGGGCACTTGTGCCGTTGACAGCGATGCGGACGAATTTTTTGATGCCCAATGAGCTCCTGTCTTTTTCTTTACCTTTTTTTATACTTGTATATACTTTATATAATATGTATATTTTAGTGTTAAGTTGTAAAATAGTAACATTGTAATTGAAATTTTAAAAATAAAAGTCGACACTCCAAATAGTATTTAAAAGAATATTCCAAATTATATTATTTTTATCTACTTGCACCTAATGATGATTGAGATATTTTAAGAGATTTTATAACATTCCATGTTAAAGACAAGATGTTGGAAAATACTTTTATAGATCTAGTTTTCTGGGTTTTGTATTCAACGGCTTTAGTGGCACGTTTTCAAGAACAATTTTAAAGGTGCTAATTTAAAGGACTTACTGTAATATTGTGAAGCAGTAGATGCTGAAAAAACCAGTTTTTGCCGTCGTTTACAAAACAAATAATAATTTATTTAAAGTTGTAATATTTATTAGATAACACTGATGTGAAACACAAATAGGTCAAACGCCAAAGAGTTTGAGAATATTTCAAATAAACAACAAACTGAAAATAACATTTATTGTTACAAATTGGTAACAAAACAGATTATAAAAATAGTGTCTATGAAATGGCACATTATTTAGTTAAGTTAAATATAATATTAAATGCATTTCGGTACACATTCTGTCATACAATTAAGTACTTAAGTACATGGATTCTATTAGAATCATACATTATTGTATTTTCAAACTTTTGTTTATATGTACATTATTAGTTGATATTAATACAATCATCCTACACAAGAAATCTTATTGTTGTTATTTATTTTCGTTTCGATTTCCTTGTCCAAAGCGTTCTTCCATTAGGTCCTGTCATTGCATGTCCTGTTGTATCAGTCACATTTTTTATTACTGCAAGTGAAAAGCGAATTAAGGCTAGAGTTCGCTTGCGAGTTGTAGCTATCGCTTATTCTCTGGCTTGGCAAGCAAACTCTGGCAAAAGCGCAATCGTATCTTGCGGTGGTTTGAAATATGTGATGCAATGACAGGCGGGATTCTGGTCGTCTACTTGGATCTTGGCTTGACCAGGCGCGAGGCTGGTGGCGCGAACTTGGTGAAGCCTTGCTGGTCAAACACCGGCAGTAGATCGCGGACCCTGGCTGAGACAGTGCCGCCTGTGACCCTGGGGACAACCAAACTTTAACATTCTGTTAAAAACTGTGCTTGTGCTCAAATAAAAAAATATAATGCATATTGTGGAGAATATAGATTAAAATTTTGATGATAGCTGTTGCTGTTATGTTGATATGCAGACTAGTTTCCTATTACGAGAATAAATAAAAAATAAAACTATGCCAGTCTATATTGTTACCTCTGGCTTCTTAGACTATGCACCGATCCCAAATAAAATAGGATACAGACAGGGGAATGATGAGACTCTATGAAAAGTTAAATAAAAAGAATGGGTCTTTTTATTAAATCGCGCCTTGAAACTCTATGCTGAACAGGAAACAAAATACGTACATTATCTCTATGCTATATATAGGTACCATATTTTGTACCAGGTATCACTTTCAAATAGATCAAAGTTGGTGCAGCAGTCACCAACTATCTAACACAAAACATCTAAAAAATCATCAACATTATTTGCGTCTGTTTTGCCACCTCAAATCAAACAGTGCACCAAAAGTCCACCCAATTAATAACCAAAAAAAAACAAAATACCTGCTAGGTTTGATGAGCTTGGCAGCCTGGGCCGGCGTCGCGAGCTCAGTAGGAAAGAACGTGGCTCCGTAGAAGTCCAGACCATTCTGCAGCAGGATGTTAGCCTCCTCAATGTTCGCCAGCGTGACACGGATCACGCTGTTGGCTTCCTTGGGAATCATGCTGCTGACCAACTCGCCATCAATAGTCGTGAGGGCACGGGAGGATGTCTTCTCCATGGGCTTAGGAGTAGAGGTTCCTGGAAGAGAAATGGGGATACAATTGGGGAAAGTGGTGTAGGGTTAAAAAGCAAAGAGTTTGATGTCACAGAGACTAGCTGGTGTGTTAGTAAATTTTGAAAGGTGCATCCTACCATTATGTTAATGGTAATGTTTCAAATACTCTTGTAACAAGTATGGAACGTATGTTTATAATCAATGATACCCCACAGCCCCAATGTAAAATTAATAAGGAGATTACGATGTCAAGACAAGACAACAGCTCCTATGCCATTCAAAATAATGACCAGAGAAAAACAAAAACATTCAGAGATTAGTTAAAAAATACCTCTATCACACCTTTACTGACAAAGCGCCTGGCAATCGTTGAATCGCGTCTTGCTAAGGAAGCAGATAAAGAAAGGTGCGATACTGTTACCTATACTATACCAACCAGTGTTTCCGTCCTTGGGGGACCCGGAGAAGTGCAGACGAACCACCTCGACAACGGAGGCGAACTTGTAGAGGGCGTGACGTACGTCCTCTTCGGGTACCTCATCGGGAATGTCATACACATAGATGGTGAACGTCTTCTGAGGTCTGCAGGGAATGGCGATCTGGAAAAGCAGGGAGTTCAAATAGTTTTTGGGAGGTTATTTATAGTTCTGGTACGAGTACGTATAAAGGAATACGGTCAAGAAGTTCTACAAAACTTGTAAGTAATAATTACTAGTTGGATTAAATGTTACGAAGACTTATTGAAAGTACACAGTATATTATATCGCTAAAGCGAGCCTAAATATGTTAAGGCTTTATGTTACTATAATTATATTAAAATCCACATGAAGATATTATGAAAGAAGGGCGAAGAGGAGATTCAAATAAAATTACATTAAACTGAGAGAATAAGAATCAAAGGAAACCGGAAAGGACGCATTGAAAGCATAACAAAAGAAAGCATTGTTAAAAGCAAACATTTTAGAAAATCAAACCAATTACCTTCCTATAAAACCTGGATCCAGTTACTTTATGGAAACCTTTTTTGAAGACCATCTGGTAGTCATCAACGCTGGAGAATTTGAAAAGGATGCCAGTGGCGGTCTTGGTCAGTGAGAAGCAGCCTTTAAACTCCATCTTCTCGCAGATGGCCGAAGCTTTCTCCATGCTGAGGCCGTGGGAGGGAGTGAGGAGGAAGGCGCCTTTGGTCAGGAAGTGCTCGGAGTCCGAGATATCGGACTCGCTCTCTCCGCCCTTCATCAAAGTATGGATCTGTTCCTTCCACATGTAAGAGTCTGACATCTGGCAAGGAGTTAATTTTATTTACCAAATGTTTTTACAAAACAAATGAATATTTATCTAAAATTTCGACGTTATTAATAGAGGGTTCTTCAAGGTTCTATATTGAGTGCTTTGTATGAAAATATTAGGTAAGCATGTTATTTCAACAATTTCCTAACAAAGAGTTACTATGTCAAACTAATTTAAATTACCTGCTACTCCTCGATAACCATTACAATCGATCCATCAATTTTAAATCGTTAACTCGATCGATTTATGAATGATCAAGAAAAATAATCCTAATAAGAATACAATAGATCCCATGAATAGTGTTGCGACAGTAATGACCTATAATTGCGATTAGCTTGACTGAGCATAGGGTGCGCACGCGCAAGAAATGTTGCGAGCTTAATTGTAGCATTGTTCTTTTAGTTTCCGGCTGTCAAAAGCTTCGAGAGGATTTATGAATCGGATATTTTGGTACTATGTTAAGGGAGCCGAGACTGACCTAGTTTTGATGTGCCTAAGTAGGCGTAGGTAGTGGTAGGTGTGCTATGAAACATCTTGGTTGATCGTATTTGTTAAAAGTTTTACTGGTTAAATAGGACGAGGTAAGCTGTCGACAGAGCCCCCTTTTGTAATAACCACTTTGAGTAATGATTATATTAGAGAAGTATGGAAGAAACTGACATGTTGCGCCAATCCCAAATAAATTGGGATGAGGCTACGACAATGATAATGATGATGTTATAGATAAACTTATAATTATCAATAAACTCTTGATGAGGTAATTCAATAGCAATCCAACCATCTATAACTGCTGCTACCAGTAATAGGTGGTTGGGTAACTGGACTCTTGGATGTAGGTAATCAATCATGTAAGCCTAATATGGAAAAGTTTTATAAAGCTTTTTATTTCCTTCATTAAAGATCTAATCAGAAGACACCATTATAGCTAGTATTGAAATTGATGATACAAATAAAACCTCCTAATTAAAAACAACAAAGTTGCAATCATAAATTGAAACTAGTGCAATCGGTAAGACGCAATACATTGCGTAGGAGTTAACCCAATTACCAGAGATCGTACAACAAAACAGGCATTGTATAATTACGCCATTAGAAGTGGGCGAGTAGGTTGAAAACGGACAAAATTGCCTTAATTGCCTTATGCTGTCCCACGGATCTATACCACCTAATATGGTGTAACTTGGTGATACTCATTAATTGGTTAATCCGTATAGTGTGGCTTGGGGTCAAATTGGACCAATTGTGAGACGATTTTAGTGAAAATTTATTGGTTGTGTTCAACGGAAGAACTAGTTGATGTTAATTAAAAATATATTGGAGTCAAGGATGTTTTGCTACTGCGAATAGTTTATGAGTAAAAAAATATAATTATTAACAAGTTAATTAAATGAGTTTTCCTAACTGAGCCTAAAAGAAACTTCCTTAGAAGGACCTAATTATTCAAGTTATAATTGGTAAATATTATATTCATATTTTAGTTTTTGCAAACTTTTTTTTTATAATAGATACCTTTGTTTTATGTTTCTGATTTGTGACCGCGTCTGCCTATACTAGACTCGGCCTAGTGCCTGCCTACCTATTCTGAAAACCAATGCACGCCACTGATGGAAGCCCCCCTTAAATATTTATTTTATTCTGTTTTTAGTATTTTTTGTTATAGCAGAAACAGAAATACTTACATCATCTGTGAAAATGTCAACTGTCTAGTTATCACGGTTCATGAGATACAGCGTGCTGACAGACAGACAGAAGGACAGTGGAGTCTTAGTAATAGGGTCCCGTTTTTACCCTTTGGGTACGGAACCCTAAAAAGTAACACATTTTAGCAGAGCAATTACTAGCTTTTCCTGTATTTAACTGATTTTTCAGTCTATAATACATGCTGGATAATAATGGCCTATTCAAAAATCCTAAATAACAATTAAGTAGTAATGACATTAACATTTAAGTAAATTTTCCTAATCCCACAAGTTCCCTTTGCTATTCTCACAATAAAACAGTTTAGAACTTATTATTAGGGCCACGTACTGTGTAGCAAGTAAGGTATAGTTAGATATATTTTAAGTTACTTTGTCGCATTATGGCAAAGGAAACATTTCATGTGATAAATAAATAAATTATTTATTTACTAGCTTCCGCCCGCGACTCCGTCCGCGCGGATGTCGGTCTTCGCGTGGATGGTTTATTTCGCCATTTTCAGTAACTCTGACAATGACATCTTATAAATATCTATTGGACCCAAATACGACTAAGCCTATAATAATTAAGGAGATCCCTCTATTGAGCTACTGCTGTTGAGCTCGCGTTCTGTAGTAAGTATTTTTTTCATAGTAATTCCGACCTTGATAAGTAGCATGTAGCAGTAAATTATTGACAGTGACGAAAAGTTTGCAATAATAAAAAAGTGATCGTGACAATGCGACAGAAAGTTAATTGAGAACTTCAGCATACACAACATTGTTAGTGAGCTCGTCCGGAATATGAACATGAAGATTTCTTGGACTGCTCACACGGGAAAGAGCTACGTAAAGTTGCCCGTGTGAAAGACAACTCGCGGTAAGATCTACGCCAGCAACTCCTAGGGTCTGACCTTGAGCCTTATTTATTGTCATGGCGTAACACAAAGCTACAGGAAACTGTATTCTCTTAAATTGAAATGGAAAATTATCCACTACGGGTAATGCAACGTGTGTTCGCGGTTCTACAGAACAACGTCTATGAATAAAACCGAAAAATAAGATTTTTTTTTCTACGTATTTTTCCAGGATAAAAAGTATCCTATTTTATGCCCAGGATAATAAGGTATAATTATACCAAGTTTCATCGAAATCGAACCGTTAGTTTTCACGTGATGCCTGCATATACAGACAGACAGACAGACAGACAAAAATTTTTTTAATCACATATTTGGGTTTGGTATCGATCCAGCAACACCCCCCGCTATTTATTTTTTCAATATTTTCAATGTACAGAATTGACCCTTCTACAGATTTATTATATGTATAGATATACGTGCACCACATATTTAAAACGCACAATTAATCATTGAAAAAAGTCTGGTATTATAATGCTGTTGCAGTTTTGCTTACATAGCGGGTGATTTTATTTTATTTTTTGCAAAGGGATATGTATACTATAGATACTGTGACTTATAACATCGCCTTGGATGATTCTGTCAAGGTGTTATAATTGAGGTTTAAATAAATAAATGTTATTTATTATTTTAAGTTAGCTTTATAATGTACATGTTTAGAAATTTAGATGATAAGCTTATTGTTTGATGGGGTTTAGGATAATATTCCAGTTTTAGATTTTTGAAAAAGAACATGTTGGTACTAAAGGACACATTATTTGATGACTGTCTGGGATCATGGGGCCTAAAAAGGCCACTTTGGTGAATCATAAAAGGATAACATTATGAATCGTAATATGGCGAAGACAGTCCGTGTTTTTCTTTTTATCGCTGCACTACGTAGGTATAATCAAAGAGATTGGAATTGGATTTGGATCGAATTGATTGGTATTTTAGCACAGAAAAAAAAAATAACTGAAAAATGCTTCAGGATTTGATACGATTAACTTAACGGTTAACTGTCCATTATGTTATCCTTTTATGATTCTGCCAAAGTGGCCTTTTTAGACCCCCAGTGCTCATCGATCCTAGTGTAATGTATAAACTTAAAATAAATATAAAATTCAAATGGAAAATATAAGGCTATTTTATCCTGAGAAGACAAAGTGGCATTAGTAAACTAAAGTGGTTTTAGTTACAGTGATCACATAAATACAGTGAAATAGCCTTAGTATCACCACTATAATCAAAAGCTTTTTCAACCAAATTGTACTTTTCATTTGTTCAAGAACACACATTTATTTTTGCAACGTAAAATACCAGTGAAAACTTTAAAACAATGAACAAGTTACGTCCAAAAGACTCACTAAGTACCGACAGAACTAGTACAAAGGCACGAACGCTTTTTTTAAGCTTAACTTGAACTTTTATACAATATTTCTCACGAACTGCACGATATGTCGCAAATAAAATTATTGTGAGGAACACTATTTTAAAGGGATGCACTCATTTGTATTTATTATTACTAACAACCGCCCTAACCAAAATAAAATAATTACTATGAATATTGTAGTCAGTTATTCGGTTTTAAGTTTGCTCACCAGAAACCCTTTGAAGAAAATACTTAGCAAAACAGTAGTTTAACATAAAAAAAAAAGAACTAACCTGTCTTCCCTTATCGTTGTTCCTCTTCTTGGTCCCAGTGGGGGTGTGCTGTGAACTCTTGGTTTCTTCCTCCTGCTTGTTATGCTCGGTGTCTGAAGCTCCTTCTGCTAAGGACATATTGTGTCTGACGAGGACGGTAGGCCGCCGGCTGTTTTCGTTGCAGAATGAGCGCTACTGATGCGTGGAAGACCGCTCCTAGGTTTTAAGAGACACGGAGGCGGTGGACTCGTGTTGGGACTATATTTTTTGGTGTTGGTTTGGGTTTTGGGGAAACTATATGAATGCCTGTGTGACTGGATGTTTTGTAGCTCTGTATGTTGACACACTAGGTAGGTTAAGGCTGGATTGAAAGTGTTGGATGCAATTTATGTTGGTTCATATTTATGATAGGGCCTGGAGCTTGTGGTATAGCTGTTTAATAAGCTGCTTATTGACATAATTGATCTGAAATTCGTGGAAATATTGCCTCTTAATGTTTCCTCAGCATATATAATTGCTCTGCATCATTTCCTAGGCGCTGCGTGCGCCGGTAGTTAGCGAAAAGTATAGTTGGCTTTCTTGTCGATAGATGGCATTACTATGCCACATGAAAATAATTATAATAAGAATAAAATGAAATTCTTGATTAATAAAACTAAATATAAGGATCATTTCTTAATCCAGAAAGCTATCTACCTAATTATTCACTATAAGTTTCATTGGCATTTACCTAATAACCAACGACCCTACTTTTTCGAAGTTTGGATCTTACTATATTTTCTCTATAAGCTAATAGAATTGCTTAAAATAAGAAGCTTCATACTGTCTTATAGAAAAAATAAATGTTATCAATACTTAGGTAGATACTTGTGTAATAGACTTATTGCCAAAAAAAAATTATGTGAGCTGTAAAATGTAAGACAGAGTCGACTCCACAGTTTTGGTTTAATTTTTATTACAGGAACTACTGTACTTAACTATCCATATGTAACTATAGAGTAATGTCGTAACCGAGATAGCTTTGATATAAAGGATCTTACATACCGGACGTCTTAGTTTTCGAACCTGTAACTATTTTCTTTTTACCCTAAATGCTTTCGATATTAAATTACCAGGGAGCCTAAAAAGGCCGCTTTGGCAGAATCATAAAAGGATAACATTATGAATCATAATGGACAGTTAACTGTTAAGTTAATCGTATCAAATCCCATTGGTGAAGGATTTTTCATTTATTTTTTTGTCTGTGCTAAAATACCAATCAATCCAATCCCATTCTCTTTGATTATAGTAGGGCAGCGAAAAAAAGAAAAGCACGGACTGTCTTCGCCCTCATATGATTCATAATGTTATCGTTTTATGATTCTGCCACATGGCCAAGATGTTTGCCCAGCTATTAAGGTCGCCCCCTCATCCGTGTACGTACACACGGATGAGGGGCCCGTGGCTAAATAATAACAGCCGCACAGGTCGATTGATCAGGTTAAGCTACGCTTGCCGCGGTTAGTCTCTGGATGGGTGACCATCTTTACATACCGTGACCCCTCCGTGCCTCGGAAAGCACGTTAAGCCGTTGGTCCCGGCTGTCATTCGTGGATCTTTGACAATCGTTACGGGTAGTCAGAAGCCCGAAAGTCTGACAACGTCTTACCAAGGGGTATCGTATTACCCAGTAACTAGGTTGTGGAGGTCAGATAGGCAGTCGCTCCATGTAAAATACTGATATTCAGTTGCATCCGGTTAGACTGGAACCCGAACCCAATATAGTTGGGAAAAGGCTAGGCAGATGATGAGGTACGTATACGGATAAGCTGAACAATAAACTCAATAGAGACACACAGCTTATTCAAAATGTATATTTTAGTAGTTGCATCTTATATTATTAACTAGCAGCGCCCCGTGGTTTCACCCGCATAACTGTCGATCCCGTGGGAACATCGGGATAAAAACTATCCTATGTCCTTTCCCGGGACTCAAACTATCTCTATACCTCTAAATCGGTTCCGCGGTTTAAGCGAGAAGAGGTAACAGACAGACAGACACCTTTCGCATTTATAATATTAGTATGGACTAGCTTCCGCCCGCGACTCCGTCCGCGCGGATGTCGGTCTTCGCGTGGATGGTTTATTTCTCCATTTTGAGTAACTCTGACAATGACACCTTATAAATATCTATTGGACCCAAATACGGCTAAGCCTATAATAATTAAGGAGATCTTACGGCGCTGAATCCACTGCGGGTAATGCAACGTGTGTTCGCGGTTCTACAGAACAACGTCTATGAATAAAACTGAAAAATAAGATTTTTTTTTCTACGTATTTTTCCAGGATAAAAAGTATCCCATTTTATGCCCAGGATAATAAGGTATAATTATACCAAGTTTCATCGAAATCGAACCGTTAGTTTTCACGTGATGCCTGCATATACAGACAGACAGACAGACAGACAGACAAAAATTTTTTTAATCACGTATTTGGGTTTGGTATCGATCCAGCAACACCCCCCGCTATTTATTTTTTCAATATTTTCAATGTACAGAATTGACCCTTCTACAGATTTATTATATGTATAGATATAGGTCATATATATGTATTTAGTATGGATTAGGTAAGTTCTTATTAAAAACTCTAGACTCTTAATCATACTACTTTAAAATAATATAAACTAAATTAGATGACCGGGTTACCTAACCTATATACAATTTAAGGTAACATCGAAGTATTAACACAATTGGACAAACCCCACCGCCCACTGAAACCAAAATGAGAAAACCTCATACAATTAAATTCAGTGCGAGCGGTAGATCGATATAGGTACCTACCGATTGTAATTGTAGGTAAAATCCACTGAGTCAGGAGTTGTTTTGATAAAATAATTTAACGTCTTTATATTTTTCATAGCTACTGTCTCAATGATGATAATCCTGATGAATAATCCTAATGGAAAATAGTACCATCGCACCGCCTGCGATTAGGTAGGTACATGTCAAGGTTAGGCGATTAATTATCTACCCAGGGCCGTCTTTCATTTATTCCGACTAGCAGCGCCCCGCGGATTCACCCGCATAACTGTCGATCCCGTGGGAATATCGGGATAGAAACTATCCTACGTCCTTCCCCGGGATGCAATCTATCTCTCTGCCAAATTTTGTCGAAATCCGTTCTGTGGTTTAGGCGTGAAAAGGTAACATACAGACACGCATAGTTACTTTCGAATTTATAAAACCTATTAGTATGGATAAGTGCTCCTATGGCGAAAGCAGGATGCAAGAGCGAGCGAAACGATCATGAAATGTATAGCACCCCGACTTGGATAGGTTATGCTTTCTATTGCCCGTTCTTATAGAAATAGCTGAAGTTACTTCATCAACTCTGCAGTAAAGCCTTTAAAAGAATGTAGAGATCGAAATATTTAGGACGCCGGCCGCCTGAGATGGGTGAGCTCTTGTTACGACGATGGCAGCTCTAGGTAACAGCGGGCCCCATGCATGGATGGCGCGGGCGGGGCCATGGGCACTTGTACAGAATGGCCAATGAAAAAGACGGCCCTGCACCTCGGAGACAAATAGAACGTATAATTCTTTGAAATCAATTTATTCGCCTGTTAATCCAAATAGCCTTGTATGTAAGCCTCTTAAGATATAACCTATAGTGACGCAGTTTGATAAAATGCCCATAAGTTGTCAATGATCTATGACGGTGGCATAACCGCTCGTTCTGCCGATCCCCCAAGTTGAAGGACAGATGGTGATCGATATGCATTACGATGTTAATGAACTGTTCCAAATTTTTGGGTTCCTTCAGGAATTGTGAAACTCGGGGTTTTGCGGGTTCTAAGAGTGTTTTTTTTATTCACTTCCGAAAACCACATTTATATCTGTGTAAATTAATGAAATACGATGTTAGTGTAATATTAAATTAATAATAATTGGTTGGTGCCTCATTCCATTTAAAGTGTAGGTATAACTGGCCTCAGCAAGTCGACTTCGGCTCGGGTACGACTTCCAAAGTTCCGGGACTCAAGTTTTGTTAAATCATTAAATTTTAAAAATTATGTTCGTGTAGGTCCTAACAAAGTATAGTTGAGACCACTGCTCCTCAGCGGGATTGTCCGATAGGGTTACTGCTGCCCCGGAACATAAAGGGCCAAGGAAGGAACACGGGTGGGTTTTAGTCAGTAAGAGTCTGACACTCCCTTCCGCTCCACCCAGAGCGGGAGGGGTGATTTGATGATTTACCATCCTCAAAAAAAAAAGACCTTTGCTCCCAAATGGGAGTCATTGAAAATGAGTGTGTTTAGGACAGCCGCGTGTGGGTTAGTTAGGATGAATGACATAAAAGATGTCTGCTTTCCAGTAGGTAGTAATTTTCTTTAAACTCTCTCTCGCTCTGGTGATGACGATATGCGATAGGATAATGGATCTATAATGTTTAACATAAGATATTTTAGTTGCGATTTAATTTGGTAAACACCACCTATCATCATCTGCCTGCCTTTTCCCAACTATGTTTGAATTGACTTCCAGTCTTACCAGGTACAGCTAAATACCAGTTTTTTACATGGAGTGACTGCCTATCTGACCTCCATAACTCTCTGACTACCCGACGACGGCCAAAGATCGATAAAGGACAGCCGGGACTAACGGCTTAACGTGCCACCCATCAGACAGAACGTTATTGCCGTCGCCCTTACATAGACATCTGCTAACTACTTACGAATTGGTCTAAAGTGCGGTAGTCTTCTGGGTGCGTTCCGTGATTCCCAACCGTGGGTGATTCCCAAAATTATATGTAGGTTATAGGTAACCTACATATAATTGTGGAAATCGGAACGCACCCAGAAGTATGAAAGAGCAAGTGGAGTGTGTGTGAAAGAGAGAGAGTGAACGGAAGGGAAAAGGATGAAAGAAGACAGACGGAAGACTCAGACAAAAGACGGTTCTTTGCTCTTACAAAAAATAAAAGATTATTCGAAGTGATTCAAACCACTCAACGCCATATCAACGCCACACAGAAATCACTTGACGCCACACAGTTCTGACGCGAACTCCGTTAATTAGTATTGAATTTCTGATTTTGATCATCTACTTTTGCTGTTGACTGTACATTATACTCTGGTTTCCCTTCAAAACATAAATCTTTCACCCTTTTTATTGCATTATAACCTGGAAATAAATAAAATGTCTGATACAGAAACGCAAAGCAGATTTTCAAAATCTGCTTTGGGTTTTGCGCATTATGTTCAGGTTTCCTTGCGATATTTTGAAGGAAGCGGCTCACTTTTGACCGGTTTTAGAACCCGATCTGTTATTTGTTTTTCGGATCACAACGACCTCGTCAAAAAGTCGTATAAATTTTACGACTAAACGCCGACAGACACTACGCCGACAGACTGAACACCGACAAGACTTTACTTCGACGGGACTCTTCGCCGACAGGACGCTTTGCCGACAGGACTCTTCGCCGACAGGCTCATCAGAGACGCACCTTATCTCCGAAAGGGTTACCGCTGGCCCGGAACATAAAGGGCTATTATAAGGAAGGAACACGGGTGGGTTTTAGTCAGTAAGAGTCTGACACTCCCTCCGCTAAGCCCAGAGCGGAAGGGGTCATTTGATGATTTCCCACCCAAAAAAAAATAAAAAGGGGGTTTTACCAGGAGGGGGGTGTCGGAGGGTTAATATATGACAGAGGTAAGCCGGAGCAAATAAAATGCTTGTAGGCGTTTTGCAATGTTTTAATTGTAATAATTGTATGGTGTATTAAATACCTACAGTATGATATGTTTATATTTCAATGATGAATTGACTATATAGTTAATTCATCAACGTTCTGAATTTTCGAAGGGAAGCCGGTGGGAATCGAGTTGTATGGTACCGTCACCACTGGGGCTTACAGGACCTAAAGGCAAAAAACGCGAGTTTTAGAAACTAAAAGTATATGATCGAGTCCAGTAAACAAAATCAGAAAAATATATGATATCCTATATTATATTCTATATGCTAGGTAGATAGTGTCTTCAAAACATAATAAAAATAATTTGATACGATAGAAAAAAATCATGAAGATACCTCTAAAAACTTAATTTTTACAATAAAAACCATACTAATATACATACAATCATTATGATTTTTTGTCAGATTATTGTACAAGCAACATACTAATGCATGTTTTAATTTTTTAGTCCAAACAATAGATGTTTTGTAAATAGATAATTGTTTCATATTTTGTAATAAATTACCAGCGTTGTGTCATCGCGCTTCTCTTTCTTTTCTATGCAGTCTTCAGTCGCCATTGAATATTGAGAATAAGTAAATAGAAAAGTAATACTGATAAATAAGTAAATAAAATTCATCTCATGTTCTTATGTAGCTAGATAGGTCTGTAATATCAATACAAAATCGATGAGCGCGTGTAAGTAATTGCACCTAGTTTAGATTCATTAATTGAAACGTTCAATTGAACAGACGTGTTGGATACGTCAATATACTTTAGTAATTTTTATTTCTTGTGAATACATTTATATAAGAAGATGATGGCGGACGAGCTGAAGAAAACAAACGACCAGTGGTCCAGACTAGCCCGGGATCGAAAGAGCTGGAAGTCATGGTCTTTGCCCAGCAGTCGGATCGTCAACATCTGCCTAGCCTTTTCCCAACTGAGCTGAGTATCAGTATTTTACATAGAGCGACTGCCTATTTGACCTCCACAACCCAGTTACTGGGTAATACCGGTTCTGAGCTTTCCGCATCCAGCGGATTCCTGCGGCCTTCACGAAGTTGTCGGTCCAGGCCTCCCAACGCCACTGACTGAATTAGACCAATGTTGACAAGCAATTAATAAAAACGTAATTAAAGAAACGTCCCGCTACAATTGGCGATCTTATCTCGATCGGCATCAAACGCACTACCTCAAGGTCGGAGACCATACGGCTGCAAGATCAGTGATGCAAGCCAATTTATAGATTGCCATTAATTAAATTTTACTAATTAAATTGGGGTACAGTGTCAAACCAAAATATGGAAATCAAAGTTTTGACATACATTTTTTACTAGCTTTTGCCCCGCGGCTTCGCTTCAGTCCGGGGGATTTTCAGGGATCGAACTGCTCTAAGTCACTTTCACACCCATAAACTATCTCCATGCAAAAAATCACGTCGATCTGTGAAAGTGCTGCGTGAAAAAAGAACAAACAAAGAATCACACTTTCGAATTTACAAGTAATAGTTGAAATAATTTACAATTTACAGGTAATAAGCTCAAGACGAAAGTTTTGACCAGTGCGTGTTGCTAGTGATGACATATGGCACTGAACTAAAACGTGGTCGCTCACAATGGGCCTTATTGGATGGCTAAAAGTCATCCAAAAGGCAGTGGAGTGGGCTTGGAGTTACCCTGCGTGATCGAATCAGAAATGAAGAGATCCGCAGGAGAACCAAGTTAACCGACATAGCCCGAAGAATCGCCAAACTTAAGTGACAGTGGGCAGGGCACATTGCTCGCAGAACAGATGGCCTATGGCGCCGTAACGGTTCTGGAGTGGCGACCGCGTACCGGAAGACGGAGCGTTGGAAGGCCTCCCACAAGGTGGACCGACGACCTTGCGAAGGCTGCAGGAACCCGTTAGATGCGAGAAGTATAGAACCGGTCAAAGTGGCCGAGTCTATGTCCAGCAGTGGACGTCTGTCGGCTAAAATTATGATGATGGGTTGAAATAATATTCGGGTAGTCAGAAAAGCTCGTAGCCCAAAGGTCTGACAACCAGTCTTCTCAAGGGATATCATGTTACCCAGTAACTGGGTTGTGGAGGTCACATAGGCAGTCACTCCATGTACAGTAACTGTACTGTACATGGAGTGACTGCCTATGTGCCAGTCTTGCCGGATGCAGCTGAATACTGCTGTAGGTATACTGATACCTACAGCAGTATTCAGCTGCATCCGGCAAGACTGGAAGCTGACTCCAACATAGTTCAGGAAAAGGCGCGGCAGATTGATTTGCGTTAGAAGAATATTCTTTCTTTTTCATGTTTTATCAGGTTTAAATTTACGATAAGAAGATCCTTTATGTATTCGTGCTAGGTGAACATGACTGCATTTAAACCTGGTCTAAGTGAAATTACTAAAAACACATATTATTGCATTAGATTTTGTCGTGATGGTGACAGACCAGTGGTAAAGGCCTCGCGTCTCCTGCACGAGGTAGTGGGTTCAAATAACGACAAAGTAACTATTGCGACTTTTACAATTCCTAAGTACTTTCTAAGTTTATCTAACATGTGAACGGTGAAGAAACATCATATCTAAACTAAGATTATGATGAGAAAAGATTTGATTTGTTGTATGTTTGTTTGTTACGCTTTCACGCTAAAACGGCTGAACGGATTTGGATGAAATTTGGCGCATGGGTAGACCATGACCTGGAGAAGGACATAATATGGTTTATTATACTTTTCATCCTGGATCGCAGAAGAGGTCGCGGGCAACAGCTAGTAATTAATATAAGTCTAAAATCGCCAATTCGCTTTAATAATAATAATCACCCCGCCGCCGTATCTCTACGTTGACGCCGTGGTGGGGCTTGCGCGCTCCGAACTCTAGGCCTATGCCGGAAGAGTTTACTTTGCTGGAACAGGTCTAAGGTGAGGAGCCAGACCAAGAGAGATACAGATATCCGCAGGGCAGCATGTGGCGAGCTGTTGGGCAGTAGCGACCCCACGGACCCTATCTTCAGGGAGAAGTCTTGTTCCTCACCTCTGGCTTGCCTTTATTGGCCGGCTGGAGTGAATAATGACGAGGAACAGAGCTCCCACCTCATTCTTGCCTTTATTGGCCGGGTTGAGTGGAGATTCGCAAGAGCAAACGTGCTCATAGGAAGGAAGTATTCCAGTAAGATGCTGGTAGGGATCTTGACCGTACTTCCGGGATTGTCCTGATAGCCGTGGAATGCCTCTCCACTCCTCATAAGCACCTCAGGACATGTTGCCCCCTTGTTGCTACGTCACTGTGTGCTAGAGACCGTTTCCGGGGGCCCATTATTGAGTGTGCAAGTCACCCCCTGCCATTTTATCCGTCTATACATATATGTATATAACATTGATAAGGCAGGGGTCATAGTTATTCCATAGTTCTTGGTAACCTGTCCACTTTAGTCACCCAAACCCATAGTCCGACTTTTTGTTTTTCCATAACCTGCAATAGTCCTACACCAACCGGGGGGTTATCCTTGGGTGCACTTGCATAGCGCATACAGGGATAATCGTCGGTTGGTGCCGCATTTCTCTGCGAGTTGGCTTCGACCCCTCGTACGCCTTTCAAAGGACCGGGACCCCATGGTTCCGAGATATATGAATAAAAAATTATAATCATTTTATTATCAAGCAACTAAGGCCCATAGATAAAATACACAAAATAATCTTATAAAATAATAAACTAATACATATTAAAAAAACCTTAAAACTATCAACTATACACGTAACTTTGTCGGCGTCGTGTTTCGCTGCGTGGTGTCGCGTAACCGACCTCGGAAACGTCGATATACGACACCTTTCGGCCAAAAGTCCTCTTTCAGACAGGTCTGTAGATGTTGGGTTGGACTTGGAACTAGTACCACGAATGACTTAAAGTTGATGTTGTGGCGCGATTCCAACCTTTCGACCCTCAGAGTCCAGTTGGTCTTCACCTTCAAATACTGCACGACTTCCTCAGTTGTCGTGGAGTGATGCAGACGCGAAAGGTACGCTTTGAGCAAGGGTGGTGATCAATGCTCATGTCTTCTCTGTATAAGAAGCGGCCTTTGCCCAGCAGTGGGACAGTAACAGTGTGGTATTTTATGTTGCGGTATTCGTCAGCAGGGTAATTGCGTAAAGGCTCCTACAAACAGGCGCGACCCCCGACAAAATCGCGCGCGACACAAAGGCTTGCGGTGCCTTTGTGTCGCGCGCGATTTTGTCGCGTGTCGCGACTGTTTGAAGGAGCGTTTCATTTTGACAATTCAACAACATTCATTGCGTTTTTGAGCAGACACATTTTTCGAACATATGGAGCAATTGGATTAGAAATATCTAAGCTTCAAAATGATTCAATTTGAAAGTAGGTAATAGTATTACGTCATTGGGGTGCAGGTCAGTTTATGGTTCCGTGCGAATGCAACTCGCGGTCGGTAACCCGCTTATAGCATAATTAACTAAGATTACCTAACTTCTGGTACAAAGTAACATTGAGTACCTACTTACCACGTTTGTAAATACTTGAATAACATATTTTGAAATTAATATTAAAAATTCAATGGGGGAACATTTTCTGTGTCAGAAAACTTTCATTCGACGGTAAAAAAGAAGAAGGGCGACATAAGCGACATTTTGGTCTAAAATGAGTTATATAATTATGTTATCCTGCGTAAAATTTTCCGCTCTTTCGAATGCGCTTACTCCCATGACTCTACGGTGACTTTTTTGGAGTTTATGCCCTAGCAAAAATCATTTTCACGTCTTTTTTTCTAAAATTTAAAACTTTGAACGGCTCTCCTGAACATTTCATTTCTTGTCGCTTATCGCATTATAGAACAGTTTTACTTTGGTTGTAGTTTCACACGTAACCATAACAACAACGCCTAAAGGTGTCTACGGGTTTGCTCGATTTTTAGGGTACCGTACTTCAAAAAGGAAAAAACGGAACCCTTATACGATCACTTTGTTGTCCGTCTGTCTGTCTGTCAAGACCCTTTATCTCCGGAACGAGTGGAGGTATCAAGTTGAAATTAAAACCATATACTCAGGTCTGCGGTCCCTTGAAGCTGTGAAAAAATTCAAACTTGTAAGTTGACGTAAAAAAGTTTATGCCGCAAAAATACGTTTTTGCGTAACCGAAAAAATGAAAAAGATAACCTCTTTCTTAGCCTTATTATCCTATGTGTTTGAACTTTTAGCGCAATCATTGCACATAAAATAGCAGTTCTAATAATTAATACTCAAACTCTAAAACATATTATTCGATTATTTTACAAACAAAAATAAACTTACCAAAATAAGGTTTCTCTATACAAAAATCACTTACCGGTCGCTATGTCACAAACTGATAGTTTTGACATTTGTGGTGTTTCCTAAAAGTCATACCGTACAATAAACAAACACGGTTGCTAGTTATTAATAATCTAGCAAGCGTGGTTGGTTTATAAAATTAGTGTACCATGTGTCCCAGAGGGATCAAGTGTACCCAGTCTCCCCTACACAAGCAAAGGATAAAATTCGAACACCGTAAACTTTGAGTATTAAACCAACTGGAGGCGCCATTGTCAGGCGATCCCCGCTGCCAAAGGTACGTACGAGACCGCCGGTCATAGCGGTTATATACATGTGTGCGTATAGTTTATGCTTGTGTTTGTTTTTTGTTTTGTATGCGTGCGTAACAACGCGATCGAATTGCATTAGTGTATTATTGCGTTCCCTCGTCCCCCGCGATGAAAGTGACAGACTTATTTGCATTGATATTAGTAGGTACTCGTGGCGTCTCCGGTTGGTTTAATACTCAAAGACCGTAAAGTAGTAACATTAAAAAAAAACCGTGATAAACAATTTACATACCTACAAATTTATACGGAACCCTTTTGACCGGTTTTTTGACGATCGTCACCGTATGATCAAACCAAACATTTTTTTTTCAGAATTCGTTAAAATTTTCAACATAATTATTTTCGTTTACCTTTGCATGTTAATTAAAATAATTACCTACTCGTTCAGACCACATAACTGGTGAAATGCGGATGTACCTACTGTAGTCACACCTCCGCCTTACCTTTTGGGGAACACAGGCGGTGTTATGTTATGTTTAGTTCAGACAAACATTTCTAAACCGGCTCCCTTTACGATACTTCTCCCCTTTTTCCACAGGTAACTAAGGCGCTTTGCAGATGGAGCAACTTCAGTTGAGGCAACTATCAACTTTTGAAATTTTCCTTTAAAAGTTGCCAGTTGCTAGCCCGAGATGTATGCAAACAGCTAGTTGTCAGTTGCTGCAATAGTTGCTCCATCTGCAAAGCGCCTAAATGTCCTTAATTTTTTATTTCAAATTTAAATTCAAATTCATTTATTGGTGTGATTTTTGGTACAGACGCCAGCACATCAAGCGACCCGAATCTGTAAAATTTTCCCAATCAACATTGAACCTTATGCTTTAGCGATAAAGTTGAAAATCTATTAAATAAATTTGACTTGATGTGCTGTCGTCTGTACATTTTTCATGAGATCTTAATAATAAATAATTAGTTCTCCAAAAATCTACCTTAAAGGTGTACACTCTTTCACATAATTACTTAGTAATTATTATAAAAAAGAATAATCAACTTAGTAAAAAAAAATAATTACAACAAAAAAACTTACCGTCAAAACTAAATAATATCAATGTCAAATGACTTACAATTTATCATCCGTCAATAGTATATTTTTCAAAAATAGATGTCTTAATTTACTTTTATATTAAAGTCCTTAATTCCGTTTGGTAATTTATTAAAAATACGCATTCTTCTTTTTTTATTTATAAAATATATTCATTCCTTGCATTTCTACCTACTTATAAAGTTAGGGCCAAACCAGTAGTCGACTGGCCAGATGCAATATTACGAAAACAACATGCATATTTCGCAGTCGGATTGTATAATCCGCCATATTACATTACGGCTAGCCGTTATCAAAAACAGGGCCGTTTTGAAATGCGGCTGTTTAACGATTAGCCAGATTGAATGCAGCTTAATAAAAAACCGCCGGAATATATTCGCCGCCATACGTTATTCAACACGGCTAGCAATAATGTAATACAGCGAGACATTAGCCGCCTCTTTGACAGGTTTTAGTTCCGATTCTTAAGAGCCTATACTACCTCAGCTAAAATTCACTCTTTATCTCGCTCGCACGATACTGCTAGCGGACGGTGTGAGAGCGCGACAGAGTGCGGTGCTGGGCGGAAAGCAGCGCCAATAGTTTAGGTATTTGCTTTTTACGGTGAAAATAAAGGTAATTCAAAAAAACTAAATAACATAAAACCTGCTTTATAGTTAGTTCAGTTAGTATGCGAAGTTTCATGATCTAATTTGAAGTATTTTTTTAATACCAGCGGTTTATTGTTCGGTATGGAGGTAACTTTGGAATTGTTTTCTATCGAGAAAATTTTATGGAATCGTGTTTTCGTCTAACATAGTACTTAACATTAATCCTCAACTTTAGCATATATTTATTTCAAAATTAATGCTGCGGTATTTTCGACATAACGGAGGATCATGATAAGCCATTTGAGGTAGTATAGGCCCTTAACACTCGTGGCGCTGCGTGACATAACAACAACAATGCCGTCGGATACAGAACTACGTCAACATAGGATGCAAGAGCGACCTCGAGGTTCTGATTAGTTAGGTTACTTTAAACCCTTTACACAGAAATAGGAGCTCCGCGAAGCGGGGCTACATCTGCACCCTAATTGCGTTACACGCTATCAATCACAATCTGAATCATTTTGAAGGATGTTGCTAATCCATTGCTTTATATGTTAAATAACGCAATGAATGTTGCTGAACTGTCAAAATGAAAATCATTCCTACTGTTAGTGTGTTACGCAATGACTCCGCTGCAGGTCATACACGTACCTACGCCGGTTGCGTTATTTGACCTTTTAAAGAACACGACCAATAAGGTCACTCTCCACGTCGTCCTAGGGCGTCCCATCTCGGCGTTTCCACTCACATAATACCTTGAACAAACCGAAAACAAACTTGTAAGACGTATCTCTTACAAGTTTGTTTTCGGTTTGTTCAGTTTGTTCCAATATGGCGTTTAAAACTTTGACAGTATGTATCTACTGTCAAAGTTTCAAACGCCATATTGGAATTCAGATCACAAAATAGATAAATTATTCATGTAAATGTCGCAGTCCCGGTCCTGTCAGTCTTGGCCAGTCTGTGGTCGTGTTGTTCAACATTGTCGCATATTTTACGTATTTAGAATTAAAGCATTAGGTACTATTTGTTATAGGTAGCTTGTGTTTGCTTGTCTGTATGTTTGCAGGCATGTTTCTGTTATATTCGACGCAGACACTTCGTGTGCATTAGTTTTTAGTTGTTAGTTTTTAGTGTAATTATAATGTATGTATTTATAGTATTTTTAAGTCATATTAATATTCTATTGTATGTGTTTATATGGGCCTTGATGCCTGAAATAAATGGATAAAAAATAAAAATAAAATCAGAAAAGTATTTTCTTTTAATGCTATAGGTACGTCCGTAAGTACTAGGCCAGGCGTTGACACCACAAGTAAACTTTAGCGAAACAGCTGATCAGTCGGTCGATTCTGTAAAAATCTCACCGTGAAAACTTAGGTGAAGTGAGTTTGTTTTTGCTAGGAATTGACACTATTGACAGCTCACTCCACGCTCACTTCACTTAAGTTTTCACGTTAAGATTTTTACAGAATAGCATTACAGGTAGCCCTTTCGAGTGTTATTTACATTGCAATATTATAACACAACACACACGCACACACACAAACACCGAAACACTCGAACGTGGTTAATAAATCGAACATTCAATATATCGTACACTTACATTCACATCGAGTGTTTAGACGTTCGATTTATAGTGGTCGATCAATTGATATTCGATTATTTGGCATTCGATTTGGCATGGTATACCCGTACTAAGTATTTAAGTCGATTTGAAATTTTCATTCAATACCTAAGATTGAGTGTGGATGGCTAAACGACAGTCGTAATAAAATGTAGAATTTAATTCTGAGGGTTTTTATGAAAAATCTGACTTTCGACGTCGCAAATAATAGAATGTGGAAGTATTTCAGTCGCAGCCTTGTTCCTCCCAAGAATGCTGAATACAGGCCTCGACCTCTCCTATACGTGCCATGCTCCCCTGGTCTGTTCGAGCCTCATCCAGGTCTTCCCTGCAATCTTCTGTAGGTCGTCGATCCACATGTAAATTAATATAATTTCTTAAATAGCTGACCTGACATACATTGTCCTGCCTGAACAGCGCCACCTCTCGCCAGTTCAAATTGTGAATCTAAATTATCCAGGTAGGTATTCACCGATTTTGATAACATGTTTTGCGTGTTCTAACACACGCGGGTTAAAATCGGTCTAGTCTTTTAGGAGGACTTCTGTGATATACACACGTACAGAAGAATTAAATATATAAAGATTCTGTTCGAATTCTGAAAACAGGACAACGTGTGTCCGGTCAGCTAGTGTTAAATAATAATAAATTAAGTATTTTTATTTTTATTACAGGTAAAATATAAAAGAACATAAGAGAAAATATTGTAAACTAGATACGGAACAAACCACCTTGGACTTGGCTGATTTTATTGGCATAACTTAGGCAAATCAAAGATTCTACTATTTTTTACAAGCAAATCCGTGCAAAAAAGCAGTATGTCTCACGTGTTGTTTTTACAAAACCGGTCGAATTAATATTCCGAACATACCTATCTCCATAGTGGCTTCGCACATCAAAACCAACCTTATTGCTTTCTGATAGAGTTGCTTATGAGTAAGCAGTGAAAGTTGCTATAATTAAGTATATCTTTCTTAGAACAAAACTGGTGTTTATTTCTAGTCAGTAGTTCTATCGCCATTCGTGTGAGATGTAGATTTCTTAGAGATTTTATAATAATTATATCACTTATGTCAATAATAACATTATTACATCATTGATGTCAGTGGTGTTAAGTCGCGAAGTTAAGTTGGAGTGAATTTTGTGTGGATAAATGTCAAAACAAAGGATTTCGCCGTTTTTAAAACAAGTAAGTTTGGTGATATTTAATTTTTAGGTAAAAACACGCGTGTTTCGTAATTTTGTACGACTTATTTAAAGTACTATTATTTCTTTGAAAGTGTTATTATTAATAACGTGAATAAACAATAAATAAATAAAAATAAATAAAATATTTTTAATTCAGATTTCAAGAATCCATAGGTAGGTACATTATAAATAACAATAGGTATTACATAAATGACAACAAAAATTTAAATGAAGATTTAAAAAAAAAATATTCAAAGCCTTGACTACCGAGATTACGACTAAGGCCGCATTCCACCAAACTTTAATACCTAGAATTAGTCTTATCCTGAGAATAAATTTTGAATTTTTGACATTTTCCCATACTAGAACTGTTAGATGTCAATTTTATTCTACGTATAAAATTTATCTGACTTTGGTAAAATCAGCCCTAATAGAGAAGTATTGTTATTATTTTAAATTGGGATAACGACAGGAGAATGGTGATAAAACAAAGCCTTGAAAATATCATTGAACAATTTACAATTTACGAATGTAAGAAGACATTTAAAATACTTAGGTACTTGATATAAAAATGCAATGTCTGAAATAATCAGAAAAAAACTATGAACTAAGTATATAATATTTATTTTCCTCGATTTGCAGTCAGTTTAGGTTTCTGTAAATAACGTGTCCGTGCAGCTTTGCTAGTTATTAAATAGGTAACAACAGCGCCAATAAAGCATTTTCATGTCTCATACTCGGAAAGTAGTGCTTGTTTGATCCGAAGAGCGGGTGGAAAACGCTGCTTCCCACCCTTGGGCGGGAAAGACTCATAGTAATTGCTTTCCCTCCCTAGGGCGGGAATGAAATTTAAAAATAGAACTATATTTAGTTAGGTAGTCAGCTCAGTCAGACATACGACACTATGATTATGTAAATATTTATTATGCTACCCATCAAATCTTATGAATGTGCGTTAATTAGGAGAGTTGGATAAAAAGCTCATATGTTAACGCCATTAAATCTTTCATATTTAGCGCAGAAGTTAATAATTTACCTTGAATAAATTCAACATACATAGGTACGATAATCGCCATTTTGATGTCAGTTGTGGTCGAGGCTAAAAAACATAAAAATTGGGTTTTCGAACATCCTAGCTTTACCATATATGGGGCTGTCAATATACATCATTTAATTATTTGACGAATTTATCCATAGTTAAAGGTAAATAAGTAGTGGTAATGAAGTTTTTTTGATATCCAATGTCGAAGTTTCGCGCCAATCGTGTGTGTTTACATTTTTACTTTTCACCAATTTCACACACACAGATGTAGATAAGATTTAAAATGTAACAAATGTTATTGATAATATTATAAACAACACGAAAATGCCCAGGTTTTAACGTAATATTCAAACACAGGTTCAATAATACGTATTAATCATTACCACTACTCAATTTGTGTTCAAAATCGCCGACCATTATTGTTTTTTTTTTTATTGCAATGATGTGTGAAAGCGATTATTCCAAACAATTTTTTTTTTAAATTTCAATTGACTCGAGTAATTAATATGACGAATGTAATCGATATTTGAAAATAAAATAAAATTATTTTAAGGAATAAATACAATAAGCATTGTTTATAATAATGATTTATGCTTTTCTAATATCATTATAATCTCTTGTAATATCATGTCAATAACAGACAGACAATTGGTACCTCATTTACTGAATTTCGCGCCGAAATGCTTCTATAATTGAATTTATATTCGGAATGCGCTCGCTGTTTAAAATGATTTTAATTTATTGGACAATTATTTATTGTGGATTTTATTTTTGATACTTTCTAATAGTTTACTACAGAATTCCCAGTAAACATTTTTTAGGTAGGCTTACCAGAAGTTTTTTTGAGAATGATGATAATTAATTAATTCTATAGATTGGATATTCTGCAAACACTTTACATTTCAATACATTTTGTTAGTTTAAAGAGTTTTTATTCAGATTCTACAATTTTTTTTATTGCGAGTATCGATTAGGCTGTATGCAAGTTTTGAATCGAAATAAGAAAGTTGGGTGGACGATCAGCACTAAAAAGTGTCACGTCGCAACACAATTTTTAGTAAATTTTATCAAGATTATCGTGTTTTCTAAGTAATTTATGAAAAATGGTAAAAGTAAGAATGCAGACAGAATGATAATAATACGGGCCCTAGTAAGCGGGAATCTACTCATGTGGCGGTGACGTGGTGTGTTCCATACTTCAAATTTAAAAAAGACTAATAAATAGGTACCTATTATTCATGTAATTATTATCAATAAATATTTTAGAAAAACTACTATTTTTGACTTTCCTTAAATTCGAAATGAAAAGTAGAGTGTTTAACGCGGGTGAAAGTCATAAATTCCCACTCGGACTATAGCCGCCCTCGCTGCGCTCGGGCGTCTAAATGCCTCGTATGGGAATTGATTCCTTCCGACCCTTGTATAACAATCTACTATTTTTGTTGAATTCAGTCGGAATTAGTTAGGTTTTGTCAGTTTTAATTTTAATCCTATTCATTTCTAGGCACAAAATAAGTAAAATTGGAGAAGTATGGGGGAGATATTATTTGCCCAGCAGTGGGGCAGAAAAGGTTAACAATTTTTTTTTAATGTAGTACCTAGGTATGTTTGACATTTTATTCAGTAATCAGACCAAAGAGACGTTGGATGGACTGTGTGAATAACGACATGGTTAGAAAGGGAGTGACTATCGAGATGACGACTAATCTATCTATACATATAAAATTCAAAGTCCTGACTGACTGACTGATATATCAACGCACAGCCTAAACCACTGGTCCTAGAGACATGAAATTTGGAGTGTGTGTTCTTTGTGAAGAGTAGGTATCCACTAAGAAAGGGTTTTTCGAAATTCCACCCCTAAGAGGGTGAATAGGGGGAAATTTGACGCGGACGAAATCGCGGACAGAAGCTAGTAGAGAAGTATGGAAGAAACGACATGTTGCTCCGACCCCAAAATGAATGTTGATAAATCAGCTATCATACCTACTGACATAAAATCCTGTTTTAAAAAATCGTACTTTATACCATTGATATATTAAATAGATATAAATATTAAATTTCAATGCTCTAAACAGACTGAGTGACTTATAAAACGATGCAAAATCGTAAGATTGAATACATAATTTACATAATAATAAAAATGAACCGTTACGCTTTGATTGCTGTGAAATTAATTAGCTACAGATAATGGAATAAATAGAATTTGTTAACATTCGAGTATGACAGCATAGATACCACAATGATTGCGTGAAACCTTAGGAGTTGTGATTTGACCTGCATTGCTCCGTCGCTGGGCTAGTGGTGTACGTATGTATTTAGTCATTTATATTCCTAGGGGTTTAATATGAGTTATTCCGTTCTGATCCCCTGAACCCCCCTCCTCCCCCCCCCCCCCTCCTCCTCGATTCCCTGCTTATTAGTCTTCTGTTTTAATCTCTGTCTTATCCACTATAAACTTTCTCATTCCGGGTTGATCCGCTTTTTAACACGCTTTTATTAGGACGACCTGTATGTAACTAACTATGTAGTGGAATCTAAGGTAATTAATTTAACCATCTTCCAAGGGTCGTAGCGTAATGAAAATTGACAGCTGTATGTAGTTCTGATGACAATACAATAATATGGTATTGTCGAACTGATCTGATGATGGAGCCGGAAGATATGAACGGGCACTTCATGATGGAAAATCGTATCATAGCTGTTTAGGATTTCTTAGAAAAGTCTTGTAATGAACTTTGACCACGATTAGGTTTCATTTTTTGTTTTTACGTGCATTTATAAAAGCGTGTATTTCTAGTGTTTTTTAAACTATTAATTTATTATTTTGTTTTTGATCCTGAAGGATCGTCAGCAACAGAAATAAGTACAGGGTTTATTGAAATACATAAGTTCGTAATTCTTGAAACGTGCATGGTATAAACGTTGATCAAAGTCAGACAGTCGGGCTGGTCCACAAATTCAAAGTCGCTCAGCCCGCTGCGCTGTTGAGCGGGCTATGCTCAGAGTTTCTTTGATGGATAAAATCATACATGCAGTTATCTGGAAAAGGACCGGAGTTACCGACATAGATTGCAGAGTAAGCAAATTGAAGTGGCAGAGGGCTGGCCATGTTTGTCGAAGGACCGATGGCCGGTGGAGCAGACGAGTCCTAGAGTGGAGACTGCGTATCGGCAAGCGCAGTGTGGGACTCCTCCCAGCTAAGATGGAATGGACGGATACTTACACTAGTTGACAAATTGGATGCGGAAAGCGGAGGACAGGGTGTTCTAGCACAGTCTTGGACAGGCCTATGTCCAGCAATGGACTTGTGACATTATTTTAGAAAAAATATTTTTTGACTTTTAATCGTCTCTTAACATTAAACAACGTTCATAATAATAACCCTTTTTTACATAAAGAGGTTCAAATTAACAGGAATAAGATGAGGATTGGCTCGTTGGTCTAACTAATGGTTGCTAGCAGTGCTGCTGAGCATAAGGTCCTCGGTTCGATTGCCGGGGGTTTACCAGGGATTTCTCAGTAGCAGACCGGGGTCTTTGTGCTCATTTGATAGGACTTAAACATAACTGGCGAAATGTGGGTGTAGGTACTATAGGTACTCGTCTGTCTGTCTGTCTGTCTGTCTGTCTGTATGTCTGTCATGTGTCCCTTCTGGGATTACAGGCATGATGCAATATTATGTTAAGTATGTTGTGTAAAACAAGGTCGATGTGTTGGACATTTATTTTAAGGTAAGTATAATTAATTTTGCCGTTTTGCCAAGGCTCTGCAGACAGTATAACGAAGTATCGAAGCTTACCGAATTGGATATTACATGCAAACTATCAAAGTTTAAAAAAAAGCAAGTCCTAGTATCCAAGTAATATTTTTTCTGTTTACTTCTATGGTTATTCTTTAATTATTAGTTTATTTTATTTGAATTTGTTTGAAATTGGTTTGTATAATTTTTTTTGTGCCCATATTGTTTTTCTTTAGCTTTTGCTTTTAATTCTGTTTTCGTGTGTTGTATTGTGATTTATTTTAATGGGTTCGTCCATGTAGTGAATGATGTGTGGTCGCCTATAATTGGAACACGCACGCTTGTATTTGTCCCTGTTCATTACAACATGCATGTAACTGTGTAGTAGATCCAATAAATAAATAAATATATGGTATGGATTTCTACCCACATTTTTATTTGAAAGCTAGCTAATGTGTTGCAATGCGTTTTTCATTATTTTGTTAGGAACCATCTCTGGCGCGCTCACAACAATCTACCTAAGTTTCATCTCAATCGATCGAGCCATTTTCAAGACCAACGCACGGCAATTGATTTTTATATAGTAGAGAAGGAGATAAAAGATGAATAGTCAATAAGTACTCAGTCCCTCGAAGGGTGACAATGATTTCAATCAAATCTATAGGTATAATATGACATGTAATGTAAGTATATTAACAAAATACCGGGCAAGTGCGAGTCGGACTCGCGCACTAAGGGTTCCGTACAAGTAGGTATGCGGATAGTTTATCATGAAAAAAAAAACAATTTGTAATGACACTACAAATTTACGGTTTTTGGATTTTTTCCTATACTTACTTGTGCTACATGACATTTTTCTTGCCAAATTTCATGATTCTAGGTCAACGGGAAGTACCCTGTAGGTTTTGATTCCGGAACATAAACGCCCGTAACTTTTGATTGCGTTGACATAGAAGTTTGATTTTTTCACTGTTTCAAGGAATGCAGCCCTGAGCATTTGATATTAATTTCAACTTGATAGCTCCATGCGTTTTTAGAAAAATGGTCTTGACCGACGGATAAACGGATAACGAAGTGATCTTATAAGGATTCCGTTTTCATTTTGAGGTACAGCACCCTAAAAATACAACATACATAATGAATGATAGATAGAAGATCAGGGGGCCTAAAAAAGCCACTTTTGAGAATCATAAAAGGATAACATTATGAATTATAAAATGGCGAAGACAGTCAGTGTTTTTCCTTTTTTCGCTGCTCTACGTAGGTACAATCAAAGAGATTGGGATTCAATTTGGATTGTATTGATTGGTATTTTAGCACAGACAAAAAAAATAACTGAAAAATCTTCACCAATGGGATTTGATACGATTAACTTTACAGTTAACTGTCCATTCTCCATTATGATTCTGCCAAAGTAGCCTTTTTAGATCCCCAGGTCAATTCTATTCTATCTATACACGTTTATATTAACTTGATACCACTTTTCCGAACATCAATGATTAATCTCGGGGTTTCGGGAAAACCGACCATTCTTATAAATGCAATCATATTTTTTAGGTCCATTTTAACTTAATTGGTTGTGTTGAGCAGGTTTAGAAGCGTCATCATCTGCCTGCCTTTTCATGTTAGGTTCTAGTTACTTTCCAGCCTAGCCGGATGCAGCTGAATACTAGTATTTTACATGGAGCAACTGTTTATCTGACTACCATAACCCAGTTACTACCCTTGGTCTAACTGGTTGCTGGTTGGTGGCTGGGCAGGTTTAAAAAACCGGCCAAGTGCGAGTCGGACTCGCACACGAAGGGTTCCCTAGCACGAGGCAAAAACGCCGAAAAAACACGTTTGTTGTATGGGAGCCCCCCTTAAATATTTATTTTATTTTGTTTTTAGTATTTGTTGTTATAGCGGCAATAGAAATACACAATTTGTGAAAACTTCAACCGTCTAGTTATCGCGGTTCTTAAGATACAGCCTGGTGACAGGCAGACGGACGGACGGACAGGGGGACGGACAGACAGCGAAGTCTTAGTAATAGGGTCCCGTTTTTACCCTTTGGTTACGGAACCCTAAAAACCAGTCGAGTGCGAGTCGGACTCGCGCACCGAGGGTTGCGTACAAAGTAGGTAGGTATGTAAATAGTTTATGTATGTTGTGTTGTATGTTTATGTATATATCGTATGACCTAGTAACTGGGTGTCGGAGGTCACAAAGACAGTCGCTCCATTTAAAATACTGATATTCAGGTGCATCTGGTTAGACTGGAGCCGACTCTAACATAACTGGTTGGGAAAAGGCTGGCAGATTGAGTTGTTCCAATTAAGTGATGAAAAATGCCATTGTGCTCACTAGTTCCTTTAACAGTTCCTTTGAAGGAACTACTGAGAATTTTTAGATCAGTAGTTCCTTTGCAAAAGCTATATGAACTACTGAGACTAGATAGTTCCTTTAGCAGTTCCTTTGAAGGAAACAAACATAATAAATATAAAACTCAATTTTATTTTAGACTTAATTCGATCCTATTTAACAAATCGACAACAAATGACATTAATAAGCAGAGTTAATTATACAACCAAAAAAGAAGAAACATACACATCTATGAAGCGCTATGTGACATACGGTGTCCCTCAAGGCACCGTAATAGGTCCACTTTTATTTATTATTTACATTAACGACTTTCCAAATGCAACGAATCAACCTATGACATTATTTGCTGACGATAGCACTGTTACAATTGCGTGTAAGGACATTAACCATTATAACTCTGACATTAATAATTCCTTGACATCTATAATTTCATGGCTGAATAATAATAACTTAAAAATAAATTTAACTAAAACAAATATAATGCACTTTGGACAAAGACTACAAAATTCTCAAAATATACAATTGACTTATAATAACTACACAATAAAAGAAACTACTACGGCTCGTTTTCTTGGCTTAACTATTGACAGTAAGTTAAATTGGAAACAACACATACAATTACTATGCAAAAAGGTCAGTAGTCTTTCATACGCACTATATAAACTTGCTCAAACCATCCACCATAATGCACTACTGTGTGCATACTACGGGCTTGTTGAATCCATCCTGTAGTGACAAATGTATTTAATTGAAGATGAAGGATGACATTTAAATTGTAACACATAATAATAATTCTATATACGACTTATTAACTGACTTAATTTGTAAATTGTTTTAGACTTTATTATTTCATGACATTTACTATTTAGATATTTCATTTTGACATTTACTATTTAGATTCATTGCATATAATAATTAATATTTGTACACCAGTTGTGGTAAAACATGTTGATACAATCGATAAATAATGTACCATCTATAGTAAACATCCATTTTTGCATGTATTATTATGACCTACACATGTTTTGACAAATAAAATGATCTTTATCTTTATCTTTCAAAAACATACATATTAACAAAGGGAATTTCTACTCCTTAGACGCGGTAATATCCTTAGAGTAGGTAGACCGTACATTTTTGTTGTTATCGAGCACACCGTCGTTGTCAAACCAAAATCTGCTATGTTCCGTTTTTTGAGGTTTCAAGATTTTGACCACAGCTTATAGGTCACTGCCTTATTTCTCATATAAAAGAACTGCTATGTGCTTATGACCACCAGTTGTGGAACTATGGCCTCGGAATAAAATGTGCTATGTGCAGGAGCTAAAACTTTGTCAAAACTTCTTTTGTCAATATCTCAAAAGTATACTTTTTGCACATAGCAAGTTTTGGTTTGACAACGACGACACGCTGTGCAATTTACTAAAAATAACTGCAAATAACTAACGTAATTCAGGTTGCGATACAGTATTCTAACGTACTTACATAATCAGAAGAAGCTAGGCTAGACAAATAAAGATAATTTATGGAGTAACATCACGACCGTGACAGACATTCATTTTTTAAACGTTTGCGAAATGTTAATTAAACGTTTGCAAAATAGTAGCTAACTGGAGTGAACTTAATGTAGCTAACTGGAGTGGGCTTAATGTAGCTAACTGGAGTGGGCTAAATGTAGTTAACTGGAGTGGGCTTAATGTAGCTAACTGGAGTGGGCTAAATGTAGTTAACTGGAGGGGAGCTTAATGTAGCTAACTGGAGTGGGCTAAATGTAGTTAACTGGAGTGGGCTTAATGTAGGTAACTGGAGTGGGCTTAATGTAGCTAACTGAAGTGGGCTTAATGTAACTGAAGTGGGCGTAATGCGTGCACTGACTGGACAGGTCCACTCAATCTGTGTGGTTCTTTCCTCAAAAGATCATTTCAGACACTAATCTACATGGTTCTCAAAGATTATGTCCGGATTTTTTTATATACACATTGACATTGATGAATTTTATTTAGACAATGACATGAATATTTACTTTGTAAAGTATATTTTTCATTTAATTATTGTGAATGTGAGGACTATGTGGGTCATTTTTTTTTCTGTTTTCCTTCATAGTTTTAACCATGATCTGGCAGTTTGAGTAATTTACGCGGCCTACCCAAATGTCCTTTCTTTGGTATTGTTTGTCGAATCGTTGAGCTCCTCAATTTCTGAGTTGAGCTGCACGATTTTTGACAAATGCGTGCACTGATTGGACAGCTCCGCTCAATCTGTGTGGTTCTTTCCTCAAAAGACCATTTCAGACATCAATCTACATGGTCTTCACACGATCTGACCAAGGTTTTGTCTGGACTTTAAAAGAGACTGTGACCACTGAGTTTGTTTCGGCCTTTCTTCTCAGAGTAGTCAGATAGGAAACGCCGACCACATCTAGTTTAAAAAATATGATGACGTGTAAAAGTGTTTGTAAAAACCTACTTACAGAAAATAAATCATTTATCATTTGTAGCTAACTGGAGTGGGCTTAATGTAGCTAACTGGATTGGGCTTAATGTAGCTAACTGGATTGGGCTTAATGTAGGTAACTGGAGTGGGCTTAATGTAGCTAACTGGAGTGGGCTTCACCATTCCGCGCTTTTTATCATGACATCATCACAGCTGTATCCCCCGAAGGGTTAGGCACAGGTGTACCTATAGTACCTACCTAGGTACACCCACATTTCGTCAGTTATGTTGAAGTCTCATGTAATAGGGGACGAGCCTATTGCCGAACTAGGCATAAATCTAGACTCCGGACTGCTACTGAGAAATTGACAGACTTTCGGGTTGCTGACTACCCGTGACGTCTGTCAAAGATCTGCGAATGACAGCCGCGTCCAACTTCTTAACGTGCTAACCATCGGTCAAACCGTGCGGCTGTTATTAATAAGCCACGAGCCCCTCTATCAGTTCCATCAATTCCTTATAGATGATAAACTGACTGCTTCGTTGATGTGATGGTCGCAAGCGGAACTGCTGAGCTTAAGGACCAGCAGGCAATTGCGTAACACGCTATCAGTAGCAATGGGTTTAATTTTGACACTTAAACAGCATTCATTGCGTTATTTACGTTGTTGAACAAAATAATTGTTGAACATATGAAGCAATGGATTAGCAATATCCTTCAATTAGCGTGCAGAAGCCTCAACGAAATCTAGAACTTGTTTTAAATCCTACTCATTTTGCTGCTTCCAGTGTTTCGTGTCCGCTACGGTATCCTTCACCACAATCGGGCACGGCTCCATTGTGGGCTTCCCTGCGATCCTGCTGCCTCAACTGAAGGAACCTGGCTCTCACATCACCCTCACTGAGGACCAGGGGTCATGGATAGGTAAGCTATCATTTACAAGATGCTGTTTCCGTTTCATCTGTGTTGACACATTTTCCTACTACGACCAATGTCTTACTGTTTCCGGTCTATCAATGCCAGATAAAGCCAGTTCGTTTGCTCAACTTTCTTTCCTAGGTTTAGATAGTATTTCTCAGGAATGCTGAACGCTTAAAAGGATTGGAGACTTGCTTGAAACCTATTTCGTCGAGCTTCATAAGTTTTCAGCATCCCTTACAAGTAGTATCTAAACGTAGGAACTAACATTGAGTAAACGGATTTGTAGTCATATTCCGTATTTAATATGTACTACAAAAACTACTGTACCTACCGAATTCACACAAGAAACAAAATACAGACTGTTTTGATTGCATTCAAATGTTAATTACATGCATACTTAATGCTAATGATACCTGTAAATCTACTTTAGTATTGTAAATTATTTATAATGCATTGTGACGTTAACTACTAGGTACCTAAGCCACCATCAGTACATGTTTAAAGGTCAATCACATATTTATATTTCAGACCAACAATAGGCTAAAATCTAGTTATCCACCACAGACAGACAGATCAATGTTTAATTACTTAACGAAATAACGATCTAGTGAAAGATAAATACCAGATTAATGTGTGGGACTGGAAACCCGAAACAAAGTCTATGGAGTTTTCCACATCAAATTCTTAGAATTTGAAAGTTACCTAAGGAATGTTTCTATAAGAAGTCAAATGTCTATTTAAAGTGGTAGGTGTATCTACTAAGATTTTGAAAGTAGGTACTCCATGATTTTTATCACGACACGTAAACCAACTACCACAAATTATAAGTCTTAAGTTTTGAATACTCTTAGCTCCAACATTGAATTCTCTCTATTTTTCTTGTGTGTAACTCTGGGTATGCCTACCGATACTAAGATTAGTATTTGTAAAACGTGCACATACATTCATTATTATCATCGATCTAAGTCGTAGGTTGTGACGATACGATCTGAGTCCAAAATACAATTTTAATTCATCATCTACCTAGGTTTGTACCGTGGCAGAATGCAGCTGAATAAGAATGCCAGTATTTTTCTTTACACTAACATATTTTGTATACATTTTAGCATCAGTGACAGCCATCACCCTGCTGCTGGGCAGTTTCCTGGCGCCGCCAATCATGGGCCGCCTGGGTCGGAGAGTGGCGCACTTCGTGGTCATCGCCAACATCCTCGTCGGATGGACCGTCATACTGCTGGCTAAGAGCTTTGAAGTAAGTATAGAAAGCCGATTCCACACTAATATTATAAATGCGAAAGTTAGAAAGGGAGTGACTAGTGAGATACTCGTAAAAGAGTGTCCGTGGAGGTTCTGCCGATCTTCTCCATAGGTACCTTCTACGCTTTGGAATGGGCAACTATCTTCATCTTTCTGACTGACCGACCCCTTGACAAGTCAAAAGTGCCTGAAATTGGTTTACTTGAAATAAATGCTTTGAGTTTGACTACCGAGATGACGACTAATAGAGTAGTATGGGAGAAAAAGACATGTTGCGCTGACCTCAAATAAATTGGTATATGTGCAGAAGAATGATGATTATACCTAAAAGCAGAAATAACTCTCCATCTGTATGTCTATCGGTCTGGGTGTCTTCATGCCTGAACGGATCTAAATGAAAGACACGGATAGACCATGAACTGGGTTGGGAAATAGGTTATTTTTTCAAAATTTACAAGAAAAAAAATTTGTCGAGCCTTTTCCCAACTATGTTGGGGTCGGCTTAAAATTTACAAGAAAATAGAATTGTGTAAGAAAAATACCGAAGAAAAATTAGCCACTTGATAGTTATAGTTTAAAGTTTGTTGAAACTTTTACTCTTTTTGAGTCGATGACAAATGTAAAAATATGAGTTGAACCACTGACCTCTATCATACAAATACAGGTCAGTGGGTCGAACCCAATAGGCTACGCGAATCGCGGCATCCTTGTTGAAACTGGCAAGAAAAAATAACCGATCAAAACTTATTTTCTGTTCCAGGCAATAATCGTAGGAAGAGTAATCCACGGCATGTCTTTCGGCCTGATGCTGCCTCTTCGTTCAGTCCTCCTCGGAGAGTACACCAGCCCCAAGAACAGAGGAGCCTTCCTCACCATGGTCTCCGTAGCCCAAGCCTTCGGGATCCTGCTCGTCCACCTCATAGGATCCCTGGTCTCTTGGCAGAAGACCATCCTAATCCTCATTGCGTTTCCTCTGGCCAGTCTCCTCATGACATTCTTCACCCCTGAATCTCCGAGCTGGCTTGCCGCGAGAGGGAGGTATGAAGACTGTAGGAAGACCTTCCGATGGCTCAGAGGCGATGGTGAAGAAGAGGAATTGGAAGAAATGATCAGAGCAAGATGTGAATCGATAAGAGCTCCAATTTCCAACTGTAAAGATCTTATGCTGCTCTTCAAAAAGAAGGAGTTTTACAAGCCGATTGTGATAATGATACACAGCTATTTAATGGGAGAATTTTCCGGTGGTGCCCTTATGTCTTGTTACTCTACGACAGTCATCACTCACCTGGCTGGTCCTGAAGTAGATGCTCATGTGTGGATGATAGCTTTGGATGCTCAGAGGAATATATCAAACATTATGGCAGTATACGTCGTCAACAAAGTGAAGCGGAGAACGATGTTCATGACCACTGGAGGTCTTTGTATCCTGAGTAACATAGCCATAGCTTGCTATGTTTACGCTAGACTTCAGGGATGGTTGACCTACACAGCAGTGTGGCTGCCAATTTTACTGATCAATATACAATTCTTTACTGTAGCTGTCGGTATGGTTTGCCTTCCTTATGTAATTGCTGGGGAGATATTTCCTTTGGAGTATCGCAGTGTTGGAGGCAGTATTAGCATCGTATCCATAGCCTCTGGGTATTTCCTGGTCACGAAAACTTTCCCAGCAATGATTGAAAGCATAGGTCTTCATGGTTCTTATGCAGTTTATGCTGCTGCTATGTCATACAACTTGTGCGTGGTCTGGTGGTTGCTGCCGGAGACCAAAGGCAGGACCCTGCAGCAGATTGAGGAGCATTTCAGAGGGAAGACCTTGGTTCCTGAAGAGTTAGAAGTGCGGCAGAGTTTGAAGGATAAAGTGGATGTTGAGAAATCTAAAGATAATAGCTGATGAATCTGGAATCAATGGTATTTTGTGGACTCTCTGTGATTTTATGTTAAATGAGATAGCTTATAATCAAATTGTTGTTATTTTGTCCCTATTTTATTTAGAAATTAGTGTAAAATGAAATATCCGCTACCGAGAAGAAACTTTATATACCTCCTTCCAAATAGCATTTCGTCCTTTCAACCTCATGACAAAATTTAAGCATTTTTTTTGTGAATATTATTGTGTCCCACCGTTTTTCCTTCCAAACCCCCCCTGTCTTCTGCCATTTTGGCCCTCTAAACGTTACCAGATCATCACACAACCTTCGCCGTTGTCTACCTCGACGGCGATGTCCTCCCTCAGGCGTCGAGTGGGTGACGATCTTTGCCTATCTATCCGGGTGCATTCGCGCGACGTGTCCAGCCCACTCCCACTTCAGCCTGGCTATTTTTTCTCCAACATCCGCTACTTGCATGGGTGGTGTTTCTAACTCGATTTGTACACTTAACACCTACAAGTGTTATGTAGCGCTCCATTGCCCGTCGGCAAATCTTGAGTTTGGACTTCTGTTGTTCAGTAAGTGACCAACTTTGTGCACCGTAGGTAAGGACGGCAGGATGCTCATGTCGATGAGTTTTCTTTTAACCATAGTGAAGAACTATCAGTTTAGACTGCCATTCAACGAATCTGCATAGCCTTTTCCCAATTATGTTGAGGTCGGCTTCCACCTCACAAGTCACACTGGAAAACACGCCTTATCATCATCCTCCTGCTCTTATCCCAATTTATTTGAGACCACCGCAACGTGTCCTTTTCTTCCATGCTTCTTTTTAGTCGTCATTTTAGTAGACACCCCCTTTCTAGCCATATCATCTTTCACACAGTCCATCCATAGTTTCTTTTTACAGACCATAATGAAAGTATCTACATTGCAAATTCTACTCTTACAAAAGTTATTCATCATCATTTCAGCCGAAAGACGTCCACTGCTGGACATAGGCCTCCCCCAAGTTGGGGGGGTTTGCCATAATCGCCACACTTGGCAGGCGAGTTGGCGATCGCAGTATAGTATGGTGGTGGAATGCATAGAGAACGCTGCTGCCCATTCTCCGGTACGACCCTTAGTCGTCTTTTACAACACCCACGGGAAGTATGGGGTGGTGCTATTCTTTAAGTCCGGCACCACACAGACAAAAGTTATTATTTTAGTAATATAAGCTGCATAGCATTATTGCTTATTAATAATGTATTGATAACATAATTGAATAGGCCATTTATATAGTACAGCCGGCTTCATAAGGTTAAGAACTTATTTGTTGGGCTTGGTAATACCTTTTATAACAAGCTACCCTCTTTTTTGCTAGATTTGCTTTTGTTTAAAGTTCAAGTAAAATCCAATCTTTGTTCAAAGGCCTATTCCTATCTCCCTCTATTCCTTAGACCTATTCTATAAACGACGATAAGTATAGTTGGTCGCCCTGATTAACCCAAGACAATGTTTATGTTGTATCTCCAGAATTAGCTTACTGACAGGTTATATGAGTTCATAAATAATTGTTTATAATAGTTGACTTTAAGTCAATTCAGTTTAATTTTATTTTAATCTATTATTGACATAATCTACTCATTTCAATGTTTTTAATGAGTTGATTGCAATATGTGGTTAGCTAGCGACCTCGACGATTGATCATATTCTTGCCTGAGCAACCAGCAGCAAGTTCGTCATGCTCCCTTAGATGTTACTGCTTGCGGTAGCGTCGGGGCCGGGTTGCCTCCTTCCCTCAAATATGGCGAGGGGGGAGATCAGCCATTGCTGATCTTTGCGTTATGCTCGTGAACGGGTGCTGCTTACGGTGACTGGTCGTCTTGCTAACCATGGTTTTATTGTTGTTATTAGTAATAACTTGTTTATTGATTTTACTTCGATGGTTCTAGTTTATCATTTGTGACTTCAAGTGACAGCTATGTGAACAGAACCCAGCATTGCATAAATATGTAAGTTGTCACGCCCTATATACCTGGAGGCTTTTATTTAGGTAGTAAGTTTTTATTTACTTTTTTAATTTTTGCTTGAGTACGTATATTTTTATTGTATTTGTTGTTATATTGGCGTGGCTAGCTGACATAATTATGGCAAATAATTTAATTTCATGTTCTGTCTTGTAATGTTAATTAATTACTTTACGTACCTAGTATTGTATACAATCAAGTATTTTCTAACTGAACAGACAACTGTGCTGCTGGGAGTTTGTTGCGCCAGTTATTCTCCCCAGAGAAAGCACGAGGAAGTGGTGAAGGGCGGGTATTTTGAGGGACTGTCATATGTAATTTTGACGTTCGAAAAGTGCTGATTCTCAGCCTAATTTGAATAAGAACTTTTGATTTGATTTCATTGGAAACATCTCTTTCTTATCTTGTTATATAACTTTTAATTTTTATTGATTTACTTACATACTTACGTAAGCAACGAATTGTAATTATAAAAACTATCTTAAGTAGTAACTAAGTATTATAATTTCTTATGATAGGTAATAAATGTGATATTGTTGATATTGTATTAAATTTTTCGGAAAAGCAACGCTCTCTTCTATTTTTAAAGTACCTACACAAAACCGGCGACGGTCAGTATATTAACGGTGAATTAAGTATCCAGTTTAAGTTATGTATTATTCGTTGACCGGTTTCCCTTGGTAATATGCAATATAATTATCGTACTTTCTGTGTCAATGTCATCAAACCAGACTTGTGTAACTTAGGTCTACATGCAAATACCTAAAGGATAACATAGCCAACAAATACATAAAGGTTATGCTGTCGCGTCCACGCAGGTATCCCACTTTACAGGTTTATGCTGAATGTGACCTGTTGACTGTCAGGCAACTACGTGCACCCCAATTTTACCCGGGGTGGGATGGGTAGGGAACATATATCTTCGAACGAAGCACTTCGTAGTTCGTATAATAATGATCGAACTTCACACAGGTAAGTTCGTTTGATCAGGTTCGAAAAAAATTCTGGTCAACAACGTAAATACTTAACAATGAAGAAGTCCCGCAAGATGACAATCCAAAATACTTGGGCATTTACTTGGATCGAAGACTGACATGGAAAAAAAACATATGGACAAAGCGGAAGCAACTAGATTTAAAACTACGCAGTATGAATTGGTTAATAGGACGACACTCACAAATGAGCACACACAGCAAATATATTATTATAGATATTGCATCAACTTTTCGACTTTACAGATACATGTAAAGAAAGGATGTCAAAAAAAATCCAGGAAGATTCACAACAGTTTTTACAGCAGCTCAAGAATTAGAGCTAGTTGAGTATCTATTTCATATGGATTATCTGTTTACGTTGCCAACTCATTACGTTGTCTACAAAGTGCCGTAACCATTCCAAGAATACTGGTCCATTGATCCAACCATTATCACTGCAAGTAGCTGATGATCCTGGTGGAGCTCCATCTGAGTTATGATTGTTAAGAAACAGTTTTAGTCATTGATTGACGTTGACCTAATGTAATTCAGCCCCTACCCGCTTTGCCCAAAAGCCCTACCTGCTTTAGGCCCCCCCTACGGGCAAAACGGGTAATTCGAATGGTAAAGATTTTTGTTATTTTTTTATTCTTAATGTACAAAACTACTAAATATGTCATTTATTTTATAGTCCTTGATAACTAAACATTTCAAAATGTACAAATAAATGTTCAATTTGTATCTATAAACTGTTTTTATTTATCATCAACCTTAGCTTACCCGTTTTGGGCTACTCTCCCCTACACTCGTATCAGACAAAGCAGTGGCTTATTGTTGTGTCAAACAGATTGCCGCGGAGCAGGAAAGCGATAAAAAAAAAAAAAAAAACTACGTAAATAACGCAAAGAATGTTGCTGAACTTTCAAAATGAAAGCTATTCCTACTGATAGTGCATTACACAATTACCTACCCCGCAGATGATCTTGCTCTGTCTATTAACTTAATTGAAGGGCTCCGTCAAGACATAGAACCCCACTCGATTGACCTTATTAACATGAGGAAAGGTCATGCGAATAATGGCTCAGTTGCTCAGTCGCTATGCGATCTAAAAACAGCACGGCTACGCTGTGACTGCAGCTTGCATTAAATTGCAGTTCAAATTATGTTAAGTGAACGTAGTTCTCTATAGTACGACACTCCAACCATAAAGGTTTCATCGATGAACCTAATTGAATGACAAGAACTATAATTTGGTAATTTTTGGCCCACGCACGAGTTTTTACAACAAATGTCCTTTAGTCTTAGGAATGAATTCGTCTTAGTTTGTTGCATTCGTTCAGAAGTTTTGAGTTAGACGAATTTTGCCAATGCATAGATTAGTTTGTGGAAGTGAACATATACCAGTGAACGTCTGGTGCAACTGTTGTATACAAACAAGTCGGTTACTTTGAGCCTTCCTACAATTTAAAACGTTCGAATGATCGTCATTTGTTTTGGTGTAGTTGATTAGGTAACAACAATGATATCTTGTGACTGATGAGGTTTACGTGGTGAGATAAATAAGACCACGAAAAAAATATAACGTTACAACCTATTTCGAGCGGTCATTGTTAATAACAGTGTTTCGGAGTATTCGTATGCCATGTCAAAAGCAATCTACCCAGTCATGTACCAACTATGTTGGGTTCGGCATCCAGTCTAACCGGATGCATCTAAATACCAGTACCTATTTTACATGGAGCGACTGCCTGTCTGATCTCCACAACCCAGTTACTGTGTAAAGGTAAGTCTGCCGTTTGTTTGCCATTTGTGGTGATTATAATTCGCATGGTGACCTGCTATCAACAACTTAGCTATAATCACCAATCCGTTTCTCAAGTATGGTGATTATTTTTCACAAAAGTGATCCTCTAATAAAAGCAATGTAACTGTGATCATATCCGTTGCCTAACTCTGGTGATTAAGACAATCAGTGTAAAATAATAGTGCATTTGTGTCTGTGTGTTGACATTTACTTTATTATGATTATGTAACGAGTTTTTCTTTCTGTTGTCACTGCATTCGGTTTGGCTTGTATGTGTTAGTCTTATTTTTATCATGTCTGATACGAAATGTAGATCAGATCATTGCAAATATCGTGGTTAGATAGCAGGTAACTGCTGTGAGTACATTCACATTGTGACGAGGGAAAATGGCGCGAGGGAAGAGTAGATTTTCGCCATTTTTAAAACAAGTAAGTTTCTTTATTATTAGGATCCTTAAATTACAAGCCTTTTTTAAAATGTTTCTGGTTGGTTTTCATTCTCTCTAAGTGTGGCTAAATAATACTATCAGCCAATAATTTAGATGATAGGGTGTGTTGCTTATCATTTGTTTGATTTTTTATCGATATTTATGCAAAAAGCGTGACAATCGGAATAATGCGTCAATGAGGTTGCGGGTTTGATTTCCGGATCAGGGTTCTTTATCCTGAAAGAAAATTCTGTTGCTCCATTTAAATTAGGTAGGTAATAATTTTATTATTTAGTAGTTGTGAGTTGTTTTATTTGACATCGGACATGGAATTTAATAAAAAGGGATTTCAATTAATATTATAAACGCGAAAGTTTGGGAGGATGGATGGATGAACGAGATGCGTGAAAGAGTAAAAAACATTGTTAGGTCTCTTTCACGCAAAAACTACACTTGAGAGCAATAAAATCGCACACCCCTTGTTGTTTGGTTTATTATTGATATTTGTCTTAAATCTAAAGACATTGTGTAAATATCATTTAGGAAAATGAAAGCATACAAGCTTAGGTTATTTAATATCCCAAAATTAAAATCATTGTCCTATAGATAACTTACGAAAACAACCATACACAAAATTCCCCGAATTCACTCGTTGTTGCTGGCACTACTTGCACCCTTAGCCGCAGGTATAAAATGGTCGGTTTTTTAGGAATTTTATTCAATTGCACACCGAACGTCAACATGATAACACCTCTACTGGAACCATACGGATTTACTGGAAAACCATGGATACTACGCCCGCAGAAGTCACTCAAGTTATTGCCTTGCTTGAAGCAGGACAAAATCAAAGTGAAGTTGCTCGACAGTTAAATTTGAGTCGCTATTCCGTCCGACGTGTATACCAAAGGTTCCGAGAGACAGGTGGCTACATTCGACGACGAGGATCGGGCCGTCGGCGCACAACATCTGAGCGTGATGACCGCTTTCTTGTAACAAGGTCTTTGAGAAATCGACAGCTGAACGCGGTTGAACTGGGACAACAGCTTCAAGAAGTTCGCAATGTCAGTATAAGTCGCTGGACAGTTAGAAGAAGATTGGCTGAAGCAGGACTGACTGCACATTGACCCGCAAATGGTCCAAAATTGACCACAGCTCACCGACAAGCCCGACTACAATTTGCCAGGGAACATTTGAATTGGACGTATGAACAGTGGCGGGCTGTTATGTTCTCTGATGAGTGCAGGATGACTCTACATGGTCATGATGGACGCTCTAGAGTCTACAGAAGATCATCAGAGCAAATTGCGCAATGCTGCATAAGCGAACGTGTTGCTTTTGGTGATGGATCGTGTATGTTTTGGGGTGGCATAATGCTGGACACCAAAACGGACATCGTATTCGTCATTGGGGCGAATACCGGTTCGAGATTGCGTGGACTGACAGGTCAAAGATAAGTGGAAGAAGTGCTCGAAGAACATGTGAGGCCGCTAGCGTGGCTTATGGGAGAAGAATTTCTCCTTATGCACGACAACGCCAGACCGCATGTCGCCAGAACAGTTCGCGACTACATGGAAGATGTCGGAATCACCGCGATGGAGTGGCCAGCTCGGAGTCCTGACCTCAATCCGATTGAGCATGTCTGGGACGAGCTTAAGAGAAGAGTTTGGACAAGAAGCCCGGCTCCTACGCAGCTCCAAGAGCTTCAACTTGCCATTGAAGAGGAGTGAAACGCTATACCCCAAGATTTCGTGGTAAAATTAATACGGTCCATGAGAAACCGATTAAGAGCTGTAATTAAAGCTAGGGGAGGGAATACACCTTATTAATAAACATTTTTAACAATAATTTTATGTTTAATTTCCATCCTCTTTAAAGCGAAATTTGTTCAATTTACGTGTATTTTGGGTTTTGTTCCCTAAAACCCTTTATGGGTATTTTGTATACTGCTTTTTGATATCAATAGAAAGGTAGTGAAATAAACTTTAATTAACATTACAAACTTTCATTTTTAATTAATATTCATGAAAAAAAAACAGCCTTAATTGAAAAAAGTCCAGGTGTGCGATTTTATTGCTCTCAAGTGTAGTAATATTCAACATCTGCCTAGCCTTTTTCCAACTGTGTTGGGGTCGGCTTCCAGTCTAACCGGGTGCAGCTGAATACCTACTAGTATTTTACATAGAGCGACTGCCTATCTGACCTCCACAACCCAGTTACTTATTGGGTAATACGATACCCCTTGGTAAGACTGGTTGTAAGACTTTCGGGTTTCTGACTACCCGTAACGATTGTCAAAGATCCACGAATGACAGCCTAGCCGGGACCAAGTGCTTAACGTGCTTTCCGAGACACGGAGGGGTCTCGGTATGTAAAGATGGTCACCCATCCACAGACCACCACGGCAAGCGTAGCTTAACCCGATCGATCGACTTGTGCGGCTGTTATTATTTAGCCACGGGCCCCTCAAAAAAAAACTAGTAATATTAAAAAGAGAAAAGATTTGTTATTTGTACTTACGTTTGTTTGTTATGCTTTCATGCTAAAACGGCTGAACGGATTTAGATGGTAACATCAGGACATAGGATAATTTTTATCCCGATATTTAAACGGGATCGAGACTTATGCAGGTGAAACCGCTAGGCGCAGCTAGTTAGTAATATAAAGATAATAATTATTAGAAAAGTAGGGGAAGTAGGGAGATATAAGTAATTAAGTACCGCTCCAAAATAATAGAATTACCCAAAAGATTTACCTAATGCTTAGTTACTCTTAAAACAGACTTTTGCTTTAGAAATAAGTCGGTCATTGTGGCAATGCCTAAGTCTAGGAGTCAGTCAGAAGTATTTCGGCTAAAATGGTAATGGCGATGATAACGATTCAGTTACTTACTTCTTACAGTGTTTCGTAACGTCAGCGGTTGGCATCAACCTGATCGGCCATGGCGCCGTGGTGGGCTTCTCCGCAGTCCTGCTACCCCAGCTGCATCAGCCCGACTCCGGCATACACACCAGTAAGGAGGCTGACTCTTGGATTGGTGAGTCTGCTTCTTCTTGTCACGTATCTCTACAAACTATATGAGAATAGTTCACTCATGGTGGGCCGCGCAGCGCCGCGCGGCGTATCTCGACGTAGTAGACACCACCTCACTGAATTGTGTACCTTTTACTGTAGTAGATAAGGTCTATAATTGTATTGCTATCTTGAAATCTGCGCGCTGCGTTGCAAATCTGTTCTGTATCAAAGTTCTGGCAAATCCTCACAGATGTTTATTGGATGTTCCAGCATCAGTGGTCGGCATAACCCTGCTGATAGGCAGCTTCATCGCCACTCCGATAATGGGCCACTATGGACGCAAGGTGGCGCATTACACAGTCAGCGTTGCAGCTCTCGTGGGCTGGTTGACTACACTCATGGCTAATAGCGTCGAGGTACAGAACTACTCCTTATAAAGGGTATAATTAAATATAGTTAGAGAAAACTCCGCTTGGGATGGGATTCGATATCTTGCATAACTAGATAAAATTAAACAAACTGTAGCAGTATCTACAACGCCACATGCGAACTGCGCGTCATACTGACGTCACACAAAATCATGCATCTCGCAAGCAGAGTTTACCGCGCAACTAGCATATAAACATCGGCCGCACATGAGTCATCGGGCAGTTGCCGCCAGACACAACACCCGTCTGGTCGGAGGATCCTCCCTTTTCTATAGAGGACCACCATAAAAAAGACGGAGGTGGCGTCCGGTGGCCGTATTGAGGGGATTGCGCTCTGTAAGAATAGTTCCTCGTTTTGTTACGAAAACACGTATTAACCACCCAAAAGCCCAAAGTTACTAACGGCTTCATGAAGAGTTTTGTTACACATACGGGCTCCAAAAGTTAGTTGACATTATTCCACTTCAGCTGATGCAAATATTTGAACGTTTCTATTTACTTATTCAAGTGCCTTTGACTTATCATAAAAAATTATCAAGTAATCCTTTAGAAATACCTGATATTTTTTTTATTTTAAATCATAATGTGGCATCACAGCTGAAGACAAGTGGAAAAATCTAACCCTAATTGTTGGAGGCCGCTGTACATTAAATTAGTAATATTGCAATAACATTATCCACAACACCTTGCAGTCGGAATAGTGATCATAGTTTGATTTTATTATTCTTAAAATACCTACCCCCTTACTAATAAACGTATCAGACGTAACGTAACGTATCAGATGAATAGTTACACACCGATTTCTCCCTTTAATTTGATTTTTGAAAGAAGAAGACAAAGCGTTGTGTTGCTATACAGACGCTATACAACGTTTATTAGTAAGGGTGTTAGAAAGAAAGATAATTCAAAAACAAATTACTCATAAGAATACCTTACACGTTTCAGGTCATCCTCCTCGGAAGAATCATAGGCGGCTTATCATTTGGCATGATGCTGCCTCTACGCTCCATCCTCATCGGCGAATACACAAGCCCGAAGAACAGGGGAGCCTTCCTCACCACGATATCCCTCACCCAGGGCTCTGGTATCTTCTTCGTCCACCTCGTCGGATCGCTCCTGAGCTGGCGAAGAACTGTCTTAGTCTGCCTCTTCCTTCCTTTCATCAGCCTCGTCATGACACTCTTCACGCCAGAATCTCCAAGCTGGCTGGTTTCCAAAGGAAGATATAATGAATGCAGAGAAGTATTTCACTGGTTAAGAGGTGATGAGGAGGAACAAGAATTAGAAGCCATGATCGAAGCAAGAGTTAATTTTGGAAAGGCTATGAGAACCCAAAAGAAGTTTGATTTAATGTCGACTGTCCAGAAGAAGGAGTTTTATAAGCCAATAATTCTGATGGTTCACGCGTATGGTATGGGACAGTTGTCAGGAGGAGCCAGCACCGCTGCTTACGCCACAACTATCATCAAACTAATCATGAACCCTAATGTCAATGCTGATGCCTGGATGTTAGGACTCGACAGCCAAAGAATCTTAGTAAATACTTTAGCCATTTATATCATAAATAGATTTAAGAGAAGAACCATGATGTTTGCTTCAGGAGGACTCTGCGTGGCTAGTCATTTGGCTATAGTTGCCTACGTATACTCAAAAGACCAGGGTCTATTCAGTTATGAAGCTATATGGATTCCAGGTATACTGCTAAATGTGCATTTCTTCTCAGTTTCTGTGGGTATGGTGCCACTACCAAGCGTGATAGCTGGGGAAGTCTTTCCCCTACAATACAGAAGTATAGCTGGTAGCTTAAGCTTGGCATCAGTAGCTGGTACTTTATTCCTGGTCCTCAAAACCTTCCCTGGTCTGGTAGCAAGTGTAGGTATCACTGGAACGTACTCAGTGTATGCTGGGTTACTGACTTACTGTCTGGTTGTGATATGGTTTTTGATGCCAGAAACCAGAGGTAGAACATTGCAGGAGATTGAGAATGAGTATAGAGGATTGGTGGGCGTAGAGGAAGACAGGCAGTCACTGAAGGCTAATGGGGAGAAGGGATTTAGGTAATCATAGTGAGTGACAAGTTGAAGACGCACACACACAGATTATACCTAGTTTTAAGTGAAAATAACTAGTCCAAGTGATATGTTACAAAAAAAATTGTTTTACATAAATACCGCTTTTTCTTTGAATAACATTTGTATCGTATCCTTTCGAAGATCATCATCTGCCTAGCCTTATCCCAACTATGTTGGGGTCGGCTTCCAGTCTATCCTTTCGAAGATGTGTTAGTTAAAGGTTATGCTTAGTGAATAGTCCCGGGAAATCCCGGAACAAAAGTACCGGAAAATCCCGGAAATTGGCGTCGTATTTGGAACCGGGATTTTTAAAACCAAATCCCGGTTCTTTCGGTACTTTCGGGAAAAGATACTTCGCGTTTCGAATATTTCTAATTTAATAGGATAAAGCCCGACTGCTTAAAGCGTGGAATACACTTGCTACCTAGCATGTACAAGAAGCATGCTTGCTACAAGAGCATGCTGCACGAGGGTGCGGGAGGGGCTGGTGGCGGCCATCGCGTCTTCGGAATGTTGTGCTTTGCGTTGTGTTTGTGGTTTTGGTGGACAGTGCTTCGCAAAAAAGACTCAAACAAGACTGCTTCTTTTGGGCAGAGCCAGCTTACGAAACTAAAGACCGATGATGGCAGGATCGTATCCGCCACAGATAATATAATACTAGCGTACAGATACCCCATCCCATACAAAGAAACGTGACCGCCGTAACTACGTCATTTCTTCGGCCTATTCGGCTTATTTTCTAAAGTGGCTGAGTCCGGCTTGTTTCACTCACGTCGCCGCTAGATGGTGCTAGCAGCGTTGACTCGCTAGCTTGTGGGCCGCGAGCAGTTATTTTACACAAACACCAATAGATGGCGTTAAAACCATACTGTACTTTTGTACTACAAAACTAAAGTCGCCCTGTGACCTTGAAGCTTACGTCGTCAGTCACTCGACTCGGCAATAATAAATTCAAGTTCTTTCATGCATGCCTTGCGATAGCGCATGATTTCTTGAGCGTAGTAATGGTACAGCTAGGTACATGTTTTCCGATGTCCGTTTCAACCGCGCGGCCACCTCATAATATTTTATTAAGTAAACTTTGCCAGGAATTAGTGCGAATTTGTTACTTTACACACCTCTTTTCGTGAATTTGTTACAAAAAAAACTAAGACGCTATGACAAAGAATAGTTGACCGCTAGAACCGCCACTTGCCGTAGTCATCGCTCGTGATTACACAGAAACTACATAATGCAGATAGACGAATGATGCATCAAAAGAAAGGTCTTAATTTGTTCAATTTGTTACAAAAATAAAAAACGCCAAAACGTAAATAAACAAAAAGTTATGCAATATTTAGTTTTCAGGTTACGAGTAGGTAGGTATAATCACCATAAATATCAAATTAATAGAGGCTAATGTGTATGGACAATTTGTTACTAATTTGTTACAGCGAATAAACAGAAAAAAATACTAGAAAGTAGGTTCAATAATTTATTAGAGTTGATTTTAGTTGGCCGCTCGGACGGCAATATGCATAAAATACAATGGCGGTTTAAGCTTAGAGAGTACTAATCGACGGGTAACGTAACCTCGTTTTGATAAATATGGCGAATATAACTGCAGCATTCATATTTTAGAAGATATTTACAAAAAACAGTAGTATGAAACCGTATGAGAGTAGGGTGACCATGATTTTTTACAATGAAGTGTGACTGAATAGGTAGTCTTTATTGGAATGTTCGATATTCATATCTTATTTTTTTAGGGCGAGTGCATACAGGGTTAGTTTTTAAAGACCAGCCAAATTTAAGGGTAGGTATGCTACAGACCATCAAACTGAACAACTTTCTCCATGGGATCCATATCTTAATCGCGAAAAATGTATCAACTGTCCCATAGAAAACTTCAATACCTACTCGACCTAAACGTATGGGATGGCTGAATTTTTATTCGCGATTACGATGTTGGTCCCATGGAGAAAATTGTTCAGTGTGATGGTCTGTACCACACTTTTAAATTTGGCTGGTCTTTGAAAAGTAACCCTGTGTAAATTCATTTTAAGTTAAGGCATCCTGTGGCATACTTTATAAAAGTCACAAATCGATTAAAATTTCTTTATTCAAAATCAACACAAACGCAAAAAATCAAGTAATAAAAGTCAACAAGACAAATATAAAATCTTTATAAACTACATAATATTTATAAATTAACGTATTGTTATTTAAAAAAATTGTGGAAAAAAAATTGTGACACACGGTTGAAAGGTGAACTTAAGTTAGGCGAGATCATAACATTTGATTTAATCGGAGCTGCAGACTCAGTTTTACTCACTGAACTGCCGATTACTATTAACATTAAGGATAATTATTATTTATTAGTTGGTACATACTATAGAATTTATACCAGGCACAAAAATAGGCCATTATAAATGTTATTTTTTAAATAACAATACATATTTTTGTTACGACGACAATTCTTTTAAAATTGAAATAATAAGTAGGTACCTCTAAGAAAATATATCTACATTCTGTGTCATATATTCGTGTCAGTTAATTTATAAATATTATGTTAGTCAATAAAGACTTCATATTTATCTTGTTGACTTTATTACTTGATTTTTTTGCCTTTGTTTTGATTTTGAATAAAGTACTTTTAATCGATTTGTGACTTTTACTTTTATAAAGTATGCCAGAGGATGCCTTAACTTAAAATGTAAGTATTTATATAAGCACTCGCCCTAAAAAAATAAGATATGAATATCGAACATTCCAATAATCACCATTCAGTTTCACTTCATTGTGAAAATTCATGATCACCCTACTCTCATACGGTTTCATAGGTACTACTGTTTTTTTGTAAATATCTTATAAAATATGAATGCTGCAGTTATATTCGTCATATTTATCCAAACTAGGTCACGTTACCCGTCGATTAGTCCTTTAACTAAGCTTAAACCTACTTTTAATAACGAGATAAACGCCATTTTGTATTTTAGGCATATTGCCGTCCGAGCGGCCAACTAAAATCGACTCTAACAAATTATTGAACTTACTTTCTAGTATTTTTTTCTATTTATTCGCTGTAACAAATTAGTAACTAATTGCCCATACACATTAGCCTCTATTAATTTGATATTTATGGTGATATACCTACCTACTCGTAACCTGAAAACTAAATATTGCATAACTTTTTGTTTATTTACGTTTTGGCGTTTTTTATTTTTGTAACAAATTGAACAAATTAAGACCTTTCTTTTGATGCATCATTCGTCTATCTGCATTATGTAGTTTCTGTGTAATCACGAGCGATGACTACGGCAAGTGGCGGTTCTAGCGGCCAACTATTATTTGTCATAGTGACTTATTTTTTTTTTGTAACAAATTCACGAAAAGAGGTGTTTAAAGTAACAAATTAGCACTAATTCCTGGCAAAGTTTCATCAAATATTATGAAGTGGCCGCGCGGTTGAAACGGACATGTTTTCCGGCAGACTTAGTTATTTGTTAGGTTCGGCGTCAAACGTCAACGCAAATTATTATACTTAAATTTATAAGATCGAAATACCCAGCTCTTGAAATGATTAGGTATTTGCTGCAAATTAGATGATTTTAAGAAGGGAGAGTTATTTTTTTAACAGAGTCAGTTTCGAGTGTGTAGAAAACATTTTACTTTCATTACAAGCTGTTATTACTTAACTAAGTAGCAATATTTGGGGATGCAATCTCGTTATCGCGAGATTTCAGCTATTTTTTTAGCGAGATTGATTTCGGACGAAAAAAGGGCGAGATCTCGCGAGTTTAACGAGATTGCACTCGAGCTTCTATACGTCTTATTCGAAGAGCGGACTGACACGGACGGAGTTGCGATCCTGTTGGTTTCGTAGAAGACTGGTTGTTTCTTTCATTTGTTATTTGATAGATACATACGTCAAAGTTAACTACATAAAAGTCTGTAAAAAAATATAAAGACAGTACGTCAAACAATGTTTGACGCATATTGGTCCTATTAGACATCAAACAATTAAAAGTTGCCTGCCAAACTTGTCCTTTAACACAAGCCGGGTCGTCGTAAATGTTACTTAATTTCCAGTGTCCGAGGTGGGAAAGCCAATGTCAATCGTAATAACAGCAGAGTCAGAGTCCGTTTACGTGCCAAAAGTCGATCGAGAAAGAAAGCCGTGTCAATATCCGATTTATGTCCCGCACCCTAATTGCGTAACACACTATTACTATCAATTTGAATCATTTTGAAGCATATTTCTAATCCATTGCTTCATATGTTCAAAAGATGACGTCTGCTCAACAACGCAAATAACGCAATGAATGTTGTTGAACTGTCAAAATGAAACCCATTGCTACTGATAGTGTGTTACGCAATTACCCTGCAGGTCACTATATGGGTGCGCCAAAGTTCACCTAAATTTTCAACTCCGATAATTGGAAATCCGAAAATGTTCTTCCTAAAATTTTTCATCCTAACAATCACAATAATTCCTAACTACTCTGTCTCTAATGTTCATAATTCCGAAGCGTTCAACTTCATAATGTCAGTAGCAATAAACATCTATTATACTTTTATTTGTTTTCCTATATTTTCTCAACATAAGCATCTTTTACACTATTATTCAAAGTCATATCTTTTTTGTTTAGATTTGTTTTTATAGATTTTTTTCTGTTTAGATTTTATTTATAGCGGTAACCAACATAATATACAAAAGTAACACATTTGTAATGACAACTTAGGATGCAAGAGCGAGCGAAGCGAGCTCGGGACTTGGGGCACCCCGACTCGGACAGGTTAGGTTGGAAGGGGATGACGGGGGCTCGAGTGAGCGAGCAAAGCGAGCGAACGAGCCCCCGTCATTCCCTTCGTGTTAGGTTCCTTTAAACCCTGTAGACAGAAATAGGGACGAAGCGGGGCTCCGTCGACTACGCCTAACCACATATTTTTATAGATAAAAAAAAAAACTGGGATTTCTTTTCTCGGCCACTATGATTTTGAGAACTTTGTGGTTTTCAAATTTACACTAAAAAGAGTCTATCCAAAAAAAAAAATAGCTACTATCAAAAAGCGCCGGGTATGGAAGTGCAGTGGTTCCATAGACACAACTGAGTACGTTATGTAAAGCATACCCCCAAATAATAATCATACCCTCAAATTAAAACTATAAATATCATCTTCTAATATTATGGTAATTATGTTTAGGGATAAAAGCGTTATTATAAAAAACAATAGGAGTTTAAATATATTTACATTAATGATATTATTAATTACAATTTTCGGAAACATGAGTGTTATGAACATCGCTGGTAGCACTACAAATAGTATGAATGAAAACTTTAGGGTGAAAAATTTTAGGAAGACTGATCATTCGGATTACAAATCATAAGGAAGAACAATTTCGGGTAAAGAACTTTAGGTGAGCCAATATGGACCCCACTATATACGTGGGGTACCTACGAAAACTCAAACAAAGCGATGTGAAAAGACTTCGTCGTCATCGTGTCGTTGATTTCAAAGTTGAAACTAGAGTAAATATATGGTCCTTGAGTTGAACTTGAAAACAACAAAAATTTCTTTTTTAGGGTTCCGTACCCAAAGGGTAAAAACGGGACCCTATTACTAAGACTTCGCTGTCTGTCCGTCTGTCCGTCTGTCCGTCTGTCCGTCTGTCTGTCACCAGGCTGTATCTCAAGAACAGCGATAGCTAGACAGTTGAAATTTTCACACATGATGTATTTCTGTTGCCGCTATAACAACAAATACTAAAAACAAAATAAAATAAATATTTAAGGGGGGCTCCCATACAACAAACGCGATTTTTTTGCCCTTTTTTGCTCGATATCAAAAATGGCAACAGGTAGGCACTTGAAATATTCACAAAATACTCAGTTGTATTTTAACTTTAATAATAAATAATAAAATTAAAATAAAATAAATATTTAAGGGGGGCTCCCATACAACAAACATGTTTTTTTCGGTGTTTTTGCCTTGTGGTACGGAACCCTTCGTGTGCGAGTCCGACTCGCACTTGGCCAGTTTTTTATGTAATGATTCTGACATGGCTTCAAGGCCTATAGGTATGCCAAAAGTTAACACAGATATATTTTCTACACATCTAAATATATTTTGCTTTCTAATAATAAATATTTAATTCTATCAAAATAGATATGGTAAATGGTAATGTGAGAAATATAGATATTGAGCTTTGTAGTAAAACTCAGAAAATGAAAACAACGCCATCTATATTGGAGGAAATAAACATTAAATGAGTGAGCAAACATTGATTTGTTAAAATCATGGAATTTGGAACTAGGAGCCCATTATTCCTTTTTTTTGTGATAAGGGGATTTTTAAAAACAAGGACATACTTTTTCTATGGTCAAATTTAAACAGATACACAAACTTCAAAAACAAATCGATACATATAACGCCATCTATTGACGCTTTTTTTGAACTATTTTTTCTTTCTTCGCAATGAGACCCCATGGTATCCGCCAAACCTGAGCTGTTGAGAGAGATCGAGAGGTTCTATGGACAGTTATACACGTCAACAAGTAACCCCGTTATGGATCTGGCAAACGACCCAAGAGCTAGATTGACCCGACACTATACCGAAGACATCCCGGACGTCAGCCTGTACGAGATTAGGATGGCTCTGAAGCAGCTCAAAAATAATAAGGCGCCGGGTGATGACGGAATTACGGCCGAGCTCCTAAAGGCCGGCGGAAAACCCGTTCTTAAGGCCCTTCAGAAGCTGTTTGATTCCGTCATACTCGAGGACAAAACACCACAGGCATGGAACAGAGGTGTGGTGATACTTTTCTTTAAGAAGGCCGACAATGCCTTTCTTAAGAATTATAGGCCCATCTCACTTCTGAGCCATGTCTACAAGCTGGCGAGAGTCATCGCAAACCGTCTCGCGCGCCGGTTTGACGCCTCCCGAACAAGCCGGATTCCATAAAGGCTTTAGCACCGTAGACCACATACATACGCTGCGACAGGTTATACAGAAGACCGAAGAATATAACCTGCCTCTCTGCTTAGCGTTTGTGGACTACGAGAAAGCCTTTGATTCGATTGAGACATGGGCTGTGCTGCAGTCTCTTCAACGGTGCCAGATCGACTATCGGTACATCGAGGTGCTGAAGTGTCGGTACGTAAACGCCACTATGGCAGTCCGACTCCAGGATCAGACCTCGAAACCTATCCTTTTGCAGCGAGGTGTGAGACAGGGCTGAGACTATGGAGGACCTCAGTACAATGCTCGATGACCTCAGTAGAGCCTCCGAAAGATGGGTCTTAAAATGAATTTGGACAAAACGAAGGTCATGTCAAATGCCCATGTAACACCCACTCTCATAAAGATCGGAGACACTACACTCGAAGTCGTGGACGAGTATGTTTACCTAGGACAAACTGTCTAGTTAGGTAGGTCTAACTTCGAAAAAGAGGTCGATCGTCGAATCCGACTCGGCTGGGCAGCGTTCGGGAAGCTACGCAATATCTTCTCGTCCCACATACCTCAGAGTCACAAGACGAAAGTCTTTGACCATTGCGTGTTGCCAGTGATGACTTATGGCACTGTAACGTGGTCACTCACAATGGGCCTTATAAGAAGGCTGAAAGTCACCCAAAGGGCAATGGAGAAAGCTATGGAGTTTCCCTGCGTGATCTGATCAGGAATGAGGAGATCCGCAGGAGGACCAAGGTAACCGACATAGCCCGAAGAATTGTCAAACTTATGTGGCAGTGGGCAGGGCACATTTCTCGCAGAACAGATGGTCGATGGGGCCGAAATGTTCTGGAGTGGCGACCGCGTACCGGTAGACGTAGCTTTGGAAGGCCTCCCACAAGGAGGTCCGACGACCTTGTGAAGGCCGCGGGAACCCGATGGATGCGAGAAGCACAGAACCGGTCGAAGTGGAGGTGCTTGGGGGAGGCCTATGTCCAGCAGTGGACGTTTTTCGGCTGAAATGATGATGATGATGAATTATGTTAATAAATAACAATTTAAAAAATGTCGGATCAATAATATTGAGACTGATTAATACTACGCCAAAACTCCACTGTTCCTTTTCTTTTTTTTATAGATATTACGCAAGTTTTAAATTATAATTTGGTTATGCAGAATTGCAATAGGTGTCATGTTGATTTAAATCATTTGTTTGGAGAAGATGTTTAATAAATGTTTCTGATAAATATTATCTAGGATTAGGTACAAAAATGTTTTAATGTTAATAAAGATGTTGCTGGTAGAATATGCGTAGTTACCAATAAAACAAGAAATAAAACGTTTTATTTGATTTGATTTTAATGTTTTTATTTTGACCTGTCATTTCGTCTTTCTTTTACTTTCTCCGTTTCAACTCTTCATCTTTTAAAGGCTTACTTAAAGTATCGAAAGTACCGGGAATCCCGGTTCTTTAGCCAGAAGGTGCCGAAAATCCCGGTTCTTTAAAACAGAACCGGTTCTGCATTCCCTAGTTATGCTTCGTGAAGAGTTTTGTGGTTTATGATTGGAACATAACAAAAGATAAAACATAATTTATTTATTAACATAAGGTAAGTTGTTAATATTTTAAAATAATGGCCTACATATTGTATATTGCCTTAGATAATGGCGACTTACTTTGGCGACCAGGGCCTCAAGTCTGCTATTACAATAGTGTCAGAATGGTCTATCATTGATTTCATAATTGTTGATTTTGAAAAGTTTGGTAATCTACTAATATAATGGCGTCATTATGACTTTCCAATGGTCAACCACTGACACTCTATTGAAAGAAATGGCATAGAATGGTAATCTCGTACATAATGAAAAATGAATAAAACTGACTTACGCGGTAATCTGCAAAAATTTTGAGTTCCTTTGATAAGTAAGCTACAAGTAGAACGTCATTTTGCAGTCATTGCTTTTAATTCATTACGAGTATCGTATAATTTCTGTGCCATTGACCGACCAATGATCAACCATTATGATTTTGGCAGATTACGAACTTTTAGCAAAATGATAATGAGATGATGGTGGGATCGTGTTGGAATGACGAATTTATAAAAATAGCAGACTAGGGCCTGCTTGCTTACTTGGTGTGACTAACAGCTACCTAAGTCAATAATCGTAGTACCTATCTAAGTTGTCTATAGAAACACTATCAGTCATTCTATTGTTCACATTGATCTATTAAGCTATACATGGATAAAACACATTTAGGGGGCTGATAAGAGAAGTGATTGTCTTACATAATCCGTAGCCTTCAGAATGAACGACAATGTTTGTTGTTTTGTTTATCTGAACATATCATTTGTCAATCAATGATAACACGGGTAGGTACTTACTAGTCTAATCTTAAGTATAATCTTAGTATACGTTCACCTGCACCTCGGATGACCTAAAGAATGCTACCAATGCCGAAATCAACGTGGGCACCTACTAGGCTCAAACTATTATAAAAAACCCGTCAAGTGCGAGTCGGACTCGCGCACCGAGGGTTCCGTACAAATTTGTAAGTAAGTAACTACAAATTTACGGTTTTCGGATTGTTTCCTTTACTTGTGCTACATGATATTGCTTCTTACCAAATTTCATGATTCTAGGTCAACGGGAACCTAACTATAGGTTTTGATTCCCTTGCGAGTGTCAAAATACTTATGCGGCATAGACGGAACATAATCGCCCGTATCTTTTGATTGCGTCGACTTAGAAGTTTGACTTTTTTAATGCTTTAAAAGATTGCAGGCCTGAGTATTTGATATTAATTTCAACTTCACACTTCCACACGTTCCTGTGAAAAAGGGTTTTGACAAACGGACAACGGAATGATCTTATAAGGGTTTCGTTTTTCCTTTTGAGGTACCTACGGAACCCTAAAAAAACAACACAAAACAACGAGGAAGTGTACAATCGACACGAAAAGAATCTTTGCACCAGCTGGGCAAAGGAATCTTCTCTTAGAAGTATCTACAGAAGAATTGATGGCGCTATTTTAAATGTAATACCTAAATTATTTAATGCTTTATCCTTGAACTACTTACATGGATAGACTTAATGGATCGCAATAAAGATTTCAGCAATCCTCCGTAATAAAAGTGCACTTAAATTACGCTAGACCTAGATAACACCAACTTTTTATAATATTCAACATAATTATTATGAAACTCAAACATTTGAGTTTTATTAATCACTAGCTGCGCCCCGCGGTTTCACCCGCGTAAATGTCGATCCCGTGGGGATATCGGGATAAAAAGTATATAAGTGTTAATCCGAGTGTCAGCTACCTCCATACAAAATTTTATCAAAATTGGTCCAGCCGTTTGAGCGTGAAGAAGTAACAAATATATAAACACACACACTCACAAACTTTCGCCTTTATAATATTAGTGTATAATATTAGTCCGTGTGGTGCCGGACTTAAAGAATAGCACCACCCCATACTTCCCGTGGGTGTCGTAAAAGGCGACTAAGGGTCGTACCGGAGAATGGGCAGCAGCGTTCTCTATGCATTCCTCCACCATACCATACTGCGATCGCCAACCCGCCTGCCAAGCGTGGCGATTATGGCAAACCCCCCCCCCCTTTTGAGGGAGGCCTATGTCCAGCAGTGGACGTCTTTCGGCTGAAATGATGATGATGATGATATTAGTGTGATTGTATTTAGCTGCATCCGGTTAGACTGGAAGCCGACCCCAACTAGCCCCAACTAGCCGAGCCCGAGAAGGCTAGGCAGATGATGGTAATGTACATACAACAGGTTTTTGAAACTTCAAGGTATCGATGTTGGTCAGTTGATCAAGAAAGTTAAACCTAGGTGTCCGTCCAAGCTTTCCGATTCCTATGATGAAAAAGAACGGACGAACTGGAGGATTACTGTACCTGATGCGATCAACTGGTGGAAGAATTTGCATTAATTAACGGTTTAACCAGGCCAGTTTACAAGTTTAAGATTTTTTTAGCATACACAAACTTAGATGCAATCGGATAGAAACTGGTTGCAGTATTTTTCGTTCCAGCTAAATAAGGTATAGCTGAAATTAACATGACAAACACTTCATGTACTGTACGGCAAACCGACAAAAAATATCAGCGCAGGGGTTCAGAATCATGTACAGAATATATGTACAGACGCCAGCACATCAAGCTACCCGAAACTGTATAATTTTCCCAATCAACTTTGTACCTTATGCTTTAGCAATAAAGTTGAAAATATATTAAAGAAATTTGACAGATTGTAGTAGCTTGATGTGCTGACGTCAGTACCTGTGATTTCTACGCTCTGCAAAGGCAAAGGCCCTGTGACAACATTGCACAAGAGCTTACACGACTAAGCTTACGGTAAGCAGCTTAGCCCACGCGCTGACATGATTGGTGAAACTGTATGGCTAATGGTCGTTATGGAGACAGACGATTAGTTCGGAAGTTATTATGGGATTTGAATCAATTAGGAAAACAAATCGCGTCTGTACAGTTTGCGAGTTATTGTGTCACCCTGTACCTAGAAAAACAGTGCTTTAACCACACTACTTGAGTAAGATGTTTTTCTCCGACAACTAACAGCCTAACTTACACTAACCAATAACAGTCCTCCAAAACGACGAGTGACGGGGACCATCACGGGACACTGCTCGTTAAAGAAACACTTCCACACAATAGGCATAACGGACAGTCCCTTGTGCAGGGCTTGCATGGAGGCTGATGAGACCGTTGCGCATAAGCTCTTTGAGTGCACAGGCGTCACCCAGATTAGGTCAGAAACCCTCGGTACACCCAGATCGTACACAGATGTTCTCAACAGGCCAGGAGACCTAATCAACTTCTGGAGGGAGGTTGGCTGGTTGGAATAACTAGCCGTAGCCACCATGGCACACGCACAATGGTCCACTTGAAGGACTAAGTCCGGAAACCAAACCCTTAGCATAGAACATACAACAGTCCTCTAAAATTCTGCTAATCATGACTTCTGACGTCATCACGGCCCAGCACCCGAGCGCCGCGTGGACCACAACGCATCATTGTCGCGATATCTCGCAGATAATCGTGAATAGTATCGCTTGGTTCCACTGCCGCTATTGTAAACGATATCGCGTGATGATATAAGGCTGGGGCGACAACAGCGGGGTAGTGGTCCAAAGTAATATTTGAAAAAGAAGAGGAAAAATTGTGGGGTTGATATTTACAGTCCATGAAGCTATTGAAGTTCAAGCTATTTGGTATACTGCCAAAAACATTCCTCTTTCCACTGCACTGGCAATATTCATTTTTATAGTGGGCTTTACTTTTTAAGCTTATGGTATACCGTAGTTATACTTATTTAGGAGAGTGATGTAAAAGAATAGGCAACTCAGCACACTCACAGCATTGTTTAAAAGTAGTTTACATTGTATACATCTAATTGCTGTGACAGTGTACCAATATCATATATTTTTTTACGGGCATAATTTTGATAACCACATAAAGATATACCGCACAAATAAATAAGATTAGGTACAGAATAAACGACGAGATAAACGCTGTACGGCCTTTATTCCATCATAAAAGAAACGTCAATTTGCACTTAGACCCGGCCCAACCAACACCAAGTAAGTGCCTGGAGCAAGACAGCACTCGTCATCACTCGTCTTTGTCCCATGTTACTCACTTGGAGTCGGCGCAGCACATCTTCAAAATTTTGTTTCAGTGCGATTAGTGGAAGTGCTCAGGAGCGGTTCGTCCAAGTGCGGTTTGAAATCAGTGCTCTGCTGAGTGGAATACCTCTTTTTCTTCCTTTCTCTCCTTTAAGTCGTCACTCTATCATTCACTCCTATTTCTTTCATATCATTCCTCACACAATCCATTCATATTTTCTTTGGTATAACTAGGTACCTAACTCTAAACATAATTAAGACTTTTACAATGGCTAATGAATTAGGTATACTCTTGGCACGCGTGCAAATATTAGCAACACGCAATTCATGGCAAAAGACCGAATTGAGATATTAATACTAATTATGATAATGAGTATCATAATTAGTAATAATATCTCAATTCGGTAAAACGCTATCCATCGATTATAAAATCTTATATAACATAATCTAAAATGATATGTTACAAATTGACCGTTTGTCAGTGGGCAAATGATATGCAACAGTGTGGATCTGCCCTTAGATACCGATATTTCCATACTTACCCATAATCCTTTGAGTGCAGTTAAAATGATAAACATACTTTATTTCACATTTTATTGTCATTGTAATAAACATGGAACTGGTAATCGGATAAAACGGCCTATCGTTCTAATTGAAGTTTTTTAAACAAAACCTCATAAAAATGTGCTGATATTTTATTGTGATATTATTTTAAAAGTTAAATTAGAGTTATTTTTTAAGTTAAATTTTTATTTTTATTTACATGAGACTGTGTTGAAAGTGATCTTTGACAATGGGGAAGGAAAGACTTTCACCGTTTTGGAGACAAGTGAGTATATCTTTATTTTATTCGTTGTTATGTAAAGTGAAATGTAAAAAACCATCCTAAGATAAATAGAAACATTTTTAATTGTATTTCCCCAGCAAGAAAGGAAATCTCAAAAAAGATAGACAGAAAAAAAATCAATAACAAAACGAAAGAAACAAAAAATCTATCAGCTAGCCTATGTATTTCAGAAGTCTCTCCTATAGTTCACATTAAAGTTATAAAAATTCCACCTACGGTAAATTGTCAACACCTTTCCCTACTTATGTGTTTGTGGTGATCGGTCCCGCTGCCAACTTGCTGAATGGAAAATATTTACCGCAGTATCAGCTATACTCGTGCTGGTACAAGAGACAGAAAGAAAATACATTTATTCAGTATCATCTGCAAACTACAAAAAATAAAATTCAAAGTGTAGGTAGCTATTCGGTTGCCTCACGGCTGCGCCAAAGAAGAAGAACAAGACGATTTTAAACCAAACTTTTAACGCCCACGTTATATCAAACAAGCTTTACATTCGCCTTCACTCATAGCAGTCACTAACAGAGCTCTCTTCCCAGTGTTTCGTGACGGCAGCAGTGGGCAGCAACATCATCGGGCACGGCTGCGTGATCGGCTACCCTGCCATCTTGCTGCCGCAGCTGCTGGTGCCGAACTCTGAGATACCGATGAGCACCACTGCGGCATCATGGCTAGGTAAGGCCTTGAACAAATGTTTAATATCAACTACATACATACCGGTACTATATTGATTATCTTCGGTAGGTTCGAACCTAGACAGACGCTTTACTTTGAGTATAAATTATCTCATCACCACTGCTCTCAAAACGGTGAAGAAAAACATCGTGAAAACCAAAAGTTCGAAGGCATCTAACATCTACCAACCCGCACTGGGTCCACGTGGTGGATTACGGCCCACTCCCTCTCACCGAAAGGAGTCCTGTGTTCCAGCAGTGGGAACATTTATAGGCTGATTGTGCTTCAAACTCGCTAAGAAACGAAATACAGCCTTCGAACCGCGTAGCGCGTAACCGGGAATATGCTGCTGTGATTAAGCTGCTACCCAGTTTTGAAGAAACAGCGCTACTAATACGGTTCGGTTTCTGTACGCTTTTCTCTGACAGTTAGGTACGTTGTGCAACATAAGTAAAATAATCGTCATCGCTTTCCAATATTTTCTTGTATAAACATTTTGGATGGACTCCCAGTTTTATCAGTCTTCCTTATTTGTGTTCTAATGGAAACCTGGACCGACAAAACGACCTCTCCAAAACTTTTGGTTATGTGGGGTCTATTAACAGTTATTTCAAACGACTCAAAATCGCCATTTAATTTACAGCATCAGTATTAGGCGTGACCCAGTTACTGGGCAGCTTCATCACACCACCTATCATGGACCGGTTTGGGAGAAGGATTGCTCATCTGGCCGTCACCATGCCTGTCCTCATCGGTTGGTTTATCACTATGATGGCTACCAGTTATGAGGTAAGCGCAAACCAATACTGACAAAAAAATTATCCGTTACTTCTTAATTCTAAATCCAAAAGTTGAACTTCACAAACGTTTAAAATTCAAATCTTTTTTTCTAGCCCCTACTTATCGGGAGAATTCTCCAAGGCCTCTCTATCGGCATGCTCTCGCCTCTACGTTCCATCCTGATCGGAGAGTACGCCAGTCCCAAAAACAGAGGAGCCTTCCTCACGACCGTCTCCTTGACACAAGCCTTCGGTATACTATTAGTCCACGTACTGGGATCCCTCCTCAGTTGGCAGAAGACCGCATTAATATCCGTATTCTTCTCATTCTTCAGTCTCGTCATGACGTTATACTCACCTGAGTCACCCAGCTGGCTAGTCTCTCGAGGGAAATACAAAGAGTGCCGAGAAGTCTTCCACTGGCTGCGAGGAGAAGAGGAAGACAATGAATTAGAGGAAATGATCCACGCACGAATGGACTTCGAAAAAGCAAAACGAGAACAGAAGCTTGGCAAGAGACCCAACCGCGTGAAGAACGCAATGGCAACGGTGCAGAAACCAGAGTTCTACAAACCAATCATTATAATGATCCACGCATATGTCATGGTGCAGTTTGCTGGAGGTACCACCATGGCAGCTTACTCTACCACCATCATTACTTTAATCATGGGTCCTAACGTCAACCCACATTTCTGGATGATCTTCTTAGACACGCAGAGATTTATCTCCAATACTGTAGCAGTTTTCTTAATTAACAAGATAAAGAGACGAACCATGATGTTCCTAACGGGTGGACTGTGCGTCATCAGCCAGTTAGCTATAGCGTCTTACACTTATTTGAAGAAAGAGGGCTTGCTGACTTACGATGCTGTGTGGATCCCAGCACTGCTTATCAATCTGCAGTTCTTCACAGTGGCTACAGGCATGCTGCCGCTACCAAACGTGATTGGTGGAGAGGTGTTCCCTCTACAATATAGAAGCATCGGAGGAAGCATTAGTTTAGCAACAATGTCAGCTTCATTCTTCTTAGTTCTAAAAACTTTCTTAGGATTAGTTGAGAGTGTGGGCATATACGGTACGTACTGTATCTACGCGAGTCTTCTCACATACTGTTTACTGGTGATCTCAGTTCTACTGCCGGAGACGAAAGGTAAGACCCTGCAGGAAATCGAGGATGAGTTCAGAGGCAGGCCGTTGGCTCCTCAGGAGATTGAAGAGCTGATGGTGTTCCAATCCTGTCCTGTCCTTACTTATAAGAGGGAAATGTCAGCGCGAAGACTCAGCACTCCTATATTACATTAGGTGAACTATCAAGATAATCATCAATTGTTTTACGCTTTCCGGAAGATTTGGTGAAGTGATATTATGTACCTAGATAAGTTATCTGCAAAGAATACAATTTTTATTGCTACGATAAGTTTTATGTAAGAGCACGCTGTTGTGTGTTATCCAATGTGTCAGTGTGTTCATAAATATAAGATTAATTAGAGCAATTTCTTGATTTTTAATTTGATAGACCCCCCTGTCAACAGGTGTTGTTGATCAATTTATCGTACAAGACGTCAAGAAAGCAATCAATTTTATTTGGGTATCTAATCATACTGATCATGATACATAGGAAAAACAATTAATTTATTTAATCTTTATCACCTACATAATACATAATGCAGCCAGGCTTAAGTGGGAATGGGCCGGACACGTTTGCCGCATGTCGAACGAATCATGGGCCAAGACTACCACCACGTGAGTACCAGAAAACGTCCGGCGACATCGAGGCAGACCCAGAAGATGGCGGGATGAGCTTGACGCCCACAGACAAGATTGGTCCACACTAGCTCAAGACAGAGAGGAGTGGAAAGAAGAAAGGGACGCCTTTGTCCTGCAGTGGGAGTGGGAGAACATAGGCTAAAAATAAATAAATAAGGGGATCTTAGGGGGGGGAATTGGGGTTCAGGGGATCAGAACGGAATAACTCATAAATAATACCAGCCCTTTACCGTGTTATACATCAATACGTTTTAAACGATAGGTACCTCTCGATACCGACCTACGATTTAAGCTAGCTATTTTAAACTAGCGTTTTTTTTAACGGCTTTCCTAATCAATCCGTCTGTCACCTAGTAATCCTTTATTACAGACGCTACTTAGGATTTATCGGGATTATGAATACGCGATGCCTGCATGGGCTAGGTGGAGCGAAGATCTTCGCGGGGTGGCTATGGTAGCGGCTGGATGGAGAGTTGCCGAGAATAGAGATGAATTGTGTTGGTACGATTGGTTGGTAGAGCACTGGTCAGGGGCGTAGTTACTGCCGGCGCCGTATCAGCCATACGGGGTCCCCGGGCTACAGAGCCCCCTAACGTGTATAAGCAAAAATTAGTAAAATAATATGCACAATGTCACTTCCCGGGAAAGTTTTTCAAAATTAAAACTGACAAAAAAATTACCTAAGGACTGCGACGGCAGGAACGGCTATCAGACTTGTCACTATTGTCTATAGAGGCAGAAATTTTAGAAAGACTGGAATCGTCTTCAGCTATAAAGATGGTTTAATAAATCAATTTGCCGAAAAAAAGGCAAGAAAAGTGTACCTATTTAATTTGAATTATTTGGCTAGCTCAATTTCTAGGAGGAAGCGATAATTTATAATCAATAAATACTTATTCAAGCATTTTTGTTTCTTTTGTGAGAAATATTTACCCTTCATTTGAACTCCCCCAACTAATTTTGATACAGGGCCCCTCCAAGGCACGCTACGCCACTGGCACTGGTGGCCCAGGTGTAACGGCCGCTACTTACGAGTTGTAGGTCGTGGGTTCGAACCCAAGCAGACACTTCACTTTGTGTAAATTATTTCATCACCACTGCTCTCAAAACGGTGAAGGAAAACATAGTGAGGCAACCGGCATGTCCTAGAATCAAACATTCGAAGACATGTGACATTATCAACCAGCACTGGGCCCGCGTGGTGGATTACGGCGTAATCCACTTACGGCGTACTCCCTCTCAGCGAGAGGAGGCCTGTCCCAGTAGTGGGAACATTTTAGGATAGGCTGATTATGTGCTACGATACGGCCTATTTTCAACAGTGTACTGATACCTACAGGCTGGTGATGATGATGCTGATGTTGCTACGAGGTAATAATAAGTAAGTGATTCGTTAGCTAGGTGGTATAGTATCCACGAGCGCGGATATATTGTTCACCAGTGGCCAATTAACGGGTTACTCCCGTTTGGGAACGCTCCCGTTTGGTAACGCTACCTAACACACACCTTAAAATACAGTCAGAGTAAAAAGTTCTGCTGTGCCGAATTTATTTCATATTAATTTTATTTTCTACTTTTAAACTACCATATTAATGACTAAGTACCTACTGCATCGAATACAAATGACAATATTTTGAAATAAGTATATTAAATGACAATTTATTTTTATTTTTTATAATTCAAATTAAGTAAACCTAACAATTAAATTAAAAAATAATTAATTAACAATTTCAAAATCTATTTAGTGTAAACTAAATCTTAAGAATGTCCATGTTAAATGCTCTAAATCATAATAAATAGGTATACACTACAAAAATCTTAAATTACTTATTTCATTTCAAACAAATTTATACATTCCTTAAAAATTACACTTAACATACTGACTGTACCTGGTGCATGCGATACACCGCTTTATATGTAAGTGTGTGTAGCGTTACCAAACGGGAGCGTTCCCAAACGGGAGTAACCCCAATTAACATCTCTTGTTAATTACGATAAAATGAACGCGTGTTCAGAACTTAAGTTTAAGTGGGAAAATAACAAGAATATAAGCTGCAAGGTAAGTGGAGAGCCACTTTTGATTAACCATGCACTACAGTATCTGACAAAAATAGTAGGGACCTACAGATATATCAGAAGGATGGCTGGCTGACATTACCTAATAAAAAAATATTTTGTAATAACAACAGTACCTACCTACATTTTTATGAACCTAGCCACTATTCTTGAGTAATTTATTTATTTATTTATTAAAATCTCCCTACCACTATCATTACAGGTGTAGGTAGGTATACCTAATGCGATAGCGTGGTCTTAAAATTAACTTACAATTTAAAACTATGAATAACGTAAAAACTAGTTGTACAAGTATGCATCAAATTCCCTAAATAAAATAAAACAAAATAACATAAAAACAACAACATATAGCCTACTCTAATCTACATTATAACATATAAGGAACAGCAGTATTTTTGCGAGTTCACTCAAGTGGCATGTAAATACATCGATCTTCTCGCGAAGCTCGTTAATAACCCGAATAGCGCGAGTCAATGGTGTTTTGGCGAGAAGGTTGGTCCTGGCAACCGGCACGGCCAACAGTGGCGGGCGGCGCCGCCTCCACACATAGCGGTCTGGTACACACACACTCAGGCGCTGCAGTACTCCTGGGTTATGCTCAATGCCACGAAGTAACCTAACCAGATACGCTACAAGCGTGAATTCCCGTCGTACCCTCAGTTGGTTGTACCCAACCATACCGAGCACAAATAGAGTGGGGTACATCAACGGGTATAATGGATATATACCCCATATAATTTCTTGTACAAGTGGCGCGTGAACTTGTTCTGTACGCGTTCCAGCATTACTGAGTACTTGGCCTCATGCGGAGCCCATATGACAGCACTATGCTCCAGATGACTCCTGACAAGTGCGTCATACAAATAAATGAAAAAAAAATGAAAATGATGTAATGTCTTGTTCCCCCAACCCACCCCGCCGCATCGCATCGTCTGCCCGCCCTGTTACCTGATTTGTTTTCGCTGAGCGTTCTTTCTGGCTTTTTTCTTTTTGCTCAGCTCATAAAGGTTCCTAGCGTGATGTTAAATAGCCTAATTAAAACCTTCCTCAAGAATTGGACTATCAAATGTAAAAGAATTTGTCATATCCGACTGATAGTTCCAGAGGTTAATAAAAAACAAAGAAACTCTCCCAATTAGTATTCAAGAACATTTTACTTTCATTTGGAGCAGTGTTGGCCCAATGGGGAAGGAAAACATCGCGAAGAAACCGGGAAGTCTTAGAACAAAAAAAAACCGGGCAAGAGCGAGTCGAACTCGCGCACCGAGGGTTCCGTAACATCCGGGTTTATGCATAAGGTTTATGTTTATAAAATTAAATGTTTTTTTTTAATTTTTGAGTTGATTGAATGAATGGTAAATTGCGGTTTACGATTTATGACGTATTAAAAAAAACTACTTACTAGATCTCCTTCAAACCAATTTTCGGAGGTAGTTTACATGGTAATGTACATCATATATTTTTTTTTAGTTTTATCATTCTCTTATTTTAGAAGTTACAGGGGGGGGGACACACATTTTACCACTTTGGAAGTGTCTCTCGCGCAAACTATTCAGTTTAGCAAAAAATGATATTAGAAACCTCAATATCATTTTTGAAGACCTACCCATAAATACCCCACACGTATGGGTTTGATGAAAAAAAAAATTGAGTTTCGGTTCTGAGTATGGGGAACCTTAAAATTTATTGTTTTTTTTTTCTATTTTTGTGTGAAAATCTTAATGCGGTTTACAGAATACATCTACTTACCAAGTTTCAACAGTATAGTTCTTATAGTTTCGGAGCAAAGTGGCTGTGACATACGGACGGACAGACAGACAGACAGACGGACAGACAGACAGACAGACATGACGAATCTATAAGGGTTCGGTTTTTGCCATTTGGCTACGGAACCCTAAAAACGAAGACATGTACGATACAGTGGTTATATCGTCGTTGCATTATACTTACAATAGAAAATCAATTGTGTCTCATTAGCGGAGTTTGAGAGGTCATTACTTGTTAGATGGTTTCACTCAGATACTCCAACGAATGGGGTTTGAATTCGAACTAACGTCAACTCTCAATCACAATCCAGACATCATAACCGTTGAGCCATTGCCGCTTTCTTCAGAATCAGTTTCTTATCTAAATCCGTAGGTAGCTTTATGTTTTCAATATTTACACACGATTATTACCTACTTGTTTGGCTGCAAATCATCAAAGTCAACAACAAAGGAGAGCAGTAATCTTATCGATGATAACAGTTATAGTATCAGATAACCGATTTGCAATCGATTGACACCCATAAGTGTGTACTGTACTTGTTTTACGGACGGAAAATAGATCGTTATCGTAACACGTTCCAGAAAAAAAAACCCATATGCTATTTACCTATTGAAGTTTTTCCTTTGGCATGTAGGTTTTTGTAACTATCGCAGAAGTTGTTGGCTTTTGTAATACGTTTTAAATGCAACCTCTTCGCACTTCGGAGAGCACTTTTACCCCTCGTTCTTAATCTTCATGCAATTGTCATGGCAGTCTTAACATAACCATAGCATAATCAGCCCATGACGTTCAAACTGCTGAGACACAGGCTTCGTCTCTGTGGGAAAGTGTGCGCCATAAACAACCACGCGAGCTCAGTGCTGGTTGGTGGAAACCACTCTTCGAATTTTTGGATCTAGGACAGCCGATGCGAGCATTGGTGATGAACTAAATTACACAAAGTGGCTGACTGGGTTCGATCCGACGACCTAAGGTCGAGTCCGTTACCAATTGGCCACTGTGCACCACAGTATCGCAATTCACTCGCGATTCACTTTTTAGTGTTTCTCCGATAGAATTTTTCAACGACGAACAGTTTTCGGACAGAACGATTTACTTTTTAGAGTTTCATCGATAGAACCTTTCACCAGCGAACGATTCACCGACACTATATTTAACAAGCTGATTAAAAACTTGCCTACTAAAATTACATCAATAAATTTACATCAGGCAAATATAGTGAATTATATTATTATTGTGGTAGAGGGTACAACAATGGTTAGGTACTGCAGCGTTATCATCAACGTATTAGCGGACTAATAATATGCTTATTAATAAAATTCATGATAGCATTATAAAGATCGATTAGTGTACTTTGATTTGTTACCTACATGTTAGCAACAGCTCTTCAACTTATGATTTTTCTAAGAAATGTTATCAAAAGCAGCACGCTTGCCGTGTGCGAGTTGGCGATTTTCTGGGTATGAGCAGTACCGCCGCCCAACAACGTATAAAATAATTTTACACTTAAAATTCTTGCGATATAACGTGTAAAGGGAAGAGACTCCTGCTCAGTCTATGAAGGGTGGCATCCCCATCGACGTGCAAACTGAAAACGTAAAAAAAAAGTCATAATTTCGTCGGTTATAAAAAATAAACTGCCGTTTCATAGAAAAGTGCAATAGCGATCAAAATGAATGATTTTTTTTTAATAACCTACGAAACATTTCAACGCAGGAGGACTCAGAATCATGTACTGAATACATGGTGCGCATCTTTGTCCCTGCCACTCTGTAGGTAGGTATATGTACCTACATTATGTTACTGCAACTTCCATTGTGTCACTGACTCTGGCAGAGCCACCATCAGGGATTTTAATTTTGATAACACAAAAAATTTGTCGCTAATTAGTCGAAATTTGTCGCCAAATATCAGAATTTGTCGGTCACTGGTTCAAAGATGGCCGATCTGGAGTCTCCCCAGCAGGGCCACATTTATATCTCAAAAACTAAGGCTCCTAGCGAAGATCTGTTTTCTCCCATATTTTGTCGCCAATTAGTCGGAATCAGTATCCAAGTCACAGATTTAATCGGGTCTTAGTTTAGGAGATATAATGAGTTCAATTAGTAAGGTATAGTCCAAGAGCTAGATCGAAGAGGTCACGAAAAAACTCTTCGATCTTTTGTTATCAAAATTAAAATCCCTGATGGTGGCCCTGGCAGAGTCAGTGACACACTTCCATTAGGTATTGGTGTGATAAAAATGTATGTAGTAGACAAATGAAATCAAAACAAGATATTTTCTATAATTTTCTATATTTATTTGGTACACAATATGTCGATCTGTCCAACGATACGGGTTGGCATCCATTCATTTACATTTAAACAATTTAATTTTACACTAGAATACTATCAGGTTTAGTATGAGCTTCCAGTATTGTTGGACAAACGTAGACTTTCTCTTAACTAAATATATCTGTACAATAATGGTTGCGCAGGCGTCGATGGTTTGGTCGAATAGGAGGGTAGTTTTAGAATGATTTATTGAACTATAAAAAAGTATTTTAGTCATAGTTGGTTGTGTTAGCTTGGCCCTAGGTACTAGTAATTGTGATATTCCACTTTCTAAGGATTGCTTTGATGCCAAATTAAATCATCAAAATAATTTTGATGAGTAGAACAATTATTGTTCTACCATCTGCCTAGCCTTTTCCCAACTATGTTGGGGTCGGCTTCCAGTCTAACCGGATGCGGTTGAATACCAGTATTTTACATGGAGCGACTGCCTATCTGACGTATACGATAACCCTTGGTAAGACTGGTTGTCAGATTTTCGGGCTTCTGACGACCCATAACGACTGTCAAAGATCCACGAATGACAGCCGGGACCAACAGTTTAACGTGCTTTCCGAGGCACGAAGGGGGCTTGGTATGTGAAGATGGTCACCCATCCACGGACCAACCGCGGCAAGCGTAGCTTAACCTGATCGATCGACCCGTGCGGCTGTTATTGCTTAGCCACAAGCCCCTCCAAAATTGTTCTACATATTGCATAATTTGAAAATGAACATTCATAAACTTTTTACGTCAATCACAATCATATTATTACAAATTCTATAAAACAACAATTAAGTAAATAAGTAATTAATGAGCAATTCATTTCAATCTAGCAGCATTTCACAATCTTAATATTCAAATTAAACGTTACTATTGGACAAGCCCCGCTATTGACAAAACCGTCGCCTGCGCAGATATCGGGCATACATAAATACATTATATTAACATAACACATCAGATCGAACGAGGGCTGGCAGAGATCAACAATGCGGTCAACTTTGTATTACAGCCATTCTATTGGTGCATTTGGTTTCACTAGTTTTTGTATGTGGTCGAGACTAAACATTGCATGGAAAAAAAATGGTCTTAATTTGTCTTGTCCCTCAATTTGGGCAGTTTTGTCCGATTTTTCTAGTTTGGATATTCGGGGTAACGACAATAGCGTTCGCCACTGGATTCTGAATAGGTACAGTAAGCATCAAAAATGTTCGTGAACTAGGTAGGTACTCGACATTTGAAAGAGCGAGGAACTACTGCAAGTATAATTTTTTAATAAAAAATAAATAAGTAGGTACTTATTATTTTTTTAAATCAATTATTATTAATAATAGTCAAACCAACCGCACCTCGTCAATTAAAACTAGCAACAATCCAAACAGTTATTTGTAACGGTTGAGACTTAGCGCTAAATGACTGGCGGCGACAGCCGTCTTGTAACAAATATAAATCTTGTCTACTAAGCGATAGAGTTCATATTGGCTTACAATTTGTCATACTGATATAGAAGCATGGTCACATGTCACAACTCTGCATTTTATTATATAAAAAATACTACATTTAGTAAATAAGATATAATTTACAGAAATTATAAAATTATTTAATTTATATAATATAATTAATGTTACAGATATCGAAATATGATTTTTGCTTTATATTACATCTTAACATAATGAAATGAAGATGAATCAATGAGAATAAATTATATTAAGTATTCTTTTCCTATAAATCAATAAATAATATTAGCTCTCAATTAATTTTAAACTACTATAATATTTGAACAAGTAAAGTATGCAATGCAGAGTTGTGTTTGTGTACCAGTACAAATAAGCACAGAACATAATAATGTATTGTTTCCAATAAAATTATAGCAGGTGTTTCCTACATAAATCAACATTATAAATACCTTACCAGAAAGGAATTTTAGGGGACTAATGACCGTTCATTTTTTTTTTGTGTAGTTTTGGTCAAAGGAATCTTCAACAGATGTCAAACCCAAAGTGTCGTCTCTGATCAGTATAATTATAATCTGAATTTAACTGATTGAGTTTGGCTACTCAATAGGATAGGAACTGCCAATCACACAAGTTATGCACAATATTTTGAAAACAGATTGTGTTGGATAGGCTTTCAGAAATCAGAGGTGCCTAATTTATTGATCGCGTTTGTTTTATTTTTTTGAAATATTTAAATCTTGTCACAATTTTTTGTATTGTTTGGCATTACTTTCAAAAGGCAAGAGGGCATAAGCTTTATTTATATTTATTAGACATATAAAAGAGAACTTTTGTTTTAAATCTTTTAGGTAAGTAATTGTTTTATATTTTTTGTGACCAAATAAATGTATATAAAAAAAATTAAAATGTATAATAATATAAATAAATGTATCTTTGTGCAATTAAATTATAGCCTTCAAATATTTATCTAAGACAGATTTATGTCAAAAAGAGGTAGAGTATAATTTAGTTAAATACAAGAAATTAGTATCTCGAGCGCCAAATTTAATTTAAAAAGCTGCTTTAAAACAACAATATTTTATGGCCAGGCATGCTTTTAACGTAATGGGATGTCGTTTAGAACATTTATTTAAACTTTCGAAGAACAGCAATCGTGATTGCAACTGGTTCATACAGTCCCGAAGTAAACGGAAGAGAAAAAGAATATCTGGTAAGGTATTAGCTTTATTTAATTGTCTTATAACAAACTATTATATAAACATTGATTCACAAAAGAAAGGCCAGTGCATAAATATTCTCCATAGAAACATATTAGAACAGATACCAACTCAGTCAAAAATACTTAAAATACTTCAAATTCCTCCGAAGACATTTTTAATATCTGTAAAAATATGTCTTTAAAGTCGACTCACACTTTACAGCTTGCTTTCGTACGGTGACGTGCGACGTAAAGCTGTGAGATGTGAGTTGTCTTTAATATTTTCTTACAAATGGTTAGGCGACGAGTCGCAAGCTCTTATAACATTACACTAACAAGTACGGCGACAACGCCTCAATATACATACATCGAACTACATTTAAACATTATTTACAATATGATAAACGCTTTCGACCAATAAGAAGCAGTTACACGTAGTTTACTAGTTGGTCTTGAAACTCAAGCTAACGAGGTGAAAAAAATGGTACAATATTGTTTCTCACTTCCCTATGAACATAAAGATTTGCCGCTATTTTCTGTTAAAAATACATCTCTTCGTAAGTACCTTTTCTAGTTGTGTTGTGTGTGTTGTCTTTATAACAGTACATAGCAATATTAGCTGGAGCTAAGTTTAGTGAAGAATAATTTAGTTATTTATTTACTTTAATTTTATTTTGATAGATCATGTAAAAGTTAATCGAAATACACAGGGTAACCATGATTATTTTACGTATAAACTTAATAATGTTTTAGTGTAACAGTGTAAAATGTTATAGAAAAGTGAATTCAACTATTTAGCTCGGTAATACTTGAAATTCTTTATTTTTATGTTGTAAATTCTGTCTACACAAATATGATAAAAAATTTCGACATTTGCGCACTGCGGACGAGTTTCTGCCCCTCTAGTTTGGACCTGTAGTTAAGTTATCATGATTGGCGCTAGGTCGACGACAGTGCCTCATATTTCACACACAGACACACTTCTCACACACACCTACTACTTACACTATCAGCTTCTTGCAAAAATTTCCATTACATTAAAAACTTTTTAATTTTTTCGCTAACGTTTTTTTAAAAAATATTTACAAAATTTTCTCGTCTAACCAAAGACCTTGTCATCTTGTAGCATTCTTGTAATATTAACATGAATGTTGCCAAACCAAAATTAAATCGAAAACAAGATTTTGTTTAAAAAAATACTAAAATTATACTAAGGATACAATGAAGAGTAAATTATTAAATATAAAAGAAATAAGATTTACTAATTTTCAATGACATAGCAAAGTAAATAAAATACAAAATAAGTACATAAATAAAATCTCAAAATAATATTTGGCTACATTCAATGTTAACATCGACAGGACTGGAAAATGTTTGAAATATAAATATATTTTTTACTGTGAAATATAATTCATTTGGTATAAAAACTTATGTGGAAGACCATTATTTATTTTCAATGCTTCTTTAGTGACGTTTTTTTTAAACTTATGCCATATTTAGTAAAAGAAGTTATTTTGACACTAATTTCAAATCATGCGCATCATAAAGAAAGATAATATTCATATTATGATCACACCCAATAAGAATTTATACCAAACAAACAGTTTTAAGGACTAGACAAACTTACAAAACTCCCTAATTATTTAAATCTTTACAACCGACTATACGGTTCAGCGATTATCTGCGTACATACACAGCTAGTCCTTTATAATACATTATTTTATATATATCATACATAATTTTACAAGTTTCCCAGTCCCGATTCCTTAATTATTTGTCACGTTGTAATAAAAATAATAAACTCTAGCTATCCCACTCGCGCCGCGTTCGGAAGATACCAACTTTGTGAAGAGAGAGAGAGAGAGAGAGAGACATGTATATTTTGCTAATATCTTTAACAACAACATTGGTTTAACATCGATATTTAATTTAAGGTTGGAATAGTTACTGTAGGGGTGGCTAACATCTCGATAAAATCTATTGGGTGTTTTTACTACCATAATTGTTTTGGATAAGCCTGGAATTAACTGACAGATTTTTCCACGTAATTATGTGGAAACACGCATTCAGACATTGACTGACTGTTTTCAGACTGTTTTTGGCGCTAAGCCTGGCTGTGCAGCCATTTTATTTTAGGTTTATCTCAATTTCCCATATTTCGTCGTCATCCTAGCCTATTGGTGTAGGATACAAGTCCTAGCTGCGGTTTAAGTATATATTTTAGTACGCTGAAACGCCTCCTAGTCTACATTCTTGACAAATTCATCAGTAGCTCAAGTAAGTAGAAGTACCCTAACTAATGAACAATGTTTCTAGTAGAAAGTCTTACAACTTTTCATTCCCACTTATGGTTTCTTAGCAATCTTGCGTAACAACCTAACTGACTGTCCCCGTAAATCTGTCAGTAGTTTTTTTTTTTTACAAGACTCCGATGAACTTCTAATGAATAACTTGTTGATAGAAAGTCTTTAATTCTCCAATGGTATCTTGTGACAGAAAGGCGTAACAACCTAAGTGACTGTCACATGTCCCCGACAGCCTATGTTAGTTTATTTAACGAGACCCCATTGGGCTTCATCAATAAAACAGTACTAAACCTAGGGCACCATTTCTAAGACACATCGATACATATTCCTCTCCCCACCGCTACAGTAACTGTTCCCCTGCAACTCCAGGGAGGGGGTATCACTACAAACATCGATCGCTAACGTCTGTGTACCAAGACAACTAATCCACAAATATGGCGAAAACATTGAACAACAGTTATAATTGAATTATATTCTATTAAAACATTGAATGATCATTAACTTTCAGCTACTGGGCCCGTATTTGTAATGACACAATAAGATGCATGTGGATAAACATGCTACTGATTTGAAGTGTACTTGAAGTGTACTTTGACACTTATTTGTCAAATGTCATTGGCAAGCAGCGCCATCAATTGTAACATTATTACGAGATGTTTGTGTCATAGCATATCAGAGCCCCGATTTGATTTAAATCCATTGTACCACATTGAGATAATTTCAAAAATATGATTAATTAAATTACAGATTACATATTTTGCGATGGCGGCCATAACAGGCATCGTTCCTTCTCTTTCTTTCGCATATCTTTTTCATTCTATCTCACCCTAACATCGCAAAATAATTAACCTGTGCTGATTTATTTTAAATGCTTTGCGTTTAGCAAATTCATGAGAACGTTTCCGTTGTGAAATCAATCGTATAGCTTTGCGATAAGCTTTAAATTTGATTGCGCCTTGTAAATCAAGTGCTATGTCAAGTTGTTCCTAAGTTTGTCTCTCTACCCTTTTGTAAACTGGGGGAGAGTCGAGCTACGATGACACCATACTTTTATATACCAGCATTATTTGGTCACATGTTTTTTTATCCGGCAGTGGGACTTTACAGGTTAGATAGATGTATTTTTCTGTTTTTTGTAAGCTATTACTGATGTCTTTGGTTTATTATGCTATGTTCTTGATATGTTCATAGCACTGTATTTTTAAGAGCCTCGTCCGAGACAGTAATTTTACTTGTATACGAAGCTATGAGATCATTCTACGGCAACAGTTATAGATTTGATGCCGAGTCGTCTGCTGTGTAGTTGTATAATTAGCTACAGCCGACATAAAGCATTGAATCCAACTTGCACTATTCAAATGGAGCAAGTTGACTTGCACTATGAAAACATAGTCAACTTGCTGCGAGTGTTTCCATGATGATAATCACTTCTTGGTGGACACAGTGCTTCATAATCCTAAAGAAGCATTTCGTACAAGGTCTTAGAAATATTTGACCAATGTACAAGTAGTTAATGCTGCTCTCAGATGGTTCAAATAATACTGTAGTCATTTAAAACTTTATTTTTGACTACATAAGTGCGATATTCGCTCGAAACTCCCCTCTTCTGCCCTAAATGTACCAACCAACAATGTTCGATATTTTCAGTTTTATATTAATTTGATATCAGAAATATTCTGAACGTCAATATTTTATTTATTCATCTTTGTTATGGACATATTCTTATATTATGTATTTGCGTTTTCAAAAAGCTGTGAAACAGCTAACATTTTGAAATACAGCAAAAACTCTTGTTGACTTTAAAACCATGGTTTTTCTTTTTTTTTCATTAATTTAAGTTAATTGTTCATTAACCAAGTTCCAATTTAAAAAAGTCTTAACTGTATTTTAAAATATCAACATTCACAAACTTTTTAGTTACAACAACTGAGTCAATTTCAACAATATTACTATAACCCATTATTTTATATTCATGTTAAAATTCAACCAGTTACAACATCAAAAAACACATTTAAATAATCACTGACAGTCAACTACATAACAAAACAGTCCAAACCGTATCACTTGTTCAAAGGCTGGTGCAAGGCCCCTAGTTGGTGGGTGCATAGACCCATTAACGAGTGCATAGTACCCGTCAATGGGCGCATAGAACCCGTTAATGATTGTACAGCACCCGTATTTTGATGTGTAGTACCGGTTAATAAGTAGATCCTTTTAATGGATGCTTAGAACTCATTAACGGGTGTGCATGGGTCTTGCGCTGAGTTTAGTCTCGTGGTCGCTGCGCACACGTCCCGCACACGTAGTCGTCGTCCTCCCGCAGCGCGCCGCGCGCCAGCCCCACGCAGTGCATGTGGAACCATTGGTCGCAGCCGCCGTCGCACTGGACCCAGTCTACTTTGCCTGATGAATAGATAACAGAGTTAATTAGAATGAGGAATAATGGCTGTCTAAAATACTGAATTACAAAAGGTTGGGTCGTTGAATGTGTTTTATCAGCTAAGAAAGGTTTAGGATTTTGTGTTTGCTCAATGAAACACCGGGCAGTGAAAGTTTCAACTTGCTCATAATGTAGTTAAAGCCGATGTATTCACTAGAGGTTAAACGTCCCGGGAAATCTCTAGAGATATCGCGCGAGTCATATGACGTTTACTGATTCTTGCACTTATCACGATTTTTTCTACATTTTCGTGCCTCTGGAGACAGTGTCACGGGACATTACTTCATCTTCTAGTGAAATAAATAGTTTATTCATTCGTTTAACAATGCAGCCTTAGCATTCAACACAATGACGTGGAATTTTATGAGGGTTTTTTTTTTGAAGTTGAATGTTCAACCTAATGGATCGATTTTAAAGTAGAATACATACATCCATTTCATGCCGATTTCGGCTACGGTGACTATTTCTGTTTCTAACAACCACAGGTTACGCGCTTGTGCTTTCATGTGACTACTGTAACCTGCCTTGGCAGTGAAGGTATGCACAGTTAGAATACCACTGTGGTAATGGTATTGTATGTCGGAGGGTACAGTTGAGGTTTAATACGTACCAGTGGGTCTAAGACAGTTGTGCGCGGCGCAGTCCTCTTCGTCCTCGGCGGACGACGCAGACGACGAGCTGCTGCGCGCGGCCCCCGCGCCGGCTGCTGCCGAGCTGCTGGCTGCTGCACGCTGACCTGAGGACATAACAGTAGGTTGTACAACTGGTGCATAAAAGAAGCCATATCCACCCACGCGCCAAACGCCACAAGAATTCTTTGAGGAAAATGTTACACTCGCTCGAAAGCCAAGATCGGCCATTGAAAAAACTGCGACAGCAAGCATTTTCCACACCGCAGTATTTTATTTTTAGTAATTTTGTCTATGGGAGTATTGCTCACGTTCCAGGTTCTTTAGTCGAGTGGTTAGATGAAGTACATTTGTGCCAAAGGCCGTGTGGTTATATCGGCATTACGAAATAAGTTATCTGTAGTTGAAAATCTTTAAATAAACAAATGACGGCGATGACGTATGCGTAATTTGATACTCGCGTGATGTTATTGTTATTGTATATCAAAACTTTGGAACAACAATGGTATGTATTATATGTCATTCGATTCAGTATGAATGGGGCTATTTTTTAGGTAAATAAAAAAATAGGGTCATCGCTTTCGATTTTTAAATAATATTATTTTAATTTTTAATTGTCGTAATGTAAACAAACATTAAAAATAAACAATTATTAAAAAAAATCAAAGTCTCTTAAAGTTACGGAACAAGTTTTGTTATCTACACCTGTCTATCCACTTGAAGAAACAGCCATTAGTTTAACAGCGGTCCATAGAATTTTTTTCTGTACGAGTCGTGTATAAGTGGCGAGGACGCTCCGCGGCGCGTCAAAAAAAATGTGCTAAAAACATACGTGCGTCGGTGCGTACAAGAACGCGTTACCGCGGGGTACGGGCGCGCGTGAGTGGATATGTAAAATGACTCGTTTATGCCCGAGTTATACACTCTGCTTTTCACTTCGATTGCAAAAAATGAAACAGGCATAAAGTACCTATATAACAGTATTTTCACTGTTCAAAAATGTTGCAAAATTTAAGAAGAGAATAGCTAATTTTCGCCACGAAACTTTTGAAGTTTTTTCTTTTAATTTTCAACATTTGTCATTCGCCTAAGATACGCCATACATGCGCCAAGTCATAAAAACGTTTCTTTGCTTTTTTATTTAATTAATAAATAACAAATAGTTTATCTGGTTTTATCAAATTAACGATAGAAAACGCGGATGTGTTATAAATTAAAGCAAATTATATTATAAAAATAAACGACTTATCTGCGACATTTTATTGTGCGTATCACTGTTGGGTCTGATTATCTTAGTTTTAGAAAAAAAAAATACTTTATGCATTAGAGCATAAAACCGACTTTATGTCGCCTACGCACAACATAAATACGAACTTTTAGAGCATGAAAAGTGAAAACAAACAATTTAACTATTGATGCTTTATTGGTATTCGTCCATTCAGTAGATTGGTAATTCCAGAAGTTTGGAAGGTATAGGAAAGTGTCGGAATGAAGCAAAAAGTTCAATGTTTCACATTAAACCGAAACCGAGAACATAATGTAGAATTGCTGTAATTCCAGGATTGCAAATAAATCTTCGCATATTGAAATAATACGAATATCCTCAACAGTAGAGAAGCTACGTAAACTTTATTAAGGAATAAAAGAGAGACTTCAATTAAAATTATATTATCTGGCGCAAATAACAATTATTCCATTCCATAAATATTTAGATTTTCGTTGACTTTCGCTTCCTACATTTTTTTTCATCTCGCACAAGTATTTTCCCTTTGAAAAGTGACACTAATATAGACAACTCACCCATCCTGGTCTGCCTGGGGTGCTTCCCGCGCGCGGCGGGCGCGAGGCCACGCTTGCGACGCTCCTGGCGCGCCATGTAGTGCTTGCGCATCATCAGGCCCGAGCCTGATGACATTCCCTGCGAAAACAAAAGACAAATTATCGTCAGGAAATAAATAACTTAAACCTATTCAAATTGTTTCTTCTAATTGATGTTATTTCCACATAAACTCATTTACTTCCGTCGGACGAGATCAAAGTCAAGATTAAACAAGTAACAACTTCAAACTAGTGTTAATTAAGTTGATTTCAAAATGAGTAGTACTAACTCTCCATCGTCTACCTAGCCTTTTCTCAACAATGCTGAGGTCGGCTTCCAGTCTAACCGGATGCAGCTGAATACCAGTATTTTACATGGAGCGACTGCCTCCACAACCCAGTTACTGGGTTATACGATATCCCTTGATAAGACTGGTTGTCAGACTTTCGGACTACAAATGACTTATAAAAATTATCGTAGCGCAAAGTAAACTATGAAGGATTTTAAAATGATTATTTCCAAGTACATTTACTTGTTAACATGTTTGGAAAGTAAATTGTGAACGCAGTATAATTTGTTTAGAGTCAATATTTTGACTAGTAAAATGCCATCTTCTAGATGATTATTGCAGTGATCGAGTAGAATGGCTAAAAATATAGGTGGTATAGATAAAGCTTACCTGTTTCCTATTTAGATAATTTGTGGTGGTCGCTGTGCCTCGTTTGAGCGTAGGTTTAACGACTGGTGCAACTGTAATAAAAGTAAAAGAATATGATTTGGTTTGTTAATTTGAATAGAAGCCGATAATTAATACATCACACGAGATCTTTGGTATGGTAAGTCAGGGAAGATGGCCACATACACATAGCACAATGGTCTAAAATTGTCTATGAAAGGTTGGTCCAGAATAATACGCTGTTAAATCTGTAGGGGAGCTTTTGTTCAGCATTGGGACAGTAAACGGTGATTACTAAAATTGGGAGATGAGAGTCCCACTACAGTACAGAACAAGTTGCGTACCGTGATGGTGCCGAGTGCGCGTGCGCTTGATCTGGTGGTGGTGGCGGGGCGCGCGCGTGTGCGCATGCGCCGGCCCTCCCGCGACAGATGAGAGTCCCACTACAGTACAGAACAAGTTGCGTACCGTGATGGTGCCGAGTGCGCGTGCGCTTGATCTGGTGGTGGTGGCGGGGCGCGCGCGTGTGCGCATGCGCCGGCCCTCCCGCGACAGATGAGAGTCCCACTACAGTACAGAACAAGTTGCGTACCGTGATGGTGCCGAGTGCGCGTGCGCTTGATCTGGTGGTGGTGGCGGGGCGCGCGCGTGTGCGCATGCGCCGGCCCTCCCGCGACAGATGAGAGTCCCACTACAGTACAGAACAAGTTGCGTACCGTGATGGTGCCGAGTGCGCGTGCGCTTGATCTGGTGGTGGTGGCGGGGCGCGCGCGTGTGCGCATGCGCCGGCCCTCCCGCGACAGATGAGAGTCCCACTACAGTACAGAACAAGTTGCGTACCGTGATGGTGCCGAGTGCGCGTGCGCTTGATCTGGTGGTGGTGGCGGGGCGCGCGCGTGTGCGCATGCGCCGGCCCTCCCGCGACAGATGAGAGTCCCACTACAGTACAGAACAAGTTGCGTACCGTGATGGTGCCGAGTGCGCGTGCGCTTGATCTGGTGGTGGTGGCGGGGCGCGCGCGTGTGCGCATGCGCCGGCCCTCCCGCGACAGATGAGAGTCCCACTACAGTACAGAACAAGTTGCGTACCGTGATGGTGCCGAGTGCGCGTGCGCTTGATCTGGTGGTGGTGGCGGGGCGCGCGCGTGTGCGCATGCGCCGGCCCTCCCGCGACAGATGAGAGTCCCACTACAGTACAGAACAAGTTGCGTACCGTGATGGTGCCGAGTGCGCGTGCGCTTGATCTGGTGGTGGTGGCGGGGCGCGCGCGTGTGCGCATGCGCCGGCCCTCCCGCGACAGATGAGAGTCCCACTACAGTACAGAACAAGTTGCGTACCGTGATGGTGCCGAGTGCGCGTGCGCTTGATCTGGTGGTGGTGGCGGGGCGCGCGCGTGTGCGCATGCGCCGGCCCTCCCGCGACAGATGAGAGTCCCACTACAGTACAGAACAAGTTGCGTACCGTGATGGTGCCGAGTGCGCGTGCGCTTGATCTGGTGGTGGTGGCGGGGCGCGCGCGTGTGCGCATGCGCCGGCCCTCCCGCGACAGATGAGAGTCCCACTACAGTACAGAACAAGTTGCGTACCGTGATGGTGCCGAGTGCGCGTGCGCTTGATCTGGTGGTGGTGGCGGGGCGCGCGCGTGTGCGCATGCGCCGGCCCTCCCGCGACAGATGAGAGTCCCACTACAGTACAGAACAAGTTGCGTACCGTGATGGTGCCGAGTGCGCGTGCGCTTGATCTGGTGGTGGTGGCGGGGCGCGCGCGTGTGCGCATGCGCCGGCCCTCCCGCGACAGATGAGAGTCCCACTACAGTACAGAACAAGTTGCGTACCGTGATGGTGCCGAGTGCGCGTGCGCTTGATCTGGTGGTGGTGGCGGGGCGCGCGCGTGTGCGCATGCGCCGGCCCTCCCGCGACAGATGAGAGTCCCACTACAGTACAGAACAAGTTGCGTACCGTGATGGTGCCGAGTGCGCGTGCGCTTGATCTGGTGGTGGTGGCGGGGCGCGCGCGTGTGCGCATGCGCCGGCCCTCCCGCGACAGATGAGAGTCCCACTACAGTACAGAACAAGTTGCGTACCGTGATGGTGCCGAGTGCGCGTGCGCTTGATCTGGTGGTGGTGGCGGGGCGCGCGCGTGTGCGCATGCGCCGGCCCTCCCGCGACAGATGAGAGTCCCACTACAGTACAGAACAAGTTGCGTACCGTGATGGTGCCGAGTGCGCGTGCGCTTGATCTGGTGGTGGTGGCGGGGCGCGCGCGTGTGCGCATGCGCCGGCCCTCCCGCGACAGATGAGAGTCCCACTACAGTACAGAACAAGTTGCGTACCGTGATGGTGCCGAGTGCGCGTGCGCTTGATCTGGTGGTGGTGGCGGGGCGCGCGCGTGTGGCGCTTGCGCCGGCCCGCGTCGTGTCGCGCGGCGCGCCGGCCCTCGGCCCCGCGACACGCCACGACGGCGCTCCACACTTGTACTTGTTCTTCTAACCGCACCTGGGGGAGACATTCTACATTAGTCTAAATCAAAACTCATTTACTCAAACCCTTTTTAAACATCCCAAAACGCCCACTTTTCACCACTTCATAGTGCTTATATCTGGGAAGTGGCGCAACAAACACCCCAGCAGCACAGCTGTCTCTTCACTTAGAACTTGATTCTTTACAACAGTATGAAACAACACCAACGATTATCACTCACAACAGCTATCAAAACCTTCTGAGTATTGTCTAGATTAGAACAGCCAGTATGAAATGGAAGCCTTTTGAAAATCGAAACAAGAAAGACAATTCAACTTTTAAGAACGATCGTATTGTAATCTGTCTCAATCTGTCAAATAAAGCATGAATCCATTTTTTTAATCTCAACAACATTGTTAAAAACTTATCAAAAATGTACGAAAATAAGAAATATTTTTGAAAATTTTTGATTGAGATTAACATGTAAACGGTCCTAAAAATGCAGTTATGGCCCCTCTGGTATCCTCTTAACGAAACACAAAAGGTAAACGAAGTCCACATTACCTCTAATAAGTCTCCCTCCAGCATCAAGTCTTCTAGTTTGTTTAATAACCCGGGTGCGACCCGTGTGCTCGGTGACCGCGGAGTAGCGCTGTACGCGTGTTCTACGCTCGCTGATGACCTGCAACAACAACATAAACAAATAGTAAGTACACCGAAGTGTATAAGACATTGATCAAACAGAAGAAAAGTAGTCAAAATAGAGTCAGAAGTTGCAAAATTGTAGTAGGTACTTAATAAACTCTATAAAATCCATACTAATATTATAAATTCGAAAGTAACTCTGTTTGTCTGTATGTATGTTACGTTTTCACGCCTAAGCCAGTGAACGGATTTTGATAAAATTTGGCAGAGAGATAGATTGTATCCCGGAGAAGGACATAGGATAGTTTTTATCGACAACCTCGCGGGCGAAGCCGCGGGCGAAAACTAGAAAAACATATATAAACCTTAATAAAACTAATGAACAATAAATATGTCTTGCTTCGACTGATTACTTCAAATTCGAATGTCAAATTTACGAGGCTAACTTTTGTTAGCAATCACTTATGTGGCATACATTTAGTTTTATGCCACGTAAAGTCCGAGAAAGAACTCAGAAAATTATTTTTTGCCGTGAACAACACATTTTTATAACTTTAATGTATTTTTATTTTATAAATTGTATTTACTCGTTCTTAGGCCCGTATTAATAAACGTTACACAGCCCAAGAGCTCGCACTTTATTTCAATCTTGAGGACATGATCGTATTAATACACATGATAATTTACGTTCTCTAGTTACAGTTTGGGTTTATCAGCAAAGTGATGAACTGATTAATAAACAAAACTCTACGCTTAAGTATACAATAGGTGCGTGTACTCAAGATGCTTAAACCTGAGTTTAGGCAGTCCGTGACTTGAGGTCGTGATTAGTATCTAGATGGAAACATGAAGATTGAAAATAGTCTGGTTGAAATTAATTATTACGATGAAATAGAGTTACTGTGACGATATTTTATGGTCTTTGCGATATCGTTTACCAAAAATCTATAATTTATATGTTGAGGTCGGTCAAACTGCGTTAGTCTATTATATAGTTAAAACTAGCTTCTGCCCGCGACTTCGTCCGCGTAAAATTCGTATTTTCCTCTTATAATTTCGAAAATGTATGTTTATGATTTTTATCATTTATTTAGATATAAATAAGTATTCGGGCCAATTTTTTAGTTTATAGCTCAAAGGGATCAGATTTTTCAAATAAGCTGCTTTTTACCCCCCCAGGAAAGTACCTAATTTTGAAAAATCGTTTGGGATGAGTTCATAACTTGATTCAAAGACCCATACCCATTTTCGAGTTAATGGAAGCAAGCAGTAGAATTTTCCACCTTCGAAGGAGTCAATTTTTGAAAAACCCTAAACCACTTTTTTAAAGTATTTAAAATGTTTTAGTAGTACCGAGTTTCGAGTTAATCCGACAGCGGGTTAAATATTTTTCTAATCCATCAACTTTGTCACCCTCCAAATCCTCTGTGAGGGATTTTTTAAACTAAAAGTGACAATCTTTATTATTTACTGACCCAAATATTGCCAAGTCTCTAATTTATTAACCAAATGAATAAGACTTTTCATATAAACTGTATCCCCTCTTTCCATCCCCATAGGGGTGGAATTTCGAAACATAATCTAGATTATTGATACCAATTTTCCAGTTAATCAAGCCTCGTAATAAAATTCTGCCCTGTGAAATTGACTACCCCTGAAATCTCCCCTTTAGGTTAGTTTACAATTCCAAAAAAATTCGAACTTTATAATTATTTGTGCCAAGTTTCAAGTTCAAATTTATTTGTAAGTACCATTTTTTTGAGTTTATCAAGGCACTCATTCAAATCCCCTTATAAATCGAATTACCACTTTTTGTCCCGTCAGGGGTCAATAATTTTCGAAAACCCCATACACTTACATTCTGATTCTTCATCTGCCTAGCCTTTTTCCAACTATGTTGGAGTCGGCTTCCAGTCCAACGGGATGCAGCTGAGCAGTATTTTACATGGAGCGACTGCCTATCTGACCTCCACAACCCAAATACGATACCCCTTGATAAGACTGGTTGTCAAACTTTCGGGCTTCTGACCACCCCTAGCGACTGTCAAACATCCATGAATGACAGCCGGGACCAACGGCTTAGCGTGCTTTCCGAGGCACAGAGAGGTCACGGTATGTAAATATGGACCCCTATCCACAGACCAACCGCGGCAAGCCTAGCCTGCGTAACCTGATCGATCGATCTGTGCGGCTGTTATTATTGATTATTTTCTGTCAAAAGTATTAATACTGAGTTTCGAGTAAATCGGACCGCGCGTTAAAATTCTTCCACACAAACTTTAACACCCCAACACAAGGGGTGTTGGGGTGTTTTGATAAACGAATAATGATAAACTTTATTACTTGCTTGCAAGTATTCTTGCCAAGTTTATTAACCAAATGAATAAGATTTTTCTTATAAACTGTATCCCCGTTTTTCACCCCCACAGGGGTGGAATTTCGTAAAATTGTTTGGGATGTGTTCATTACTCGACCCAAAGATTGTTTAAACCAATTTTCGAGTTAATTAAGCCACGCAGTAAAGTCTTCCCCTATAAAATTAACTTTTCACCCCGTTAGGGGTAAATTTTCGAAAAACGATGATACACGTTATTCTTTATTTTTGGCCTTAAGTATAAATACTGAGTTTCGAGTTAATCGGACCACGCATTAAAATTCTTCGATACAAACTTTGACACCTCCCAATCCCCCCTTCAGGGGCTAGTTTAGAAAAAAAAGCCAAACTTCATAATTTATTTAGATAAGTATTCGTGCCAAGTTTCATGGTTATTAACTCAAGGAATAACATTTTTCATACAAACAAACCTTCCCCTCTTTTCACCCCTTAAAGGTTAAATTTCCAAAAACCCCTTAGTGGATATCTACTCTTCACAAAGAACACACCCTCCAAAATTAATTTCTCTACCCAGCGGTACCGACCAGCGTTTTAGGCTGTGCGTTGATATATCAGTCAGTCAGGACAAAATTTCATCCCCCTTTTGGATGAAATTCTAACAACACCGTTGTGTTAGCTTCCAATCATAAGCCTAGATAATAAATTTTGTGATTTTTCGTCGAAAATTAATGACTCTATACACAACTTCATCCCCCTTTTTAACCCTTCGGGGGTGGAATTATCTAAAACGCTGAGACACGTATAAATTAATTTTCAATTGTCAGCCGAAATACAAAATTAGAAGATCCTAACTTCAAAACTGTCGGACTTTCATATAAACTTCCATCCCCTATTTTAACCCTTTAGGGGTTGAATTCCCAAAAATCCTTTCTTAGTGGATACTTACTCTTCACAAAGAACACACCCTCTAAGTTTCAAGTCTCTAGGTCCAGCGGTTTGGGCTGTGCGTTGATATATCAGTCAGTCAATTAGTCAGTCAGGACTTTGAATTTTATATACAACATGTCCCAAAATTCAACGATAAGCCAGCACCGGAGGATAGACCTGCCCATGACTACTCGGGGAAAAAAAGAAAAAAAATATATATTTTTTTTTTTTTGAAGTTATAAAAAAAAAGAAGAAATTCTTAAAAAAGTGAGACCTTTTATGATATTTTTCACTACCATGACCACACTTTTTTAAATATTTCTGTTATTTTTTTTTATAGGCAACCTGAATAGCACTGCTATCTACCACAATTCTTAAAAAATCCAGAATACCTCTAGTTTTTTCACGTAAATTAATGAAACTTAATTTATTCCCTAAATTTTTTGAAGATTTTTACTTTTAATCAACTTTAACTCATCGTGGTGTAAAAAAAAAGTATGAACACTACTATGGCAAGTTTTTTTATAAATTGACGCAACTAATCAAGATTCCAAAATGGTATAATACTCTAGGAAAATCAACCACAAAAAAATTATATCCATACTAGTTCAAAACAAGAACCAAATTCCTTAAATTATAGTTGACAGTAATCACTTTCACTGCGTGCCCAAAATGGGTTCTTGTTACAATTTCTAGGAATTTGAGTGGGGCATACATACCTTAGAAGTTAGAGAGAGATAGATAGATAGAGATATTTACGTTAAAAAGAGACAACAACAGGGCAGGTAGTGGGTTCTTGTTACAATTTCTAGGAATTTGAATGGGGCATACATACCTTAGAAGTTAGAGAGAGATAGATAGACAGAGATATTTACGTTAAAAAGAGACAACAACAGGGCAGGTAGAGAAGCTGTTATTATTCTCAGAGCAAGTCAGTTCAGTACGCTCTGCTCCTTTGTTTACTGCGCACCGTTCCGTATTCAACTGACGTGGCAGACGTGGCTAGCAGCGTTAGCATTGCATCGGGTTTCTCCATAGATGAGGTGCATATTTGCGTATTCCTGTGGTGTGTATGGTTGCGGCATGTTGATCGTTAAACAGTCCAAAATGCGCCAGAACTCCAAATCACAAAACTCACAATCGTAGTCACAAAACACACAATCGTAGTCCAAGATAATGCCAGGTCAGTTCAGTTTGCAGATCGATTCCAGTCCAAAAAGCCAAGCCAAAAGTCGTTAGTACGTACGAGAGCCACGTCAGTTGAATACGGAACGGTGCGCAGTAAACAAAGGAGCAGAGCGTACTGAACTGACTTGCTCTGAGAATAATAACAGCTTCTCTACCTGCCCTGTTGTTGTCTCTTTTTAACGTAAATATCTCTGTCTATCTATCTCTCTCTAACTTCTAAGGTATGTATGCCCCATTCAAATTCCTAGAAATTGTAACAAGAACCCACTACCTGCCCTGTTGTTGTCTCTTTTTAACGTAAATATCTCTATCTATCTATCTCTCTCTAACTTCTAAGGTATGTATGCCCCACTCAAATTCCTAGAAATTGTAACAAGAACCCATTTTGGGCACGCAGTGAAAGTGATTACTGTCAACTATAATTTAAGGAATTTGGTTCTTGTTTTGAACTAGTATGGATATAATTTTTTTGTGGTTGATTTTCCTAGAGTATTATACCATTTTGGAATCTTGATTAGTTGCGTCAATTTATAAAAAAACTTGCCATAGTAGTGTTCATACTTTTTTTTTACACCACGATGAGTTAAAGTTGATTAAAAGTAAAAATCTTCAAAAAATTTAGGGAATAAATTAAGTTTCATTAATTTACGTGAAAAAACTAGAGGTATTCTGGATTTTTTAAGAATTGTGGTAGATAGCAGTGCTATTCAGGTTGCCTATAAAAAAAAATAACAGAAATATTTAAAAAAGTGTGGTCATGGTAGTGAAAAATATCATAAAAGGTCTCACTTTTTTAAGAATTTCTTCTTTTTTTTTATAACTTCAAAAAAAAAGAGATATATATTTTTTTTCTTTTTTTCCCCGAGTAGTCATGGGCAGGTCTATCCTCCGGTGCTGGCTTATCGTTGAATTTTGGGACATGTTGTATATAGATAGGTATTACTCTACACCTATCCAAAAAGTAGACAACTTCAGTTCGGTAAAAATAATATGTACATAAACAACCTACTCTCTTGCTGAAAATATGCAAAAGGGAAAAATAAAGACATTATCATTCGGCCTGCATTAAAAAACACGACCAAATCTTGATAAAAAATTACTCTATATTGTGTTGCGACGTGACACTTTTTAGTGCTGAGCGTCCACCGAACGTTCTTATTTCGATTCAAAACTTGCATACAGCCTAATCGATACTCGCAATAAAAGAAATGAAAAAAAATTATAGAAACTGAATAAAAACTCTTTTAACTAACAAAAAATATTGAAATGTAATTAGTGTTTGCAGAATAACCAATTTATAGAATTAATATAGAAAAAACAAAATTTTTTCTGCAAAATTTCGTTTCAGAATGATGACAAAATAAGCCTACCTAAAAAAATTATACTGGGCATTCTGTAGCAAACTATCAGGAAGTATCAAAAATAAAATCCACAATAAATAATTGTCCAATGAATTAAAATAATTTTGAACAGCGAGCGCATTCCGAAAATAAATTCAAATATAGAAACAATTTGGCGCAAAATGCAATAAATGAAGAACCTATGGCCTGTCTGTTATCGAATCGGTTTCAATACATTATCCAAAAAACGATTGAAATAACATTAGAAAAGCATAAATCATTATTACAAACAAGGCTTCTCGAGCCAATCGAAATAAAAACAAAAAAAAATCGCTTACGCACATCATTGCAATAAAAAAAAACAATAATGGTCGGCGATTTTTCACACAAATTGAGTAGTGGTAATAATTAATACGTGTTATTGGACCTGTGTTTGAATATTTGTCACATTTTAAATCTTATCTACATCTGGGTGTGAAAATTGTGAACATGGCCAGTTTCTGCTTTCGAGTTCGGGAACATGTGCAGGATTACAGTTTTTACACCGAGATTTAAAAATAAAGATCTAAATTATCATGGATAAATTATTCCGAATAAAGCCAAGGTTAAAATCTCAAAAAAAAAACAGTATTTGTATTGCTTCCGCTTTTCTCTTTTAAGCACTTCCCGATGTTGACGTTCCATTGTATCCCTACTCATCCGGTAACTATAATAAACTCAAACTCAAACTCAAACTCAAACTCAAAGCATTTATTTCAATTAAACCTTGTACAGGCACTTTTGAATTGTCAAAATTAAATAGTCTGTCAGTTAGTCAGAAAGTTGAAGCTAGTTGCCCATTCCAAAACGTAGATCTCTATGGAGAAGAACGGGCAAGAAACTCCATGGACACTCTTTTAAATCAAGTTATTACAAAATCCTGGGTACATTATTCTTGTTGCTTCTATATGTGAGAACAATGTAAAAAGAAAAAGACAAATGAAGAAACAATTCAAAATATAAGATTAAAAATAAGCCTTGGCAGTTAAGAGATGACCAGTCTCAACCGACGGCACCCGTTCACGAACATGACGCGTGGATCAGCACCATCCAGCTCAACCATTTTGTAGGGAACCGAATAATCCAACACACGCGCCACCATCGGTGAGACATTTAAGTGAGCATGACACGTTCTCAACTGCCATGCTCTTTCAAGTCAACAACAGAAAAAAAAAAACATAATAAACGGAAACATGGTTCTTACATTTACAAAATTTAAAAAAAAATGCTTCTAAATTATACAAAACTATAGTTTGCAATTTATTTAAGATGTTAATATAATTTACTACCAAACAGGAAGAGGTATCTAATATTGCAGTATTCAACAATTAAAACTGGATTGAATAACTTAAAAAAGTTATGTTCGTAATGTCAGAAATATTGAAAAAGAAAAAGGGAAGCACCTCTTCCAAATATTGAAATTTTAACTAGTGAGCCCAAGTGCCTGTGGAGCAGGACCAGCATTAAGCCAAGCATTTTTATCTACGATATAATCATCCAACATGTAATATGCTTGTCTACATAGTGTGCGTTTAATGCATGTTTTAAATTTCTTCTCATTTAATTGAAGAATATCGAGTGGTATTTTATTATAACATTTTACACAGTAACCCATAAAAGAAGTTTTTACTTTAGACAATCTGAAACGCGGTTGATCTAATTTGTCCCTATTTCTAGTGTTAAAATTATGCCTGTCACTTATCTTATTAAAAAGATGTAGATTTTTTCGAACGTACATAATGTTTTCATATACACACATCAAAAGTGTCTAGGGATCAAGCATTTTTATGCGGATTTCTTGAGATTGAGATGTGGCTTTGTAATAAATTTATGATTTTATAAATTTATATGGATCCTTTTTGGTGCATTTCATAATTTGAATCAGGAACTGTGAATCAAATTCGAGTAAAAGATGAAAATCAGCTGTCAATATTTTCCCTATAAAAACATACAACGCATTGAAGACATTATTAGTGCTACTGTTTCCCTACTACTGATTAAAACCAACGTTATTATGGAGCGGCGACGTCATTTAAGCAGGGAAGAAATGCTCAGAGCCGTGGGAATGATAGAAGCTGGTTCCCGGCAACGTACTGTGGCTTTAGCTCTGAATACAAGTCAGAGTGTTATCAGTCGACTTTGGACACGTTACCGAAGCACTGGTACCGTGGCTAAGCGCCATGGAGGACGGTATCGCTGCACCACACGGAGACAAGACCGATACATTCAAATCTTAACTCGAAGAGCTCCAACAATAACCGCCATGATGTTAGCCGTGAGGCTTCATCACTCTTCAGGGAACTTAATTAGCGACCAAACAGTCAGAAACCGCTTGCATGAAGTGAACCTTCATTCCCGAAGACCGCTACGGGCACCACCTATAGCAATGCACAATCGTAGGATTCGATATCAATGGGCTCTTGAACACAGAAATTGGGCAGAAGAACAATGGCGTTTCGTGTGCTTTTCTGATGAGTCTCGTTTTGGTATGAGACCGGATACAAGACGTATACGACACTGGAGAACCCCTGGACGCCAACAGCGATTAAAATCCTGCCAGGAAGTCCATCCTTATAGTGGTGGAACCATCATGGTATGGGCGGGTATTTGGATCGGCGGAAGAACTGAGTTGATTTGGATCAGAGGCAACCTCAACGCTCAAATTTATGCTGAGACGATTGTATCAGACGTCATCGTTCCTCTACAAGTGCAAATCGGTCCCTTATTTCAGTTAGTGCATGATAATGCACGACCGCACACCGCAAGAGTTGTAAGACAGACTCTCGCCGCAGCTAACATCAATGTCCTGCCCTGGCCTGCTCAGTCGCCAGACTTGAACCCGATTGAGCATGCATGGGATATGCTACAGAGAAGAGCTCTGCCGAATATGGAGGGTATCCAGTCGCAAGAAGACCTTTTTTTGTTGTTGCAACGAACATGGGCGGCCATTCCACAGCGTGATTTGGATGAACTCATTTTGAGTATGCCAAACCGATGTTCTTGTGTTGTTAGTGTTCGCGGTAGAAACACGGATTATTAATTGTTTAAGTTACCCAATAAAATTTTAAAGAAAACTGTTATTTCAGTCTTTTTTTCGAACTTTTGTGTTAGTGGTTCAAATGTCAAAAATCCCTTTATTAGGAAAATGGCAAATTTCTTTATTAATGCAAAGGTGACTTGGTTTATCGTTACTGTGACAAACGAAAACACTTTATTTGATGAATCCTTAAACAAAATTTTAATTAATATCAATCAGGAGAAAAGTTATTGCAAAAATATATGTTGATCCCTAGACACTTTTGATGTGTGTATATATTGACAAGGAACCGTCATGATGTTAATTTCTTTAAACAGTTCTCGTAGAGAATCGCGTCTGCTGAGCTTGTAGATGGCTCTGACAGCCCTCTTTTGCAGAATGAAGATAGAATCAATATCTGCAGCCCGTCCCCACAACAAAATACCGTAAGACATGATGCTATGAAAGTAACTAAAATAGACCAGTCTCGCGGTATCCACGTCTGTTAATTGGCGAATTTTCCAAACAGCGTAAGCGGCTGAACTTAGCCGCCCTGCAAGTGATGTTAAGTGCGGACCCCACTGTAGCTTTGAGTCAAGCGCGATCCCCAGAAAAACCGTATTTTCGACGAATTCAAGTGTCTCCCTATTCAATACAACATGACATTCATTACTTCTAACATTCGGTAAAGCGAATCTAATGCATTTAGTTTTTTTCTCATTTAATACCAAATTATTCACAGTAAACCAATTATGGACCACATGCATAGCGTTATTTACGTCGTCAAGCTCTTGTGCACGTCTGCTTACTTTAAAAATCAGTGATGTGTCATCAGCAAATAACACCATTTGTGGTTGGTTTTTCAGTAAATGAGGTAAATCATTTATATATACTAAAAATAGGAATGGCCCCAATATTGAGCCCTGCGGTACTCCCATTTTGACTTTTAAGCCCGCTGAATTCACACCGTTAATTTGAACTTGCTGAAATCTATCATTTAAATATGATTCTATTAAGCTAAGAGCAAGTTTACCTAGTCCGTAATGCTCAAGTTTCAAGAGCAGTGTTTCGTAATTCACGCAATCAAATGCCTTGGATAGGTCACAAAAAATGCCTATAGCATCTTGTGCCTCTTCCCATGCGTTAAAGATGTGTTTTAATAAGGTGACACCGGCGTCGGTTGTACAACGTCCTTTGGTGAAACCATACTGTTGATCGTGTAAGATGTTATTACGATTAAAATGATTGAGCATTTGATTTAACATTACTTTTTCGAACACCTTGCTAAAAACCGGCAAAACCGATACGGGTCTATAATTATTAGTGTCTTTGCTGTCCCCAGATTTGAAAAGTGGAATAACTTTACTGAACTTCATTAAATCCGGGAAAACCCCTTGATCTACACACAAATTAAATATTAAAGCTAAATAGGGTGCAATTGTCTCAATAAAGGATTGACAAACTTTAGTGGACATGCCCCACAGATCTTCGGTAATTTTGATCTTAAGTTGCTTAAATGCCTTTATAATGACTATGGGGTTTATATGTTTAAATTTAAATTCCATAGGACAGGCTGAGACATTCGCTCTTAATAATTCAATAGCTAGTGCGGGCGAGGAATTTAAAGTTTCTGTAGTTTTAATTGGGATATTGGTAAAGAAAGTTGCAAATTCCTGAGCAACATCGATGTTATCGCTAATGAGACCGCGGGAAGTGTCCAGTGTGTAATCAGTATTATGTTTTTTGTTCCTGTTCGTTTCATTGTTTATAATTTTCCAAACTGTCTTTATTTTATTGTCTGCGGATTTAACTTTGTTACTAATGAAAGAAGCTTTAGCTGCTTTGCAGATATTTTTAAAAATTTTAGAATAAGTAGCAACATACTTATTAAAAGTATCCGTGTTTATATACGGCTTAGGGCCATACAGTTCAAATAATCTTTCCCTACTTTTCCTGATTCCTTTAGTTGCCCAGTCACTGAATAAAAACTTAGGGCAAATAGTTTTAGATTTCTTCTTAAAGGAATTATTGAACTCTGTTTGCACTAATGAAAAAAATTCTTTATACAAAATATTACCATTCGTCATACTTAGGCCCTGAGCATTTAACTTGCTAATTAAAGTGTTATTAAACTTATTCAAATTACCCGATGTTATTGGTCTAGTTTGAATCTGCACTTTTTGTATCGGTGTGTTGCACTCAAAAGACACGGTTTGACCACTGTGATCCGAAGGGAGATAATTTACAATGGCTTTATCTAAATATTCACAGCAACAAAAAACATTATCAATACATGTAGCAGTAGCCGTAGTTATTCGCGTTGGTTCCAAAAATACATTTGACAGATTGAATGATTTGAAGAGGCTTAACAATCTACTGCTATTTGAATTATTTTCCAAAATATTAACATTAAAGTCACCACAAATAATTACTGATTTATTACCAGTTGCAAGTTTTCCTAAGACATCTTCCATTACTGACTCAAATATAGAGTAGTTTTGATAGTTTGGAGGTCTGTAAACGCACACTATAAAATGCTTATCTAGCTCAACACAGGACAGTTCGATGCTATGTTCCACCGATAGTTCCACTATGTCTTTACGAGTCTTGTATTTTACACAATTTTTAATTAATATTAATGATCCACCACGCAGCATGGATTTTCGGTTAAAGCAACTGCCTACACTATAGTTCTCATAATTAATCATCATTTCATAATCTTTCAACCAATGTTCAGTAATACAAATAATATCAAACATTGTTTTTTCTAAAAACAATTCAATTTCTAATATTTTGGAAGAAAAACCTTGAATGTTTTGATGAAACAATTTCAAGGAATTCTGCTTAGCCCCTTTTTTACAATTTACTAATTGAGTGCTAGAAGATACCTTGTTGTAGGTGAGATTAATAATATTATTATTGGTACCTTCTGTTGTCTTACTGACTAGTTTAAATTATTGTGGCTGACCACCTTATTATTAGTATTATTACTAATTTTTGTGGTGCTAATTACATCCGACTTCGACATACTACTTATGTCTGAGTTAATAATAAAAGCTAATAGCCATGCTATTTGACGTCTAAAACTAATAGGCAGATACGCTGTACCCCTAGTCGATTTTAAATACTCAACAAAAGTGTTGGTGTCAAAAAATATAAGTTTGTCACTATAGTGATTAACTAATAAATGCATAAAATAAATTAATAACCTATACAGTATAACGAGTTATTTTATTATCGATGAAGTGAATTTTAATGACAAAGGAATAATACGTATATTTTGTTTATAATTATTGACACGTTTGTGTAATTCTATGATCGTTTCATAAAATCGATAATTCAATAGATTTGAGTCAAAGCCTGAAAAAAAACTGGCCGAAGCGAAAAACGTGAAACGAAGGGTTCCGTACCACAAGGCAAAAACGCCGAAAAAAACATGTTTGTTGTATGGGAGCCCCCCTTAAATATTTATTTTATTTTAATTTTATTATTTATTATTAAAGTTAAAATACAACTGAGTATTTTGTGAATATTTCAAGTGCCTACCTGTTGCCATTTTTGATATCGAGTAAAAAAGGGCAAAAAAATCGCGTTTGTTGTATGGGAGCCCCCCTTAAATATTTATTTTATTTTGTTTTTAGTATTTGTTGTTATAGCGGCAACAGAAATACATCATGTGTGAAAATTTCAACTGTCTAACTATCGCGGTTCTTGGGATACAGCCTGGTGACAGACAGACAGACAGACGGACAGACAGCGAAGTCTTAGTAATAGGGTCCCGTTTTTACCCTTTGGGTACGGAACCCTAAAAACGATATACAAAAAATCGAGATTCAAATTGATTTTGGATTAATATTTTATTTTACCGTTTTATCTGTTTAATTAATAATAAGTAAATAGTTTATAGTTATGTATTATTGTCAAGATTTATTTTGTATTAAAGAGTCGACATTTTGTCATTTTTGTCGTAAAAGTGATTTACGCACTTATACTGCCTATTAATGTCATTGTATACTGAACTAATAATATTAATCTCTCAGGTGTCGGTGAGATCCCCCGCATTCCCACGAAAAAAATTACCGTTGAGTGTCGGCGGGACGTCAGGGCGTCCCGCCAGTGACATGGTCTATGGTTTATTTTTTTACTACTTCAACTTATTTTAACCAATAGGAGTGTTTGACATCAATCTATTCTGTGTTCTATGCTCTCGAATACTACATTATGATTGGCTATCGAGTTCATAGAAAAAGTAGCATACTTTCTGGTCAGTATTTTGATCGCCATGTTAGCAGCCGGAATGCCATAGTGTGCTGAGCTGTATTTAATTCTATAGTTTTGTTTACAAATGTGTATGGTGCAAAGTGTTGATTATTTTATGATGATAAGTGTATATGCTTGGTGTGTAACTAAAAATAATGCGATTTAGAGCATGTTTATGATTTCTGAATCGTCAAAGTTTGTGTATTGAAGATTTTTTACCGTTGGTGAAATTAAATGCTATAAAATGCAGTAAAAAGGGTATGTATTTGTGATTACTTAATTTTAATGGTTAGACAATGTTTCTAGGTTTCTAAAAATGTATAAATCATAAAAAACGGACGAAAATTATGGGTTATATAAGCAAAATAGTAAAAGACGTCAGGTCACTTGAGATCAACAGGTCAAGGCGTCGACACTCAACGGTATCGATGCATTTTGCCGCGCGACACCTGAGAGGTTAAGTGTAAAATATGATTCTGCGGAAGATTTTGACGGGTCAGAGTTATCTAATAAAAAAACTGATTTCGATCTTAGTGTGCGCGATAAAAATTGATTATCGTCCCTTTCATTCACATCAGGTTTCATCATCAAAAATAAATGATCTCATCTATCAACGCAAAAGTGGCCAGTGCAGTTTATAATTAGGTCACGACCTTTTTGTATAACGATCTCATTTTATCTATCGAAAAATTGTTACTAATACAGAGAACTCAATTATTTAGCTACTGTACTTCTGGTATTTTGCGTTTCTGGTATTTTGCATATCTGGTATATGGCGAATCCGGTGTTGAAAACGAAATCCCCAATTTTAATGTTTTTTAGCGTCGACCACCACTGTCATCAAAATGGCGATTATCGTATTTACAAACATGAATTTATTCAAGGTATATTATTAAACTTGGGCGCTAAATATTTATTTATTTTAAAATACATACAACTATCATCATAGGCTTACCTAATACAATAGTGTAGTTATAATAGCTTACAATGCTAGCTAGACTTAAAATGATATATTAAGTCTAGCTAGCATTGTACAGTCGGTGATAGCAGTTAACTGACCCCCCTAAAAATTACTCGATTTTGCACCCTCTGCTCATAACATTAAAGGTTATTCAATATGTATGAGTTTATCAGACTAACACTACTCGATGAACAGAAACAATAAATAATTTTGATACGCAAACTTGAGCTTTAAGATGTTGGTGTTAGGTCATTTACTATGTATATGGGTATTTGTTACGCAATTTTCATTTTTATGCAGCAAGACTTAAAGGTTAGGTTAATGTTCTGATAATTTGTGTCATTGCTAGTGATACCTTATTTCATCTGTCTTACCCAAGTTAATCTGGTGTCGTGGTTTATGTGTAAGGCTGAGACGTGGAAGATCCAAGTTCAAATCCTGTCTCAATGTTTAATTTTGTTTTCAATAAGTATATAAATTGTTCGTTAAGTATTTCTTGCATTATTGTAAAGAACAAGCACATCAATTAAATTAATAAAATGTTCATCTTTTTCAATAAGTGGGTAGTTAGACGTCATTATGCGTATTCCACAAAAACTGCTATTGAGATGATATTAAGAATATGGGGTAGAAGAATAAATTGAACAAGACATTCTATGCACAAATAGCAGTGAATACGCGCGAACATTTTTACCTTGCCTTACAAATTGCGAAAATCCACGCCTTTTTCCTTTTTATTAATTATCAGTTTTGATACAGTTTAATCGTCATGTCTCAGTTGTGATTATTTAAAATACAAAATAATCTATTTGCATGAGGAGAATGTTGGTGTTAAAGCGATTGCTATGAAACTTAATATAGCGGTAAGTGTATTCTTTTTTATGCTTCATTTATACTTATAGCTATTCCTTAATTTGTTAGTTGGCTTAAAAACTTGTGTATGAATAATAGAAAATTAACTGTGTTTCATTATGAGATCATGTAAAGGTCTAATGTGGTTTATCTAAACTTATTCGAAAAATTATGCTTACTTCGTTACTAAAATTATGCTTATTGTGTTGTTTCAGAGAAATACAGTCAGATTGTGGCTAAGACGTATTGAAGAGACAGGGAATATTCAAAAGGATCGTCCTGGAAAATATGGCCCAACTTGTGACATCAACATGGGAATTCATGAGAGGAAGTGACTGTTGTTGGAATATGGTGCGCGGTATGCGGAACCGCTTGCAACAAGTAGTAGAAAAAATGGTGCTCCACTTCGCTATTAAAAGCACCACTGAATGACTTCAGTGACCAGTGTGTTGGCCACAAACAATACTAACGTGTCAGTGTTTGTGTTAAATTAACTATTGTTATAATTTTTAACGAAGTATTTCGCATACCTAGTTTTTGTCAAAACCTTATTTATAACTAAAAATAACTACTTACAAAACAAATTGATATAGGTAAAACATTAACACATAATACTATTTTATTCAGTTAAATGATATTTAATGTGGTGATGTTATTGTTATGAAATAAAGAGAAATACCTATATTTCTAAATATTCTAACATGTTGATTCACTACATTAAACTCTGTGAAGTATGTAACAACGTTATTAGTAAGCAGGTAAATGTTACCTATATCATTTACGTTATTCTTATAATAATTTTATTTATAAAATAAAATCTTTTTTACCATCATTATCGTTTTTTATTTCTGTTCAGCTTTTTTTTGTAGCTAAATTTATTATTTATTATTTATGACTTAAAAAAATATTGTAAAACAGAACGCGTAACAGACAATAATATATTGGTTTCGAACTCACAACCTCATTCTCGTCAGCTTACTACAGCTACTACCAGACCACATGAACATAGTGAACGTTGTTGAAATTAGCAATTATATTACAAGTTAAAACAATATTCAAGATCATATCTACCTTGACACTGCGTGTTAAAGTTCAAATTCGAATAACTATTTTATTAATCATAGACGACCAGTTGTTCTAGTTCGACAAGCTTACTGTTAACAAGCAGAAGGTTCAAATTCGTTTAATTTTTAAGGGGGTCAGTTAATTGCTATCACCGACTGTACAATATGAAAGATTTAATGGCGTTAACATAATATGAGCCTTTTTATCCAACTCTCCTAATTAACGCACATTCAAAGATTTGACGGGTAGCATAATAAATATTTACATAATCAATTAAGGGTGTCGTATGTCGTCATTATTGGGTCCGGTAGCCGGTGGAGGTTCGTGTGTTCGGGTCCAATCGGGAGCGCTTCCGAACTATACTGTTAAGGCTTTCTTGGGTAGAAAACATCCTTATAACGTGAAACAGCGCTATTCGTTAAAATTTTAACAAAATACAAGTATTTGAATAAATCTTACGACATAGCAAGAACGAAATGTGATAAATGTTATTCTAAACTTCGGTCAATGTGACGTAATCGTTCACGAGATCAAGCCCTCAAGTACAGCGTCTTGAGGAGCTGAGCTGGGTAACTGAGATACTGTTTTCATCTGTTTATTAATTAGCAATGATCTTGAGATGCTGATTTCATAATAATGGCGTATCAAATGTTAACGCACTCGAGTATGTCGTTGAGGAACGTTTATTAATACGGATCTAATGCACTCACCTAGCATTCTGAGCAGAATGTGAATCATGCGCTCTGCCCGTAGCCTTCTTCAACTCCGCATTGAGTTTATCAGCCTTCTCCCTGCTAGCTTGCAACGTGTCGTGTTCGTGCAGCGGCAGTGACGCGAGCATTGGGCTGGCGAGTAAAGCCCGGGCTGCGTCCTGCCACGCCATGGCTCGTTCCGTGACGCACTGTAGGGCTTCGCCCTCCGCTAGACGGACGGGCAGCTTTTGGAGCCATACCTGAGAGAGAAAATGGGGTAAAGTTTAAGTTGGTCAAAACAGGGTAAAGATAGGTAGTAAAAGGTAACCTGTGTTGTTTAAACATATCACAAAGCCCACATGTCGAAACCACGACGAGAACAAATTCAATACATGTTAGTAAAATCTATCTATGAAAATGTTCAAAGCGGCAGGTAACCTTTTCGCAACAATGTCTGACTGACTGTTTATTGGTAATATTTAAGGCCCCACCTTACAAGTAGGTGCGAACTCAGACGGACATTCACTTCTTTTTGTTAAATTTTCTTTCATCAAAACATGGTGAGGAAAGCTGTATGTCTAAATGCAGCTTTCCTCACCATGTTACAAAAAAAACAAAGACATGCGACATCCACAAAGTGTCACCCTGTGCCAGCGTAGACGGCCCACTACCTCTTACAGAGAAGAGGCATGGGTCCCAATTAGTGTTGGGTTAATAGCCGGATGCTTTGAGTTATTATCGATTATAATCCATAAGTGACCATTATTAGCCTTGCAATGGATGATAACCCTGCTATTAATGTATTGTTAAAAAAATAAATGCTTTTTTTTGTTTTATTGTAAAATCTGTGGGTGTGAACATAAAATGGGTGCGTGTACGCAGTGTGATTCATTGTATTGTTATTCTTTTTATTTATTTTCACTTTTTGTATCTGAAAAAGTGTTAATAATAAAATAAATACACATTTTTCGGGAAATTCAGTTTTGTTAATTTAGAGATCCAATACTATAAAAACCATAATTACTATTGACACATCACTTTGTGTCATTTGGCTGCTTATTTGCTCAACCCTGCTTCACATGAAATAGAATTAGATCCAGAACGAGGTATAAAAGCAATGCAATATATTTATGAACTGGGCCAACATTTAAAAATAAACGTCATGTAAGAATTAGCCGATTACAAAGCAAAAGATAACTTTTGGAAGAATCGCTTTATTTGATCTCAAGTCGAAGAAACAGACGCCCTTAGCTGGTGGAAGGGTATTTGCAGTTCTACTAAGCTTCATAAAATTGCAGTTGCTATTTTATCAGCTCCTTACACGTCAGCAGCTACGGAAAGGACCTTTAGTACTCAAGCTGATGTTACAAAAAAAAAAAGAAATAAGTAAACTAACTACTGAACGAGCAGGAAAAATATAATGTTTTACCTGAAAATAAAACAGTTATTATATACGGAACCTTATTCTAGACCTATACAGTGAGACAGCATCTTTCCGGATCTGACGTCACGACCTCTCTTGTTCCCCCTCCCACCCGGCTCCGCCCCGCTGTGGCCGGGGGGAGGGGCGTGGAGCTTGCCCGAACAGTCAGGCGCGCTCTTCACATTGCATCTCACTTCCGGTGGATTATGAGTCCACCAGGCAGGATTAAAAATATAGGTCTAGAATAAGGTTCCGTATATAATAACTGTTTTATTTTCAGGTAAAACATTATATTATACACTATGAACCGTTATTCTAGACCTATACAGTGAGATGTGTTTATTATCGCCTGGTGGCAAGCTAAGTACGAGTATATGCCAATGTGTGAAAAAGAAATTACTTAGGTATCTAAACAATTTTGTTAATATAGGTACCTAGAAGTATTTATATTAACCAAAATATAACTTGTGTGAGAACATTATTATTAGAAATGAAAGTGACTCAATGTATAAAGAAATTGCAGGGAATAAAACTGTATAATTATGTAAAGAAAAAGATTTTTTATTTGAGCCACCAAAACTAAGTAGGTACCACAGTAATAAGAACTTACACATACATAAGTTTTGCTATTCATGTGAATAGCAAAAACAAAAATATAATAGCAATAGCAAAAACATGATTAGCACCACAATATGTGCTTTAATGCTAAGATATTCGAAGAATTAAGATTTGATTTGAACTAAATTTACATTAGTCATGCATAGCATACCTACTTAGATTAAATAAATCATTTTAACTTAATATAACAATACGTTGCTTTGAACTGATTTCTTTATTGAAATTACATTGATTAATAGGTAGGTAATCATATGTTATTTAGAATCTACACAGCTTCAAATGTTAGAGATAAATTGTTACGACTTTGCGATGTGTTAATTTCGGCCGAATAGAACCGTGCAAATGTGTTGGGGACACGCCAGTTCCCTTTTGCCATGATCTCGTCAATATTGTGGCACTCAAGCCAGTTGAGAGATGCTGCGGCACTTCGAGTACTACCAGGAGTAGCCTCTACTCCTGCCTCCTTAAGAATAGTTTTAACCCAACCTCCAATCACCGTTCGGGAGGCTGGTCCGACTCTGCCACGAGTTGTAATAAATAAATGATTAATGTCATTGTTAATTCTACGTGATGATGATACTTGTATCAACTTACGTACCCACCATACAGGGCATATGGATTTATCTGTATGTGTGTGCAATTTCCATGATGATTGTCTGTGTGTATAGCTATCTGTCTTAGAGCCAAATGCTGGGTGTAAAACAATATGATTAGAATTGTCTTCAAAATGTGCACTATCAACCCGTAACAGTGTCAGGTCATGGACTCTACGACTAGAAGCGAGTAGCAAAATCAGTGCTGTGCGACGAGATACTTGGAATAAACTTGCATGAGGCGGCTGGTTAGAGCTGAGCCATTCTACCACAATACGTGGATCCCAAATGAAACCATTTTTAGGTTTGGAATCAACATTAGCAAGTGAAATAGATTTTAACATTCTCTGCACGATAGGGTCACTGCTTATGATTTGTCCGTTAGAACAGGCCAAAGTGGCAACTGTTGATTTATAAACTAAAATAGTTTTATAAGACAGTTTAAGAGTTAAGTGCAAGTATGCTAGGTACTTAGCGACTTGGGCACCAGAGGGGTTTGTATGGTTGAAATTATTATGAGTACACCAATTTGACCATTTTTTCCAAATACCAGCATATATTTTCTTCGTAGAGGGTCGCCAGCTAGACTTAAGTAGGTCTATTTCGTTTTGAGACCAATTTGTTAATTCGGCACACCACCCTTCACTAGCCATGCCTCTAGATACATCTGGTCCACGTGAACCGGAGGCAGATAAGTCCGTGTATCTAGTAACCGCCGATGAAGATTGAATATGGGTAAAGGAGCGCTCACCGCTCTCCTCTTCAGGTCTGGCCGCCAAAACACCTTGGACCAGCGCGGTACTACTAGGATGTATCGACCCTTGCACAGGTTGAGGTGTGACAGAACTCGTGGAATTAGGTGTGGTGGTGGGAATATCCACGCTCGACGGTATGACCACCTTCTGCTGAAGGCGTCGTGAAACTCTGCGTTCGAGTCTTTGCAATCTCGTGAGACGTAGCGCGCAAGCACGTGTGCGGTTTTCGAGGCGAACAAGTCGATTTCGGGCATTCCGAACTTGCGAAATACCTCTTGACATGCCTCTTCCATTAGGGTCCACTCCCCGGGTAATTTGAGTCTTGACAGCATGTCTGCTTCTGTGTTTACCTGACCAGGCAGGTACTGAGAGACCAGGTGAATCTTGTTCTCGTCCGCAATCTCGAATAACATGCAAGTTAGGCGGTAGAGGTTCTGTGATCGGAGACCCCCCTCGTTCCGCATGTAACTCACCACACTCTTGTTGTCTGACTGAACTAGCACGGTTGAATGACGTAGCGATTGCTGACGATTGGTTAAAGCCTGTATAACTGCCCACATTTCCTTTAAATTGCTGTGCCATCTTTTCTGCTCCGGGAACCATAATCCGCTCAGACAAGCGTCGTCTACTATGGCACCCCAGCCTCTAGCAGATGCGTCTGTCGTTACATAGTGTGAGACAGGATCTGGATGTATCGCTGATCCTATAGACAGAGCTCGTAGCCACCACATTAAGGTCGTCGACACTTCCGACTCGAGTGGGCGTTTTACGTGTGCTTGGTGCTTTGGAAGCCGACTGCAAGCTACTTGTAACGGACGGCAATGAAGCCGACCTCTGGGCACAACGAAGGCTGCAAAGTTTAGCATGCCTAGTAAGCATTGAGCGTCGTGCAAACTCCATCGATTTGCCTGTACTATGTGGCGTATCATATTGGAGATTTTGTAAACCTTTTCCTGGGGCAAATACTTGGAATTCAGGGCGAGATTCCATTTTATGCCGAGACTATCTCGGCATAAAATGGAATCTCGCCTTGGTAGGGATCAATGTGGATTTTTTGTAGTTGATCATCCATCCCAAAGTTGTTAGAACTCTTATAGCTTCCGCAGCATGGTCCATTAGGGTTAATCGATCTTGGTTCACGATTAAATAATCGTCCAAATAGACGATAACTCGCATGCCCTTCTCGCGCAACACGTCTGCTACCCAATTTGTCACTGTCGCAAATGCCCTGGGTGCTGATGACAGCCCGAATGGCGGACAAGTGATCTGAAGGAGCTTCGGGCTCGACTTCTTTTCTGGTGCGTATAATACTCGCAGAAATGGGTGATGACTGGGGCTGACTGCTAGGTGAAAATAGGCCTGAGAAAGGTCTATTTTGATCGCCCAGTCGTTCGGTTGCAAGAAATCCGGCACACGGTACATATTTATTAAGCGAAACTTTGTTTGCATTACATAACGGTTCAGATTTTTTAAATTGAATATCGGGCGATTGCTGGTATCTGACTTTTGCACTAAAAACATCGGACAGACATAACTTGGAGATGGATCTACTTGAATCAAGATTTTCTGTTGTTTTAAAATCTCGATTTGTTCCGACATCAATAAGCTCGTTGGAGTTTGAAAACGTGTTAATAAGTCTGGACTTTGAAGTGGGGGTACTTTGAAAAAGGGAATTCGGTAACCAGATATCATTTTTATAATGTTTTCTGGAGCACCGTAATTCTTCCAAATTTGAATGTAATTTTTTAACCGCCCGCCATAAAATAAAATTTTTTGAGGATAGTCACTTACGATACTGATCGGATTTACGATTGCCGAAGGACCGTTTTTTGTTTTCATTATGCCTTGTACCGGATTTATTGTTTCCCGACTTTCGGCCTCTACTTTTGGGGGGCGCTTGAAAGCTCGTGGATGGCTGGGGATCGAACCCAGGATTGTCACCGTGAAAGGGCTTGCGAGGTCGCTTAGTTGGAGGGCCATCCTGTCTATTCCGCATAGACATGGCATGAGGCTCTTCCGCAGAGCGCTTTTGGGCAGAGAACAACTTACTTGTACCACCAGCCTTTTGTAAAAAGGTGGTTAAATCTTGTGGATTAAAAAGGTTATATTGTGTTGGGGGGATCTTTTGCAAGTCTACCTTTACATATTTGTCCTTGACACCCGACAAAATGCAGTCACGACGTCTTTGAATGATATCAGCACGTCTTCCACAACTCATTTGCAAGAGATCCTCCGACACTTTCATGTAAGATGAGTTTTCGGAAAAAGAAGCATTAATCTTTTCAAAAAGCGTGTCAGCGTTAAGTACACAGCCAGGTGATTGCGCCCATTCTATGATTTGCTGAAAGTTGTTTCTTAGCAGCTCATTTTGTTGTATAAGCCCATGAGTAAAAGCTCCAAACGATCTATCAAGTAATCTAAGCCAAGAAGAATTTGTATCACAATGTCTAAGTTCAGTGTTAACATCGAGTTCGTAAAAACCTGGCTTAGCGACATACTTTTTCTCAGTTTCTAGGTATCTAACCCTTTGCCAATCATTAGTATCAAAGTGATGTAGTTTATTTAGCACATGTAATCTATCCTCCGAGGCATTTTCAACAGTAGGTTCTTTTAGGTTAGTGGATACCGGAAATTCGAATACTTTAGCCTTCTGTGGTTTACTGAGAAGGTGATCATTCCCAAGAGAAACCCTCAAGCCTTCAGATGGATGTATGGAAATATCAGAATCAGATTCGGGCTCGGTTTCTTTGTTTGAAAAGCGATCGTTATTTTTTAAGTGGGATAATATTTCACTTACTTGATTTGACAGCAAGTCTAACCTGCGCTCGTTATCTCGCGTTTCCTGCCGCAGCTGCCGGCGTCTCCGACGTGGGGCGGAGCTGCTCGACGACGACGAAGACGAAGAAGATGCCTGCGGTGATGCAGGGGGAGGCGGGCGACTCCCGTCACCCTCGGCAGACGCTTTCGTGGATTTTTCCATTACGTATACAAAACGCACTCAAAACGCTAATAGTAATTTTTTCCACGAACTAAAAATGTAGATAATTTTAAACACTAAACAGCAGCGCTGTTGCCCGCACTAGAAGAGGTGTGATCGCACCGAAAAACGATGCCAATGTGAAGAGCGCGCCTGACTGTTCGGGCAAGCTCCACGCCCCTCCCCCCGGCCACAGCGGGGCGGAGCCGGGTGGGAGGGGGAACAAGAGAGGTCGTGACGTCAGATCCGGAAAGATGCTGTCTCACTGTATAGGTCTAGAATAACGGTTCATAGTGTATAATAACTTATAATAGGTCTTTACCTATGAAATTGCCGTTCTGCAGTACTGGCCATTTCAAATCAAAATAATTTTTGTTTGGCTAAGAATTCTAATTTCAAATTAATTTTATTTTAAAAACATGGAATTCTTTTTCCAAAAGTAGTCATTTTGTTTATTGATTAGTGTTACATTTTCATCGCATTTCAATCTTTTTCGTCATCATGGATACGTTAAAAATTCGAGTAATTATGGAATATGAGTACCGTCGTGGCAGCAACGCGGTACAAGCGGCACGCAACATCAACGACGTTTACGGAGCTAACACTACAAACCAACGCACCACCTGTTATTGGTTTGCTCGCTTTCGTTCTGGAAATTTCGACCTGAAAAATGAACCTCGCGGTCGTCCGAAGACTGGTCGACAATGACGAATTAAAGACGATTGTGGAAGCTGATGATACACATTCTACGGCTGAATTAGCAGCAGCTTTCGACGTTAGCGTCAAAACAATATTGGTCCATTTGCGTCAAATTGGCAAGGTAAAAAAGCTTGACAAATGGGTGCCCCACGAACTCAAATATCGCCAGCGCGCAGTACGCGTCGAGACGTGCCTTGCACTGCTCAACAGACACACAAATGTAGGAATTTTGAACCGCATTGTTACCTGCGATGAAAAATGGATTCTGTTTGATAACCGCAAGCGCTCAGCAAGTTGGTTGGATCCTGGTTCAGCACCTAAACAATGCCCTAAACGAAAACTTACCCCTAGAAAAGTGATGGTCACTGTTTGGTGGTCTAGCGCCGGTGTGAATCATCACAGCTTCTTACCAAATGGGGTGAGCATTACTGCAGATGTGTACTGTGAAGAACTGAACACAATGATGGAGAAGCTGGCACATCTCCAACCAGCATTGGTCAACCGCTCGTCTCCGCTGCTCCTGCACGACAACGCGCGACCTCATACTGCACAGCAGACGGTCTCCAAGTTGCAAGAACTGGGGTTGGAAGCTCTCCGTCATCCGCCCTACTCACCAGACCTTGCGCCTACAGACTACTAGTTTTTCCAGAATTTGGATAACTTCTTGGCGGGAAAAAAATTCAATACCAGGCAGTACAAAATGCCTTTGAAGAATTTGTCGCCTCCCGTCCAGCTGATTTCTTTAAGATGGGCATCAATAAACTGCCACTGCGTTGGCAAAGAGCATTGATTGCATGGGTGATTACTTCGATTAATACAAATAAAAAATACATGAATAAAATTCGTTAAAATTTTTTCATATAAACGGCAATTTCATAGGTGAAGACCTAATATATCACACAACTGGAATTTGGAAAACAAACCGTCATGTATAGATATGGAAAGTGATTTCCACATGGATTCGGAACCTTTCTCTCCAACATCAGAAATCGATGAAATATCCTGTGACTGTAATGAACCTGTACTTCTTAATACACCAGAAATACATGCATTAGCGTCCGATCCAATCGATGTACCAAACTTAGGAGATTTTGAAGAATCCAGTGTTTCTAGCAGTAATTAGGCTGAAAATCATTTTTGAGCAACAAACAAAAAAAAAACAACTAAAAACGAAAATAAAAAAAAAACCCCATAAAATATCCCAAATAAATGACTGATTAAAAATAAAAACTAAGTACATAAAAAATCTAATTAAAGTATCAAAAATCAATGTAAATAGCTGATTGAAAAATTTTAAATGGGCCAGATTAGTTTTAAATTGCATATTTATTTACTACAAAGAAAGATGATGAAAATGAAGTCTAATCTGACAGGCCTAAAGCCTGAAAACCATGAAGGGAAATTTTCAGTCACTAAAATAACATTAACAGCAGGGTTATCATCCATAATTGCTATTAATGGCTACTAACTGCTTTAAATCGATTATTAGCCAAATGATTATTTACCGGATTATTATCATTGCCCAACACTAGTCCCAATAGAGAAAGCAAGTTACAAAAAAGTAAAAAAAAAAACAATGGCATTCCAGGAGCGCCGACAAAAGTGAAAACTTGAAAAAGCATAGTAATTTTATAAATACGTTAGAAGATCATTCTTCCCAAAGAAAATGTACCGCGCGTTGATGTCTTTATAACGGCCAAAACTTAAAACAGAAGTGTCGATTACGGTAACAGTGTCGCGAATCCAATGGTTTTTCCCCATCTCTAAAAATGCCCAACGCTCCTAAAGAAGTTTTCACTTCAATAATAATATAACTTTTATAGACACTCACCAATAACGCCAGAATGCGGTCCAACCGTGGCCGCTTTGTCCTCATACAGTCGGGACATAGGAACTTTGGTTCAGTGTTGGGGAAGGGAACTTCGACGCGGTCTGGTGACTCCTCACGATCTTCTTTCGATGCTGCTATGCAGTTTGCTGTAAATAATGTAATTGTTAGATAAACGTAAACTTATGGAACTTTCGGTGTCTTAAAATTTTCATCGGCAACTAGCGCCCCGCCCGCCGACTTGGTAAAACACCGAGATCACTGTGCGTTATCTATTTAAATAATATCGCATTATACACAATGAACCTTTCGGGATAAATTCTCTAATTGAAGGTGAATACCGCATACAAATCAGTTGCGTAAACAAGCACAACAAGCGACTACGACGACGTTTTTGTAAACTTTGACGTTCGAAAGCGCCTTTTAATAGCCTAGTTCAAATATCTGATCTGAGTTTGAATTATCACAGCGAACGAGTTACTTTACTCACCATGAAACCAGTCCTTGCACAGCTCGCACTGCGTCATCACGCCGTACTGTCGTTTCTGACACGTGCAGAACGTCACGCCGGCTGACACGGGCGCGCGGACCTCTTTCCTTAAGTTGCGGGCTCTGTTAGAAAACAATAACATTTTTTTTTTATTAATTTAACCTAAGTTGACTAAGGTTAAACACTTCCACCATCAGGTCGTAACTTCTTACTACCATCGGGGTGAAGTACTGTAAGGCAATAGATGGCGCTCGAGAACCGCCATGAAGTTGACAACTGCGAAGATAGCAACATATTGATTTTTAATTGACCGTTTGTAATATAAAGGCTCTAAATAAATTGTGGTTGTCCTAAATAGTGTGAACTTTGTCATGTAAGGCACTGAGTTTGTTGTTCCAAACACTTGAAAATTATCTGAGATTCTTAATCAAAATATAGAAGATTGTGTTTTATTGTGTTGGATCTCGGGGCTGGTGTCCGAAACTTCATGTCCAAGCGCGTACTTTGCGCACGGGGTATAGAAGATTATTTCGCCTCGACTTCTTATTCTCACCTCAACTCTTTAATAGCATGAAGCTCCTTCTGCTCGGCATGTTTGAAGGCGGCCACAATATCAGTCGGAGTAGAGTCCTCGCTAAAGTTCCTGAGGAACAGGCCCGCTTCTAGCGACGAGGCACCTTCGCCCCCCGGCCGCGCGCGCCGACGCGTCACAGCTTCGCCCGCTTCCACTCGCGGGGATAGGGCTTCGAGTAGGGAGTAGGGCCAGTTCTGTGGAAAAAGGGTAAGTTAGTTAGTTTTATCCTTGTAAATGTAAAGTGGGGTGGTTGAAAGCCTAATCCCCTCGTGTTAATCTGTGTATAACGTGTTCACGTTAAAAACTGACAAACGATATTTCACAAAGCCTGAACCGCCGCATACCTTCTTCAGGAACATATCGGCGGCGCCCCGCTTCCAGTCCCTCGCCGACTGCAGCGCCTGCGCCAGCTGGTCCTTCTCGTACAGCGACAGCGGGATGTGCGCACCGCGCCGCACTATGTTCTCCACGCTGTGCATGTAAGGGTAGAGTTCTTTTGATTGCATCTCTTCTACCTGGGAAACATAATAATCGACGTAAGTAAGCATAGATAAAGACAAACTTCAAAGTAATAGTTTTGAGCTGGAAAACAAACTGAGAACAAGTCGACTAAAATGCATCATCATCATCATTTCAGCCAAAAGACATCCACTGCTGGCCATAGGCCTCCCCCGAGCACCACCACTTCGACCAGTTCTGTGCTTTTCGCATCCATCGGGTTCCTGCGGCCTTCTTGTGGGAGGCCTCCCACAAGTTGGTCCGACGATCTTGTTAAGGCCGCAGGAACCCAATCCTTGGTTCTCCTCCGGATCTCTTCATTTCTGATTCGACCAAGCGGGGAAAGTCCAAGCATAGCCCTCTCCATTGCCCGTTGGGTGACTTTTAGCCTTCTAATAAGGCCCATTGTGAGTTTAGTTTTAGTGCCGTATGTCATCATTGGCAACACGCACTGGTAAAAGACTGTCGTCTTGACACACTGCGGTATGTGGGACGAGAAGACATTGCGTAGCTTCCCGAACGCTGCCCAGACGAGTCGGATTCAACGATTGACCTCTTTCTCGAAGTTGGACCTACCTAACTGGACAGTTTGTCCTAGGTAAAGATACTCGTCCACGACTTCGAGTGTAGCGTCTCCGATCTTTATGAGAGTGGGTGTTACATGGGTATTTGACACGACCTTCGATTTGTCCATATTCATTTTAAAACCCGCTCTTTCGGAGGCTCTACTGAGGTTATCGAGCATTGTACTGAGCTCCTCCATAGTCTCAGCCATGACTACGATGTCGTCGGCAAACCGAAGGTGAGTATTGTACTCGCCATTGATGTTAATGCCAGCCCCTTTCCAGTCCAGAACCTTGACGGGCATAGCCTTGACGGAGCGCAGCATATTAGGTGTTAAGCGTACAGATGGAGTTAAGATTTCAAAGTAAAAAAATAGTATTAAATAAAGCATCCCAATAAGTTACCTTATTTAGCCAATCCCTGGCATGAGACACGGCAGTCTGTAACGCGTGGTAGGACGGCAAGGCCGCCTCGATCTCCTCCCCGTCAGAGAGCAACATGTCCAGCTCTGACAGCGTGGTGTACTGGGGTTCGAGCTCCGTTTGAGGGTTTTTGGAAGTGTCGAGGAGGACCACGCGGGCGCGGCTTTCCCATTCGTCGACTTGAGCTAGAAAGAGATAGAACTCTTATTACTTTGTGTATTTATGTTTTTTTCTTTTCCTAATTAAACAACTGGGTACAGAACTGTGAAATAATGTTCATGTCTATGTTTCTCTGTTTTTTATTAAATATATAAACAATACCTTAAAAAAACACCTTATTTTACCTTTTTTTATTTCACGACGCCTTATTGATTTTTCTATGACTCTGACTATGATCTTTACACAATTTTATCCAGCTCCAGCTATCGCCGAGGCAACATACATTACCAGAGTTTTAGCATGGTCAGATAAACTAGGCTAATTAGTAAAATTACGTACCTTTCAGTTTGAACAGCAGTGACCGCTCCATCTCCACCTTGTGATGCGGCACGACGTTCTGCGCGTCGTTCAGCAGCCTGTCGATGACGTCACGCGTCAGTGTGGAGTAGTCCTCTCTGTAGCCGCGCACTTCTTCTATGAACTTCACTTGTTGCAGGCGAGCTTGTAAGGGAGGTAACTGTGGGAGGACTATGCACAGCCGGGAGCCGAGTTCTGATGTCTGGAAGAGATGGTGGTGAAAAGTTAGTCTTTATGATATTTTTTTGTGTATTTAATATAGTACTAGGGTTGAGAATTAGGCTAAAACTTGGCATCAGCCGGTTCTTTAACCAAAACTTGACATTACATGATGACATTACAGTTCAACCAGGTGCTAAAAATGACTATAGTACGGTTGGTAACCATACTTAACTATAGAATAGAATAGTTCTTTATTTGCAAAGAAAGTAGGTACAAGTTACAGATGTTAAGTTTAAAATGATCCTGTAGCGGTATCTACCACGCCACATGCGAACAACGCGTCATACTGACGTCACGTAAAATCCTGCATCTCGCAAGCAGAGTTTACCGCGCAACTGGCATAGATACAACGGCCCGACATAAATCATCGGGCAGGTCAGGTAGGAGGATCCTCCCTTTTTTATGGAGTATGGAGTGAACTTTACACCTTGTTCCTCATACCTCTATAATCCTATACTATACTAACTAACTTAACTAAGGCAAGCAAACAGTTTAACAGTTTAGTTGTGTGTATAGTTTAGTTATTAAGATTGAGACTAGATCTCCTGAGAATCTTCTTTGTAATGGCAGCGGCACTTTTAATGTTACAATCCTAAGCAGAGCAGTTTGGCGGTTATAAAGGGACAAGCTCTTTTCAAGTACAAATAAACTGCATCTTGAAGCCTCCTTTAACAGAAGCTATGCTGGAAGTGGCCTTTACCTAATCATAACCTAACCACAATCCCACCAACAACACCACCACCTATTACCGCCGGCTGTCGCTGAAAACCAGCGCTGGGGCTCTGTCTCGTATAGGCTCTTAGCATTATGCTGAGCGATGGCCGTTTTGCGTAGATGTGACGCATGTTTTCTCTTTTTTTTTGTTTTTTTATGTGTCATGTTTGCCGCATATAAACGTATATTCTTTCTTCTTTTCTTTTTAATTAGCCTTATTAAATCCATACTAATATTATAAATGCGAAAGTGTGTCTGTCTGTTAGCTCTTCACGCTCAAACCGCTGAACCGATTCAGTTGAAATTTGGTATAGAGTTTGAGTCCCGGGAAAGGACATAACATATTTTTTATCCCAATATACCCACGGAATCGAAACTTATACGGGTGAAACCGCGGCACGCAGCTAGTAAATAAATATTTCTCACAGCATCAAACAAATAGTACAAATATCAGTAAAACGTACCTCTTCCAAATCCCTGACATAAGCTTGGTCGATCTTTTCTAGATCTTTGTTGAGTAGGTCAGTCGCGCGGTTCTCAAACTCCGATGTTTGTCGTAACACTTCCTTTACTGCTGAACCTGAGAGAATAAAACAAGAATATGATAGATTTGCAAAGTGTTTTCAAGACACGGTACGGTTTGGTAAGGCGGTGTTGTGTCGTCAATTCCGTTTTCTTATCATTTACCAACCAACCAACCAACCAACCCCCCCCCCCCCCCCCCCCTTTCGGGGAAGGCTTATGTCCAGCAGTGGACGTCTTTCGGCTGAAATGATGATACAAGGTGTAACAGAATAAACGCAAGTCCTGAAAGTAGTTTGTTCATAATTGACTACTGATTCTTTTAATATAGGTTTTTTTTTTAAATTATGTATTTTGCCATACTGAGCAGTGATTGAGTCAAAGAAAATTAAATCTTATTTCAAAGCAATAAGATTCAATTTTAAATGCATTAAATAATGTTAGTCAACACGATTTTCTTAACAATAATAGCTTTAAAAAAAATAAGTTTTGGTCATTGTATTATGCTTTTAACTCAATACTCTAATTGGGGTGTATCAGGTCTTGCGTTAATTATGTTACACATTATATATAGGATTTATCTATCTACATTCACTTTCTCATTGGTCCCGGCTGTCATTCATTCCGGTTAGACTTGAAGCCGAAGCCTGCGTATTGTTCGCAACCCACGTATGAAGTCATGACAGAGCTCCGCCCCACCACTCAAATACCTAAGGCGCGGCTAAATTGTTCCGCGCGGACTATAGGACAAGGCTTGGTAAATGATAAGGTAGGTAATTTACCTTATCCATCCTGGAAGGTCCTTCTATATAAATGGCTTTGTCATAAAATCCAGACAGCGGTCTAACCGTAACTTAAGGCTTCGCAAACGTGTGTGTAAGTACGTGTGTACGTGTTCCACGCGCGCCTCAAAGAGGTGTCCGCATCGAGGAGGGGCCCCCCTTAGGGCCGAAGCCTACCGGGTCACCGTGATTGTCCGAAAGAGTTACCGCTGGCCCGGAACATAAAGGGCTAAGGAAGGGACACGGGTGGGTTTTAGTCAGTAAGAGACTGACACTTCCTTCCGCTCCACCCAGAGTGGGAGGAGTCATTTGATGATTTCTCATCCAAAAAAAAAAAAAAGGCTTCGCAAATGACGAGTTCATTATTGCTGTAGTTAAATCACTTACCCTCAGGTAACACACAGGCGAGTCCGTCGATCTCAGCGGCGAACAGCGTGAGCTCGTGTATGGTGAGGCGGTACTTGGGGTCGTGGTGCCGCGTGCGCGTGCGCATCTTGTTCAGGTCCAGTTGTTGGATCACTGACGCGCATTTCTCTGCGTCTTCCATTGCAGTCTCTAGGGCGCGGACGAGCTCGGTTTTGTGCATCTGTTGGTGATAAGCTAGACATTAGTTTGAATAAAGTAACTAGGCAAGGAATACAATGTATTATCTGATTATCAGACATGTTGCGCCGACCCTAAATGAATTGGGATAAGGGAAGGCGAATAGTGGTGAGATATCTTTACCTTGAGATCATGAGCCCTCTTCAGATGCGCCCGGAGCCCGTCCAGGTCACAAGTCTTGGGAGTGTCTGGGTCTAGAGCGTTCTGTACAGCTTCTGCCCATTCTCGGAACTGCTCGGATTTCTTCTTTAGCTTCTCGAGCATGGCTGGTAGCTCGTCTAGGGTGTAGCGGTATCTAGGAGTGAATGTTTGGTGTCATTATTTTGAAATGAAATTATGATAATTATGATTTTATTTATGTTTGTTTATACAATCAATATTACACATCAATAATATTTTAAAAACTAGATGAAACAGGTGTTGAAACACCGCAACAAACTCAGAGGTCACATTTTCTTTTTGATTCATCATCTGCCTAGCCTTTTCCCAACTATGTTGGGGTCGGCTTCCAGTCTAACCGGATTCAGCTGAATACCAGTATTCACAAACACATTTTCTTTTTGATTAGTGTCGGAAATGGCCTTTTGGGTTTGATTAGTTTTCAGGCATGGCTAACCTTTGAATCATCTGTGGTGAATTCTTTGGAAAACCTTATATTGACCAATGAAATGGCGTTTTGAATATCATATGATGGTCTCTCATAATCTAACCTAACAATAACCAGTTTACATGTACAGATATCCCAAGGAAAGTATGCGCTACAAAACTTAAAAGCGTCGTGTCTATGGAGGTTTGGCGCAACGTTCATGCTAAATCGGAAACCCGAAGATTACCGAAGCGTGTACTTTTCCTGGTTTAACTGTACTTTATATTTGTCAGTACCTGAGCTTGTGTTTGTGTGCGGGACAGTCGCACAGCTGCGTGTAGTGCCGCAGGCACGCGACGTGGGGCGTGCACACACACGTCACGCACGATAAGAAGCACGTTGTTTTGCACAGTGTACATTGTCGTTCATCGTCTGGTAGGAGCTCGAACGCTTCGCGTTCTGCTTCGGTTACGCCCTGATGGAGAAATTAGATTAAATAAGTTTGTCTGGAGTTTTTTGAGATGAGAACATGGCTGTCTGCCAATCAACACAAGTCCATCAGAAAGTCCATGATATTCCACTTACCCAGTCCAACAATCCCTTTCTGAGCTTCCTCTCATCATGCAGCATAGTCCTCATGTCCCTGTAGGCGGCTAGGGCCACGGTGAGGCTCAAACCATCAGCTTCGAGCGCCATCTTGCAGACCAGCTCGTCGTGTGAAAACACGCAATTCCGGCGGAGAGTCGAGTAGTGGGCGATGCATTCGCGACCCATTTTTAGCTGGCATGGGAAAACGGGATTTTATTTGGATGTAGCAGTAAGTAGAGTGGGCAAAAGAGATACGAAGCTGACTATATTTAACAGTTTGTGACATTAGTCAAGTCTTTAACATTACTTGTCAGAGTGACTTGCTGACCCCTTTTATAATCAACAAAAGAGGTTAGATAGCTATGCATACATAAAAAAATCAGTTTCCTTCATTAAATGTTTGTAGGACCAGAATTTTATACAACTAATAATAACATATCACATAAATTCGTTCAACTCTTGCCCCAGTACAAAACAGTAAAAAAATAACCCTTACCCAGTCGGCAGGTGTAAAATTAACCGCCTCGGCAAAGTTGTATCCTTGGTTGAAGCCGGCGTGGTACGCACGCGGGAACGTGATCACGAACTCGCCAGCGTGTTGGTCCATCCTAAACAAGAAAACAAAGTGATAATCATTAAGAAACTTAATTACATAACACAAACGGCCTATAGGCAGCGAATCCTCCGAATAAATATTCATAATCGAACTCGTTTAGAATCGAAGGAGCTGCTTGAAACACAAAATGCTTACTTTTCAAGTCTTTGTTTTCACTTCTTGTCGTTATTTTATGGTTCTGTACAGCCTATATTTCATATTAACAGTTTCTGCTACCTGTACGCTAAAACGACATGAAATTTACTGACAATAAAGCACTCTTTTCGGTATTTTAAATTGTTTTGGATTTTCTAATATAACAGTTTATTTTTATTGAAGTGAAAACTTCTTGGGCCGGGCGCGTTGGGCATTTTTTGAGATGGGAGAAAAACCATTGAACTCGCGATACTGTTACCGTACGCTTAGGCCCGGCGCCCATTATCGGCATCGGCAAGGAAAAGGATCCTTCGGCATCCTACATGCAAGCGCACACTATCGGCAATTATGCTTTGGCATGCTGCAACGTTCTTAGGGATGACGAAGCGTCCTTAAGCATGCCGCACCGTCCTCAAGTGTTGCCTTGGCGCCGGCGGCGCGGCGGGCGACGGCGTACCGAAGGATCCCGAAGTATCCCGAAGCAGCCTCAAAGCTGCCGATGCAGTAGCCCACCGAAGCGGTATTTTTGTTACTACGATAAATTTCTACTTTATTGCCATGAAGTTAATGTATAATTCTTTTTATCACCTAAAATCCACAGCCGTGCCGATGCCGATAGTGGGCGCCGGGCCTTACGGTAACAGTGGCGCTAGTTCAATGGTTTTTTAAACACCGCGAAACACCGCGTAACATCGCGAGTGTTTTGTTTATAAGACGATTAAAAAAATACCCGCTTCGGATGTGTTCGGCTGTCCTCGGGATGTACTCGGTTTTAATGTATATCCGATATGTCAGTGAGTGATGGCAAAGTATTGTTTGTTTTGTTTTCACTTTTGTCGGCACTCCCGGAGTGCCACTGTTTTATTTGTGCGTATATTGTGCCTGAACCTGTGTCAAATAATTTATTTTCTTTCTTTCTTTATCTACACTAACATTATAAAGAGGAAAGATTTGTTTGTTTGTTTGTATTGAATAGGCTCCGAAACTCCTGGACTGATTTGAAAAATTCTTTTTGTGTTGGATATTTATCGAGGAAGGTTAATAGGCTATATAACATCACGCTGCGACCAATAGGAGCAAAGCATCAATGAAAAATGTTGCCAAAACGGGAAAAATTATTCCCTTGCGTACGCTGCGTAAACGGTAAAAGTTATGCAATAATCATCAATCAAGCTCGCGATAGCATATGTCTATCTCTTAAGGTTGAGTCACTATAACCTTTTTTATGGTAATCAAATTTGTTCTAAAATAATGCATTATTTGCGAAGGTGTTTTTATAAACATGACATTAATCCTTATCCAAATAAGGCCATAACACTTCATTTTTCGCTTCTTTACCACAAACTTTAGAATTCTGAGGTCAGTGGGCGGTTTTAAGGGCGGAGTATTTTCCTTTCCGAGTAACTATTGCACACACTATAATCCATCACAAGGAACAACTACAAGCGTTTCCGAATTGATTTCAATGATAAGAAACTTTTTAATCACTTCAAAACAAAGGTAAACACAGCAAAAACTAATCACAACACTTCACAGAAAATGAAAAAAAATTACAAAGCAAAAAATGCACCAGTAACCGATTAAAACAAATTGGAACTAATTCGAAATTGTATCATTCTTGGAAATTCGCGCTTTGCGAAGCGTCTTACGCTATCTCACTTGCTCTCACTATTTACACACACACGCTTCGTCGTTATACGTTCCATTCATAAAAAATCAAAAGCCAGGCTTAAAAATCAGTACAATTTGCAAAATGAGTAGGTACATATTTATGTTATCACCAACGTTAACAATTTCTATGCAAAAGTGAGAGGTCTAAAAGCCCCATAAGAAGCCAGCTCGTGTGAGCGAATCGAGACGATTTCATTCATTGTTGCGATCTCGCGTCCTGCTTAGCGCTATAGCGTTAGAGCGAGCTCGCAATGGCGGTATTGCAGACGTTTTGCAACGTTGCGCGTTATGAATACTGCGCGGAATTTAAATATTTAAATATTATTCTTTGAGTATGTAAACCTGGCAACCTCGCATCGTACGTATAGCGGGCGGCCGGGACGCGCGGAGTTTATTTTTTTATTATTCTTATCAATTCTTGCGACATGATTGAGTTGGTTAATTTATTTACAAATTTAAATTTTTGAAGTTTTTTTTTGTAAGGCTCACGTTTGATTGAAAGCCGGGCTTTTCGGCTTTAGTAAAAGGCACGCCCCTGCTTTCAAGGGGAGGTGGATGGTGTTAAATTTTTTTGAGGAAAGTACGAAACCCACGCGGACGAAGTCGCGGGCAAAGTTCTAGTAAAAACTTATATTAATATTTTGGTTACAACTTACCTATACACAGGCACTCCCGCCTTCATGAGAACATTAGGGTTCATGATGGTGACCAGCTGATGCAGCAGGTCCGGCTGTAACTGGAACAGTTCGGGTGCTTCCGCTTTCATCGCAGCCTCGAACTGCTCTGCTTTTGAGCTTGGTACTCCATACCTTCATATGAAGAAACAGAAAAAATTCGGGTAGGGTAAGTTAAAATGGAACATCAACATAATGCACACTCAACATAATGTGTAACACAACAAATACACATACACTTGTACACACACCCTAACACAGCCTCACACACTCACTCTCACACACACACACTCACTCTCACACTCACTCTCACACTCACTCACACACACACACCCTCACACGCACGTTCACTAATTACAGAAAATACAATAAACTATTTTAAAAAAATTATCTTTGCAGAACCAAAAACTGTTCAATGTAAAATATAGGTATTAATAAATCAAACAATATTTGTAAAGCATCTTGGACATTTAATAAAAATTAAAAAATACACTGACAAATTCAAATAATAATAAAAAAATTATTACAAAAATAAAACTTAATAATATGATTTTGACGGATACTAATGACATTGAAAACGCGTTTAATAATTATTTGATCGAGATGACCGCTAAAAAAAGGGACAGAATCTACATGGGGAGATCGTCATTTAATTTCACCACTCAACGCCAGCTTTTTCATTTATCCAGTTAGTAATGTTGAAACATTTAGAACTATACACTCATTAAACTATTACGTCTTTTGTCGGATATGATGAGATCCCGACACATCTTAAAACGCACTGCAATATTAGCGAACCTTATTAATATGACGTCATTCTCTTAGGGCACCTCCGTAATTAAACCGATTTTTAAAGGTATTTGAGAAGATTATGCATTCTTGTATGACTCAATTCTTGTCTAAGCATGAAATATTGAAAACCGAACAAAATGGATTCCAAAAAGGCAAATCAACAACTTTAGCAGCTTTTAAACTGCTATCAAAAATTACAGAAAATGTTGATAAGCATACACGAACCTGCAATGTGTTTTTTGATATGAGCAAAGCTTTTGACTTTGTTGACCACGATATTCTACTAACTAAATGTGAAATGTACGGTTTTCGCGGCCTGGCATTGAAGTGGCTGCAAAGTTATCTTTCAAACAGGACTCAATTTGATACAGCCATTACCGAAATAAATCCAAATAAAGAAGAAATATTATACAATGTGTTGATTTGCATCCTAGTCAAAGTCAAGGACGTAATTATGCTAATGATTCTCGACCCAAATCAACAATAAAATGAGTAGGTATTTTTTTATTTTATTTTCTTATTTAAGGAAATCCGTAAGTGTGAACCAGCCGTATTTAAACGCGGCCCGTCTGTTACTAGTCCTATAACCGCGCTTCACACACACACAAATGCAAACCATTCATGCAATTCTCATTCGATAAATTCGTAGGTAATCAATCCCATCCTCCAATCACACTCTCCCGCGCCGCTCCTAGCCACGCCCCTTTTCCCCGCGCGCCGAAGCCGCGGCGCGCGGCGCCGGCGCCGACAGTGTGATTGAACTCGCCGAAGTGTTTGCAAGTGCGCTTTGCGAATTTCCGTACATCGAGACGTAGTTACAAAGTGTGATGACGGACAATTACTCAAATGCCGAGTTGGTGGAGATGGTCGCCATCAGTGGAGACAGCCTACGTGGAGCCATCCGGATGTTCGTGGAAATGTATCCCGATCGGGCACAAGACATTCACCCAGGTGATAATGCTGTGCGGGTTACATTTTGGTCGCTGGTTCCTGGAACACCAAGACGCCAACATCCTGTGGATGGACGAGTGTTAACCTAAGAGTTGAAAGTAAGTACACCACGTACTTATACTTAACTAGCACGTCTTTCCATTTCATCAAACGTAGAAAACATCATTTTTAGACTTAGTAGATCGGTACACTAACTAAGGTAGGTATTATTGCCGGCCCTAAGCCCGTTATGTAGGAAGGAAAGTTTCCAATCAACCAATTTAATCCACAAATAAAAACAAAATCATTTAATCATCTGATAACAGGTCAGTGAACTTTTCTTTGACGCACTAGTATTACTGTCATTAGTAAGATTTCCGTATTCCAATGATGCTCAAAAATGAGTTAATTATCAAGCGAAATTTATGACAATAATGTAGGTGACTTTCGAAATAAAATTAGGTAAAATTATTGCTACCGGTCGGGTCATTGCTACGCGGCGCGACGGCGCGGGTACCATTTCGGGGAAAAACAGCTGCATGCATTGTCGCTGTGTGCGTAGTCGGGTGATTCTGTTTTATTTGTATTGAATTAAGGGTGTAATTCTGAAATACTGTTAAATTTCAACAACAAAAAAAAAGCAGCGCTTACTAGTTATTGCCCCATAACGTACTTCAATTGATTATTTATGTATTTTATGACAACCTCCTGAACTTTGACGAGGATGCAAATCAACACATTGTATAAATATAACATTAGGAGCAACAATACAGGAGTGCCGCAAGGTAGTGTAAGAGGGTCGTTATTCTTTGTTATATATTAACGATCAACCACGCGTTACTAATCATTTCTACTCACTGTTTGCGGATGATATTGCGGTGGTTATTACGGAGAATAAAATGCTTAATTATAATACTGAAATTAACGAAACCGTTAATGCTATTATAGAATGGCTGAGTAATAAAAATCTAAAAGAAAACATTGATAAAACCTCCTTCGTTCAATTCTACAATACAAAATCTGTTTCTGACCTTATGATCACTTATTCCGATCAAAGAATTAAAGAAGCACACGAAGCCATTTTTCTTGGTATAACAGTGGACAGTGGCTGCACATGGAAACCTCACTGCCTGAAGATCACAAATAAGACAAATCGTTTCGCTTTTGCCTTGTGGAGACTTTGCCAACCTCAAAACAGCCCTCTTAACGTAGCATGGTTCCGTAGCTTCTAACATTGGGTACGAAATTGTGCTACGGGGGAATTCTGTTCTTATAAATAGGGTATTTATAGCCCAAAAACAATGTATCCGTGCTCTTTGTGATGTGCCACCATTGACTTCATGTAAACCTCTGTTTAAAGATCTAAAAATATTAACTGTTCCCGGTATGTATATATATTTGAATGCTGTAAAGGATCATGACCAACGATGTATGGAAATCCGTCTTAAGTTGAAACACAATAAATCTTTATTTATTATAGACTACGCTTTATATACTATTAAATAAAAGTGTTCATTTTCACACAAGTATCCGAGTTTTAAAGTAATTAAACAAATTCGGAGATAACCTAAAAATTATGTCTAAACTACTCGCAACTTATAAAATGACCACAGATCACTCATGTAGGTACAAAACAACAAAAATAGTTAAAAACAAAATAAGAGAACAGCTGCTGATTGAAAAAAAAACGTGAATAATCGTGAAAAAAAAACAAACACCAACGAATTTCAGTAAGTATTTCTATCTAAGTGGAGAGACTATTCTCAATCGACACATAAACAGTAATGGCGGCGCCGGCTTAGGGTTGGCGATCTAGAATCGATTTTATAGGTCAAGTAAATTGATTTTTTTTATCGATCTTAAACAATGAATTATAGATTTTTTTAATCGATTTTAGAAACTTGAAAACGAGTTCCGATATTTTTCCTGCGGATTGCAACTTTTAAGTTTTGATACGCAGTTTCTTTATTCTGTTTTTTTGTAACCAAGAATATTATTTAATTTATTTTGTATTCGATTATTCATTACAGTTGACTAATTATGCTGGCAACGCCAAAACGAATAAGTGATTTTATCTATAGTAAATCTGTCGATGTAGAATAATGGCGGGAACAGATCTATCAGAACTCAATTTATTGCTGAATCGTTTCTTTCCTGCGATTCGGATAGATTTAAAAATCGATCTTGTTTAGGAATAATCGTCATCCCTACCGGTACGTCTGTCATCTGCCTTGACAGTTGCATCCGCGTGAGACGAAACACAAAAATAAATATTTTCACAACAGAACTACGAAATACATATTATACAGTACCTACGTTATAATTATGATATTACTAATTATTTAGCTATTTATGAGTTTAATATCATTTTTGTGAAGTTTTTATGTAAAGGCGCATACTTATGTAACTCGTACAAATGAAGAGAACGAAACGTCCATCATGACTATACGGAAATGTACCTAGCAATCGTTAATTTACTGTTTATCTTAAAATCATAATTCCGGATACGAAAACAAAATTCCTGAAGTGAAAAGCTTGTAAAAAATTAGCAAATAATTTGTATATTAATTTGGTTTTCATACGTGCAACTTTTCAAGACTGCTTTTGGTCAATCTCCTTTGTTAAAATGTTACGTTTAAGACAAGATATCCTGACAGATTAATTATTCCTCCGATAAAAAGCCACTTATATCATAGAAGTTGCTTTCGTATGGGGAACTTCCAATCAATCGGTTTAAAACAGCGTTAAAATTCAAATGGCTTATAGAAAAATCATTATATTCTGTGAAGGAGTATTTAGACTTAAAAGATTCACACTGACATGTTACTATTACAATTTGACAAATACTTGACATTTAAATCTAATAACAATGATTTATGTACCATTTTCATTAGCTTCATTTATTAATTCATTTATTAATCCATAATTTTGCATGCTAGTTTTAGCGAATTGTTTTAGAAACTTAAAACAAAAACCCAACCATCTGTAATGTACTACAATTCTTGGAAATAAATTTCATTTCACACACACATACTCATCCACCACACACACGTGAAAATAGTTTTTTTTATACATTTAGTTATACGAGGGATGCCTTTTAAGTCGTGTCGTTTGCAAACCTCCCGCAATTATTTAAATAAAAACATATTATGGCTTTTTCATCTTTTTGAATTTACAATTCGAAAACAAAATAATGTTTTATGATCGGTCGAATAGTTTTATTGTAGCGTCTATTCAAAGGTGACAAGTCGGTTGTAAAAATAGAAATATCAAAGGAAAATATGCATTCGATAATTTTCTACAACTTTCAAAGGGGATTAACGCGACTTCAGTGCTTTGAGGAGATCACTTCTATGTTTAGTGATGCAGCACCATGTCATAGGACTGTAGAATTACTGCTGGTATTTAGAATTTCAACGTGGGCACTCTAGCTTCAGTGACAAGCCACGTGAAGGTCGTCCAAATCCCGCCATGATGCAAGAGAATATCGACCCCTTGCGGCAACTAATCGTCGAAGATCGTCATGTGACATACCGTGAAATAGAGGCAGCCGTGGACTTCACGCATTTCAGGGACTAGTATCCAAAAAATGCTGCACGAAGAACTCGGCGTATGATCTCTAGTTGGATACCACATTTGCTTAGCGACGACCAAAAAGCAGCCCGTGTTAGATGGTGTCGCAAAACTCTGCAGCGATTCAACCGAGGAGAGTCGAAACACGTTTATGATATTATGGTTAGTGGTGACGATTCTTGGATATATGCTTACGATCCAAATTCCAAGCAGCAGTCAACTGTCTGGTTCTTCCAAGATGAGCCAAAACCGTACGCTCACGGAGCACTTCAAAAAAGATGGTTGCCTCGTTTGTGGCAAAGGGTGGTCACGTCGCCACTATTGTACTAGAAGATCGCAAGACGGTTAACGCTGACTGGTACACCACTGTTTGTTTGCCACAAGTCATCACAGAATTTCGAAAAAACAACTCAAGACGTCGTATGATACTGCACCATGACAATGCAAGTTCGCACACCGCCCGCGATACAAAGATGTTTTTGAGCAACCAAAATGTCGAAATTTTAGATCACCCGCCTTACAGCCCTGACTTGAGCCCTAACGCTTTTTTTACGTTCCCCAAAATTAAACAAAGTCTTCGTGGTCGACGTTTTAGCTCTAGGGATTGCAATTGCTGGATCCAGCATACAGCAATCCAGCTGGATCCAGCGCCTTTTTAAACATGCTGGATCCAGCATACATCTTGATCCAGCGATGCGGATCCGCAAACGTATCAATTTCTATTGTTTAGTTTTGAGTTGCCGCCATTTTCGAATCGGCGCGGCAACGTTGCCGTTCTGTCACCATAGCACGTGCCGCATGAAAGGCAACGCCGCCCGCCCCCTTTCCCCCTTACCAACTGTACCGCTTATGTTTGTTTATTTTATAAATCAAAGACAGTTGATGAGTTATGAGATAGAAGAAGATCGTGTAGATGATGACGCAAAACCCGTTAAAATGACTTTAGAGCTAGAGCTTGAGATAGAACTTAAAAGAGAGAAGGAGAACTTTAATAAACAAAAGCCAAGTGGTCAATTAGATTACGAAAAGATCCTGAAAAAAGAAATGAGCGTTTATGAGAGCGAAGGAGTGCGAGGTGAACATTTATCAATGGTTTATGAGTATTTAATGACCTTAAAACCGACCAGTGTAGAGGCCGAAAGGGCATTCTCAGCAGCCGGCTACATATGCAGTTCTGTGCGAAGCAGGTTGGGAGATAAGACTATAGATAAAATTTGTTTTCTAAGGTCTTACTTTCAGAGAATTCAAAAAAAGAAGTAGTCTCTTATCGTCAGACTTTAAACTGCTTAATTATTAAGGATTAACGAGCGGAGAGAAGATTATTTCAAAGCTTTTTTTGAATGATACAAAAATACTATTGAAAATTAAAATAGTGTTATTGTTACGGTCCTTTTTTAAAAGAATGTTAATTAAGTTAATTTTAAAAGAATTTGTGAGACTGATTGCTACTGATTAGCCGTCCTATCATTAAACATAAGCGTAATTAATAAGATAGTGCTTACTTAAAAATATTATTTTAAATGTTATATGATTATAAGGTTATATGTTTGTTATTTAATTTTATGTTGATTATTTTGATCTCAAATTATTAAAAAACCAAAGCAAATTAATATAAGATATCACCAAATGAGTGGAAGATTTCAAAGATTATCGTAAGAAGTACAAATTAATAAAAAAAGTCTTAAAAATGTCGTCTTTTTATTTTCGTTCCACGTCTTGCTGGATCCGCGCTGGATCCAGCTGGATTCAGGTCAATCCAGCAAAAATTCCGCTGGATTGAAAACGCCGCTGGATTGCAATCCCTATTTAGCTCACCCGAAGAAGCTTTCCGCCGAAATCGGCCATTTTGGAGTGGAATAAATGTTTTAAAAACTGGTTCGAACGCATGCAAAAGTGTATTAAATATCGCGGAGAACTCTTTGAAAAACAATAAATGGTAATAATCTATTCGATTGTCTATACTTATTTCAAACGACATAACTTAAAAGGCAGTCATTTTTATAGCAGTCAAATACATAATCGCAAACAGTAAAAATACAAATCCTTGTAATCCAAGGGGGATCGGAACTGTCACTCCTTCATACAGGTTATACTGTAACCCAGTTAGGAGATCAGAACTGCACCCACTACAATTGTAGCAAACCTGTAATTTTACATGTATAATTTATATACCCATGTACAGTCGGTGACCAACATTGTCTGACCCACCCAACATTGCCTGACCCACCGGCATAATTATCTTGTTAAGCCATTTTAATCATTATCTTCTTGTCGTTAAAGTTGAAAAGCTTCATAATCCAAGTATTCATAATCCAAAAAAAATGTGTCAGAATTCTAGCCCATATCGACAATACCCAAAGCTGTAGACCATTTTTTGTTAAATTAAAACTCCTAACTTTACCTTCTATATATATACATGACCTTTGCATATTTGTATTTAAAAATAGCAACATTTTTCCAAAAACAAAAGATATTCACAACGTAAACACACGCCACAAAAACAGATTACATCTTCCACCCTCGCGGATCAAAATGCTTTACCATAGCCCATATTACATGGCAATAAAAATTTTCAACAAATTACCGGAACAAATAAAAGAAGAAACCAAATTTAATCAATTTAACAGAAAATTAAAAGAATATCTAATACAAAAATGCTTTTACTCGGTCGCAGAATACCTAGAACAAAATAATTAGTACCTAGTTATAATTAGTAGAACTACGTACCGGCAATTAAAGTTGTTGTTATTGTTACTACTTTCATTTGCAATTTTTTTAAATATATTTTCTCACCTTTTAAACCTTCCTCGTACTTCTACAAATATTTCAAAATCAAAATTAGGTAAATCGGTTCAGCCCTTCTCGAGTTTTTGTGAAACTAACAAACATCAATTCATTTTTATATAATATATAGGTTAATAGATAGATTATGTTTAAAATTATTATTATGTTGCCGTGCCCTAATCGGGTTTCATGTTGGGACTTAATATGTATATTGTAACAACGAATGTACACATGAATGCAATAAAGAGTTTGAGTTTGAGTTTGAGCTTTTAAATAACACGGCCATACTTACTACCTAATCTTTAATTTCGCGTATTCTCAACCAGTCATTGTGGCTTCGCGGTTCGATGCTGGATTCGCGACGAACAACATGTGGGTTCAAAAACACAATCCACCTTTTATCAATTTCTTTATAATTTATTTTTCTTTATTTGTTTTCATTTATGATTTCTACAATATTTGTTGCATTATTATAGAACGACCAATATGATTTTTGCCTAACAACTTTTCTGGAAAACAAGTGGGTAGATAAAAAAAAACTATAAATCCTCAAATAAGTAGGACGAAGTAAAAGTTTACGTCGTGGGGTAGATGGATACTAAATTGATCTAAGTGACAACAGTCAGTCTACCTACGCCTAAATAAACAGTGACTGCGGCGCACAAACATTTCTAAAACGTTTGACGTAAATCGTGAAAAGTATTTTTAATGAATTTGGTGTAATCAAAGCGTCATGTCGCAACTTACTTAATGACTATACAAAACATTGCTGGCTGGATGGTGACGTCCTGCTGCCGACTATTGTATATGATATTTACTTCGTGCAAGATAACTGCTCCATCCACCGTGCAGGCATTGTGAAGAATTGGTTAGCTGCTCAAGGTGTAACTGTTATTTACTAGCCATCTAAAACTCCCGATTTGAACCCTATATAAAACCTATGGGGTCAAATGGTTTTGAATTGGGACACATCCGAAGTGCGAAATAAAAACAATTTGGCTGAGATCGTGTCATCGACATTGGAGCACATGAGAGGAAAAGATTTGTGTTGGAACATGGTGTGCGGTATGCGTAGCCGCTTACAGCAAGTTATAGCAGGAGACGGTGCGCCACTTCGCTACTAACTAATCTACTTACTTATAAGTATTTTGAAACACACTATTTAAGTAAATGCTCAATTGAATGAATGCTAAACCATTAAAATGTAAGATTCAGTGGTGATGTTATTGTTATAAATGGAAATGCATTTTTCTATTTAAATAACATGTTGATTCACTACATATACTTAGCTATAAATCTGTAAAACATTTCACAAATTAATTCATTTTCTCGCATTTATACATCAATGTTTTCTCGATAACACACTTCCAAGCAATTACCATTAGCATGACTTTTTTTAAATGTTTATAATGTTTGAATATGATATTATAAAATGTATTAATTTTGAACTGAGAGCATTTACTTAATTTATCTTACTTATGTATATTTTAATGAATTAATAAACATTTTTATTACTTGCAATGAATTTGTTTCATTTCTATACAAACTGCCCATTTAAAAAGATATTTCCCGACTTCGTTCGTTAAAAAAAAGTAAAAAAATAGATAATAATTAAAAACAAAATATTGCTAACAAAAAACTGTTAGATTTTTCCTGGTTTCGAACGCAGACAACGATGACTATCGAGCTGCCTTAGTGACCACGAGACCAACTCAACTCTTGTAATATGTTTTGAAATTCGATCTTAGTTGTGATGACAGACGCAATATTCTAAAGAATTTGAACCATATCGTATATTTTCATAAAGTTCATTATCGCACAATCACAACCAGCTATTAAAATGAATCACGGAATTTAGCAATTAACCGTAGACACCTTTAAAATGTTACTGATGCGCGATATTTTTTTTTATTCATCCACCCTCGCCTTGGTTTTTTTTTAGTAGTCTTGAAACTCATTAGCCTTTCAACCTTAACAACAACAATATAATGATTAAAATCGCCTAACAACATGATTTATCGAAATGCTTGCACAGAGTATTCCAAATGTTCACGATAAGGTTCAAATTCGCTATCACTCAAGTGGGTCAGATAATGTTGGCCACCGACTGTACTGCAATACTTGAAAAGGAAAAAAAAAGGAATAAAATATAGATTTATTATTATTATCTCCTTTATTTCAATAAATACATATAAATTACATTTTTAAATATTAGAATATAAAAACGTTTAAAAATATAAAAAATAGTTGCCTACCGGTATCGGGATCAGGGTCCAAGCTACCGGCGGTCAGGGCTCCAAAGAGAGGAACCTCCTGACAATGCGAGCCGTGACCAGAAGTACTGCTTTCTGAATCAAGCCCTGTATCCAGCTGCCCAACGTGTTGGTCGAGGCTCTTGGCTATTAATCCATTGGATGTCACGACTATCAGCACAATGATTGCTGAGTCCACATCCCACATGTCGACAACCTCGCGAGAAAGTCAAGATACTTAATTGGTTTATCTTTCTCGGCTTTCACGAGGTTCTTATCATGCGGGACGGTAATGTCAACAATCATTGCGGGCCGCTCTAATCGATCCATAACCACTACATCAGGCTTATTGGCAACAATAGTCCTGTCAGTCATGATGGATCGATCCCAGTACAATGTGATATTTCCATTTTCGAGAACTGGGTCGGGCACATACCTGTAGTACGACACCTCCGATTCAACAAGGCCGTATTTCAGAGCAAGTTGCTGATGGATTATCCTGGCTACAAGGTTGTGTCTATGAAAGTGCTCTCCGTTAGCTAGACGAGAACACCCGGAGATAATATGCCTGATTGATTCCCCCGGCCGGTGGCATGCCCGACAGATGTTAACCGTGCCGTCTTTCACAATAAATCTCCGGTAATTGTTCGTCATCATAACCTCGTCCATAATTGCACAGACAAAACCTTCGGTTTCTCCAAAGAGGTCACCGAAACGCAGCCAGGCTACGGATGCTAATAAATCTACATCGGGTCCATGTAGGGCCCGGAAAAAGCGTCCGTGAAGCTCCTTACTCTGCCATACCTCCATGCGATCATTAGTGTCAAGCACTACTGGCTTGCGCCAGTTCTCTTTACCTAAGGAGAGCGGGGTGAGGCCCTTGTCCACCGCGACTACATCCCGATGCATCCCCACGTCGGTTTCTAGGAAATATTCCCTGAGACTGCATATCTCGCGATTGTGGAGTCTTAGCGTTTAAAAATCCTCGACCTCCACACTTTCGCGGAATATACTGCCTCATTACCGATGACCGTGGGTGATACATTCGATTTGCAGTCAGCAGTGTACGGACCCTCCTATCCAGGGCGTCGACTTCGGTCTGAGTCCATTTGAGTATGCCGAAAGAGTACATCAAAACCGGCATGACCCAACCGTTGAAGGCGCGCACCTTGTTGCTGACACACACCTTATTATTATTTCCTTTATTTCATTAAATAACACATATAAATTATATATTTAAATATTAGAATATAAAAAACAAAAACATTTGAAAATATAAAAATAGTAGCCCTGATCAATCCACCACCACTATATCAGGTTTTTTGGCAACAATAGTCCTGTCAGTGATGATGGATTGATCCCAGTACAATGTGATATTACCATTTTCGAGAACTGGGTCGGGCACATACCTGTAGTACGGCACCTCCGATTCCACAAGGTTGTATTTCAAAGCAAGCTTATTATTATTATTATACCTTAGAAAGAATATATTTGAATCATTTGTATGAAAAATAACTATGCTATTTGATTTTTATCTCGAAACGCATTTATTCAAATTAGACTGAGATTCAGCACATATTGAATGTGAAAAATTACAATAGACATTCTATAATAAGATGTGTCTACTGTCAATTCCATTTTTGGACATTGTCGTAGTTTTGTTGTAACATAAGTTTTTTCGTGAGTTTATTTTCCTTATTTTTGAAGCCTGAAATCTAAACCTAGTGATGCAGAAAGGAAGCTAGTAGCTGTGGTGCTATTCTGTAAAAATCTCACCGTGAAAACTTAGGTGAAGTGAGCGTGGAGTGAGCTATCAATAGTGTCAATTCCTAGCAAAAACAAACTCACTTCACCTAAGTTTTCACGGTGAGATATTTACAGAATCGACCGCCTGCATTTTAATATGCAGCCGGAGTTTTGATTAGAATATCAATCATCATAGGTTAACTCACCAAGTCTTGGGCTCTCCCCAGTGCAGGTAATTGATGGAATAGCTCCAATGATCTTCATTGTGCCAGCAGAATGTCGCGAAGCACATGCCAACGTATAACCAGGGGATCTGAGGACAATATGACGCTGTTAAATTCTTCGAAACACATCACTTTTAATGGTAGTAGACAAAAACTAGAGAATGTCATGTGCTACATATCCTCAACTGAACTTTATTATTAATGGAAAATTCGACTTAAAGTATAATTGGGACGAAGGGCAAAAAAAGTGACTTGGCTTTCAGATTTATATCACAATATCTGCCTTTTCCAGCTTAGCACTAAACTTAAGATACATTAGACATACTGAAAACTGGCAGGGTTCTGTCCCGTGTATCCTGTATTTTCCCAGGGTCCCCTAGACTTTCGTTGTCAAATACCAGAAACCAGGACATACCTTCATCCCGGAGATGTCCGCGTTAATGTGACCGAGCACGGAGCCCTCGAGCACGGGCAGGTTGTTGAGATTCCAGGACGAGTCCGCGTACTGCTGCTCGCCCGGGTACAGGTGAGCGTGTGTCTTTGTGGGGAAACCTATGGAAATATTGCACAGGTTAATAAATAAACTATTAAGAATAGCAATTAAATTAGCCCATACGTTTTGAGCCCACACAAAACACAAATAGTGTATAAATGTAAATGTAATTTTAACTTTGTATCAGTCGTTCTTCGTCGTTAAGGTGCCACTAGTCGATATTTTTTTCATACAAAGGAGATGGCTAAATGACTGCCCCAAGCATGTATAGTAATCTCACATTAACTAGTAATATTTAAATATTCATTCATGAATTATTTAGTGTTTAATAATTTCCAAGAACTTTCGTGAATTATTAAATATAAAAAAGTATCTTAGTTGCTTTTTTTGATTGACATGACAAGTTCAAGGGGAAATGATAAAGTACTGCAAGCTAGGGAGGAGTCATATCGCTGTTCCAGAATGTCAAATCGAAACTCGATTTTTGATAACTGGTATCAAAACGATTTATTTTCCGAAACTAAGAAGTGGCAATCAGAGTTTTCGACCTACCTACCTCAATACAGCAATAACAAATATTTAGCTCAGTTAATCTTTAAGATCTTTTCCAAATACTTTCATCATTTCAACCATAATGTTATTTACATTGTCTGTGAATACTGTCTTTATTTTAACTCATTTGGATATGTAGTTTAGGTTTTACAACAGAATACTTATATTATTATGATTTTAGTGGAGATTATCTATCGTAAGTCCGTTTTATCAAGTTTTTTTTGTGCAATTACTCCTTTGTAGATATTTGCTTCAAGTACCTTAGTCCAAAATCGCCAATGAAAAACATTAATCAATAAAAATCGTCGCAGACACGTTAAAACGCCTACATAAAAATTAATAGCAATGTCATTGTTTGAAGTTTTTGTACCTTTGTCGTAGGAGTTACGCGATTTTATATTCAGGAATGTGCAAATATGAAAAGTTCCTGAACCTTTTTAATTACAAAATACTAATTTTCAGCTATTCAGCATTATATATTGCTAGGAACCGTGTCTATACATGCATTTTCATTGCGGGATCAGTCGTCCATACTTCAGTTTTGCCATGTCCTTTCGGGAGAGTATTACTCCACTGTTTGACATTCACATGATATCGTTTTACTTATTAATAGTTTTGTCTGTACGGAAACAGAATAGCAAAATAAAAAGTCATTAAAAAGTTATGAGCCAACAAAGATTCGTTTTTCTTGCTATTTTTAACGTAACTTTGTGTGTAAATAAATAATAAAAGAAGACTAAAATCTTTAAAACCAAGTCCGTACAGACAAAGCTCAGTTATCGAAGAGTTCAATAAACTTTATTTCTAATTGATTTATGCCGTCTTTTTTTCAGAACACTCGATTTTACGTAGCACTTTTCGAATATTTACGCGCCTATCAGTTCGGAACGGTGTATCTATGCGTGAGAGCTAGACGTTGTGCGTGTAGAGAAGCGACTAACTGCTCATCATTGTTACTAGCTCTGTCGGACACGAAGCCAGGTGAGACAGCGTGCTTTTTGGCCAAGACCGCCAGTGAGTTCGAGCTCGCGACTAGTTTACTCTTAATTACTACGACCATACATCCAAAGGACTCTTTAACTGTATGTATTCTCCAGGTTTACTCACCAGAGCCATGGTCCATTGAGTGCAGATCAGCGCCATATTCTACAGTAACATCCTCGTCTAGTGACGACACGACGCGCCAGAACTCTTTCTCCACTGTTGACGTTGGCACCATCTAGTCGAAAAACATCATAGGGGTCAAAAATATGATCAAAAACAAAGACTTAAGTTAGTAATAAGGATTTTGCAATGATTTAAATTATAATGAAGAGTTCTAGACTAAACTGAACTTAGTGAGTCTTTGAAGTATCCACGTGAGTAGAGTGATACACAATAAGGACCAGATTATTTCTATAGTTGGACACAGAGAGTGACCGGAAAAAGGCCATTGGCTGATGTAATAACAATTACTTACAATAAAACACTCTACTGGAAAAACTCTCTTTCTTGATCAATTTAAATGTTTACTTAGTTGCCTCAAGAGGGGCCCAAGGCTAAATAATAACAGCCGCACAGGTCGATCAATCAGGTTAAGGAGGCGTTTACGAAATGACGCGCTTCAATTTTAGGTATTGAGTCTTACTACTACACGTGCACGGCTCACACACACAGCGACATGCGCGAAGCGGTGAAATTATGAGTAAATTGACACGACTTGATACTTGAGCCTAATTTTATTTTATTTTTGCCATGTATTTTTTTTAAGTTTACGGTGATTTGTTTTCAAACAGTTTGTAGGTAATGTGAAGTGTTCATATAAGTAGAATGCTATTTACTTAATTTCACTGGACAGTGATTAATCAAGTACAAGTTGCCAAAGTACCTATGTATTAACAATTTGCGGACGAGCTTATTGAAAACAAATATAAAACAAGCTTGTTTTATTCGGTTTATTTCGTATTTTATATAATAAATTTGCTATGGTATCAAATGCAAGTAGGTTCTTGTGAGTGTGTGTGTATGTTTATATGTTTGTTCTTCACGCTCAAACGGCTTCACCAATTTTGATAAAATTTTGTATAGAGGTCATCATCATCTAGCCTAGCCTTTTCCCAACTATGTTGGGGTCGGCTTTAAAATTTTGTATAGAGGTAGCTGACACATATAGGCTACTTTTTATCCGATATTCCCACGGGATCGAAACTTATGCGGGTGAAACCGCGGGGCACAGCTAGTTGCTTCATAAATATTTAAAAAATTCGTAAAACAAAAACAACGCAATGGATATTGTTGAACTGTCAAATCGGAATGGATTGCCATTCCAAGTGTGTTACGCAATTAGGATAACGTACTAAGCAGTGTCGTGCATTGCATAAAGGCATATTAGCAGTGGCTACCTCGATAAATCACCATAAGCCTGTCAATTACATTTTTGGCCGTGCAAAGTGACGGATATTGAGATCGCCGATAGTGAGATAAAAATGAAAATCCAAGATGGCGGTTGTAGTTTTTTTTTAATTTTTCATCATGGGTGTCGTTTTTATGGTTTTCAAGGGTGCTAAAACCGATAGTGATGTCCAAATGAAAATCCAAGATGGCGGCTTTAATTTTTTTATCATGGGTGGTCGTTTTTATGGTTTTCAAGGGCGCTAAAGCCGATAGTGAGGTCAAAATGAAAATCCAAGATGGCGGCTGTAATTTTTTTTTATATTTTTTTATCATGGGTGTCGTTTTCATAGTTTTCGAGGGTGCTGGAGCCGAAAACAAAGTCAAAATGAAAATCCAAGATGGCGGCTGTAATATTTTTTTTTTAGATAAGTACTTTTGTTTTATGTTTCCGATTAGTGACCGCATCTGCCTAGACTAGACCCGGTTTAGTGCCTGCCTACCTATTCTTAAGGTCTCAACAAAACTAACAAAAGAAGCCCAAACTTGGCACACCTAGCTCAGCTCGGCTATTAGTTCCAGTAGCAGTCTTCGAAGTACACCTGCAGGTCACTCCATCAAGTCCGGAGGTAAGGTCTCAACATAACTAAGAAAACGAGCCCATACTCGGCACACCTAGATCAGCTCGGCTATTAGTTCCAGTAGCAGTCTTCGAAGTACACCTGCAGGTCACTCCATCAAGTCCGGAGGTAAGGTCTCAACATAACTAAGAAAACGAGCCCATACTCGGCACACCTAGCTCAGCTCGGCTATTAGTTCCAGTAGCAGTCTTCGGAGTACACCTGCAGGTCACTCCATCAAGTCCGGAGGTAAGGTCTCAACATAACTAAGAAAACGAGCCCATACTCGGCACACCTGACTCAGCTCGAATTATTCCGTTCTGATCCCCTGAACCCCCCCTCCACCCCCCCCCCGCCTCGATCCCCTCCTAGATCGTCTTCTGTTTTAATCTCTGTCTTATCCACTAAAAACTTTCTCATACCGGTTTGAACCGATTTTTCTTTTGTTTTTGATCCTGAAGGATCGTCAGCAACAAAAATAAGTACAGGGTTTATTGAAATACATAAGTTCGTAATTTCTTATTATAACGGATACGTGTATGTTAGTATTGAGGAACAACGACATTTTCGTCTTTGTCAAGTCACCGCACCCGGTTTGAATCCTTTTTAATAATTTTACAGATGGCAGATGTGAAAAGTGTTACAATATTTTCATGATGGGTGTCAATTTCGTGGTTTTCGAGGGTGCTGAAACCGATGGTGAGGTCAAAATGAGAATCCAAGATGGCGGATGTGAAAAATGTTACAATTTTTCATGATGGGTGTCAATTTCGTGGTTTTCGAGGGTGCTAAGTGCTAAAGCGACGGTGGGGTCAAAATAAAAATCCAAGATGGCGGATGTGACAAATGTTACAATTTTTCATGATGGGTGTCAATTTCGTGGATTTCGAGTGTGCTGAAACCGACGGTGGGGTCAAAATGAAAATCTAAGATGGCGGATGTGAAAAATTTTATAATTTTCATGATGGGTGTCAATTTCGTGGTTTTCGAGGGTGCTGAAACCGATGGTTGGATTTTTATTTTGACCCCACCATCGGTTTCAGCACCCTCGAAAACCACGAAATTGACACCCATCATGAAAAATTGTAACATTTTTCACATCCGCCATCTTAGATTTTCATTTTGACCCCACCATCGGTTTCAGCACCCTCGAAAACCACGAAATTGACACCCATCATGAAAAATTGTAACATTTTTCACATCCGCCATCTTGGATTTTCATTTTGACCCCACCGTCGGTTTTAGCACCCTCGAAAACCACGAAATTGACACCCATCATGAAAAATTGTAACATTTTTCACATCGGCCATCTTGGATTTTTATTTTGACCCCAAAATCGGTTTCAGCACCCTCGAAAATCACGAAATTGACACCCATCATGAAAAATTGTAACATTTTTCACATCCGCCATCTTGGATTTTTATTTTGTCCCCACCATCGGTTTCAGCACCCTCGAAAACCACGAAATTGACACCCATCATGCAAAATTGTAACATTTTTCACATCCGCCATCTTGGATTTTCATTTTGACCCCACCATCGGTTTCAGCACCCTCGAAAACCACGAAATTGACACCCATCATGAAAAATTGTAACATTTTTCACATCCGCCATCTTGGATTTTCATTTTGACCCCACCGTCGGTTTTAGCACCCTCGAAAACCACGAAATTGACACCCATCATGAAAAATTGTAACATTTTTCACATCGGCCATCTTGGATTTTTATTTTGACCCCACCATCGGTTTCAGCACCCTCGAAAATCACGAAATTGACACCCATCAAGAAAAATTATAAAATTTTTCACATCCGCCATCTTGGATTTTTATTTTGACCCAACCATCGGTTTCAGCACCCTCGAAAACCACGAAATTGACACCCATCATGAAAAATTGTAACATTTGTCACATCCGCCATCTTGGATTTTTATTTTGACTCCACCGTCGGTTTCAGCACCCTCGAAAACCACGAAATTGACACCCATCATGAAAAATTGTAACATTTTTCACATCCGCCATCTTGGATTCTCATTTGGACCTCACCATCGGTTTCAGCACCCTCGAAAACCACGAAATTGACACCCATCATGAAATATTGTAACATTTTTCACATCCGCCATCTTGGATTTTTATTTTGACCCCACCATCGGTTTCAGCACCCTCGAAAATCACGAAATTGACACCCATCAAGAAAAATTATAAAATTTTTCACATCCGCCATCTTGGATTTTTATTTTGACCCAACCATCGGTTTCAGCACCCTCGTAAACCACGAAATTGACACCCATCATGAAAAATTGTAACATTTGTCACATCCGCCATCTTGGATTTTTATTTTGACTCCACCGTCGGTTTCAGCACCCTCGAAAACCACGAAATTGACACCCATCATGAAAAATTGTAACATTTTTCACATCCGCCATCTTGGATTCTCATTTGGACCTCACCATCGGTTTCAGCACCCTCGAAAACCACGAAATTGACACCCATCATGAAATATTGTAAGTCTTCAGGGGATCAGACCGGAATAGTCTTCGAAGTACACCTGCTGTGCAGGTCACTCCAGCAAGTCCGGAACGAAATATGAATTTATAAACCCTACTTACTTCTAGAAAAATTATAAGACTGTGAATCAAATCTTTCCTTGGGTAATAGGTACATACAGAATGCGTGAAGTATCAAGTTTTGTGTGTCAAATATTTTGTATCCGTACAGCGATCTTCTTTTAGCACAAGCTGCTGCTTACAACCGACACAGAGTCCACTCACAACGGCGGCCGAGCGCAGACTAATATAAAATATTTCATTACAAATTTTTGTGCAATAAACCGAGACAGTGACCAGTAAAATAACCCTTATTTCAATCCAATAAGATTCACGTATTACAGCTAAATATGTGAAAAAATAGACTCCGATTTTTATTTTTTTCTGAGCTTATTTTTAACATTTTGATAGTTCTTTGGGCTACCTTTTTGAGTTGAACATGTCTGCTTACATAAAATATTTTAAAATAAATATGTTTATGTTATTAAACAGAAGAAAAATGACCCCAAAGACAGCACGATATCGTCGATTTTGTGTGAAGAGGCAACGGAAATTATTTTTTACTATATTATAAACCAACATTTTCGAATAAAAAATGGCTACCATTTGGAGATGAAAGAGTAATCTATCTGTGGTAATTATTAGTTACATTTGGTTTCGTCTCATTTTGCCGCAAAATGCACCGAAAAACGGCTTATTTTTGTCAGATACGTAAAGGCGTCCTTAAGCTACGCTTGCCGCGGTTGGTTTGTGAGTGGGTGACCATCTTTACATACCGAGACCCCTCCGTGCCTTGGAAAGCACGTTAAGCCGTTGATCCCGGCTGTCATTCGTGGATCTTTGACAGTCTTTACGGGTAGTCAGAAGCCCGAAAGTCTGACAACCAGTCTTACCAAGGGGTATCGTATTACCCAGTAACTGGGTTGTGAAGGCAGTCGCTCCATGTAAAATACTGATATTCCGCTACATCCGGTTAGACTGGAAGCCGACCCAACATAGTGGGGAAAAGGCTAGGCAGATGATGACTTAGTTGTCTCAAATATATCTTTGCATGTAGGTACACGCTGAACACCCATTTAGATCAGCACAAAAATCAAATAATTTCCTTAGTCCCCATTGTTACAATTAGTAATATCAAAATAAAACTCACGTGTACAGGCATATTGAAATAATCCGACTTGAACTGGTCGGCCATCTCTCCAAACTGTTGCAGTGTGTATTCGCGCGTCGCTTGTTCGAACCCGAAAGCTTCTGTGGGTTTTGATACCTGGTGGCAATGGGAAGTAAAAAGGTTAGAATGTTTAAATGTAAATTTATTTGTTAATGGGTGTAGAAAATGAAATCGATCAACCAATCACGGACTTAGCACTAAACGAATTTAAAACTCGTTCTATAACTAGCTTTTATTTAGTTTCAGGTGTTCCAGTGTCTGCAAACAAATCTTGCAAATAAAATTTGACTCACTTCCCAGTTTCCGATTGAGCTGAAATTTTGCATGCATATGTAAATCGAATGAGAATGCTATATTATTATGGCATGGAGCTGATGTGATGATGGAGCTGGAATGTGGCCATGAGAACGACGACGCAACCCCATCTAGTTTGAGGCATGAACGACCTTCTTACACTTTTAGATAAGCCTCAAGCTTTTAAAATTATATTAAAGTTCTATGTTTACGTAAGTTTTATTTAGTACTTATTAGTTCATTAAAAGATCACTCATTTAAAATTAACAGAGACAGAATATTTTAAAAATTTTTAGTGCTCAACTTATTTTATGTATTCTGTCGCAAGAGGGCTTTAGGTTATTGGGGTGCAGTAAAGATTAGTTTTTGGGAAAAAACTTATTTATTGGAATGAAAAGCTCTTATTTCTGTACCAACATTAAATAAATAAACAAATCATGCAATGCAACCTCAATTCTCCTACATGACTAATACTACCAACATACTGTTTTCCGTTGTTTTCGGTAGTAATCTCATAGTTTCGCAAAAACTGCTCAAAACTGCACAACCGTCAAATTTAGCGGAGTACTACCCACCTCCTGAGCCGCACACACGGGGCAGCGCCAGTCTCCCTTGGGCACGTCTGCGAGCGGCGGCAGCAGGCAGAAGGTGTGGTAAGAGTCGTCGCAGCCGTCACAGAGCAACATTTGCTCCTCTACGTCTCCGCGCCCGCATACGTGGCACATGTACTTCGCCAGCTGGAGCAAAGAGAAATTTCTTTTGTTATATATTTTCCGTTTGTTCCATTATTTGGCCAACGGTTAGGGCGAAAAGTCATGTGTTTCCCCATCCCTTTAAGAAATAAAACTTGAACCCTGTCACTGAAGTCTTTATAGCCAAGGTAAGTAACCCTTCAAGGTATAATAAGACTACAAATGACAACTTCCGATAAAAGAAAACCCTTTGAAAAATTAAGCAATTTTGGGTTTTGAAAGTTCGAATTTGTGATTTGAAAGCAAAATGATAAATGGTTTATTTTAATGTAAAACATGACTTTGCTTACTAAACACGAATCAAACAGTTCCCGTGACTCAAAATTGCCTAAGTTTTGAGCATGTTTAAAAGCTTTGAAGCAGTTAATAATAGGGTGGAAATGCACACAGTATTGTTACATAGTGTTATGTATATTTACAAAAATCATAATGAGTCTTTTCATATTTTTACAAAGTGTGCTGCGCCATATAAGTAATTATTTACAAAATTATTTGAGCCCCACACCGGACAACTCTTACCCTGGATATTGGAAAAAAAGCTGCTAACGGAATAATATGATGAAGGAAGTGGATGGATAGAGTGCCACCTGTCTTTTGAGAATATTTACAATTAATCATGCAACATCGAACATCAAGATAGTGCCGAAAAATATACATATTATCATAAAGACTTTTAAGTTACTTTTAGCATTTATATTGATGAATGGAAATGAAATGAAATTCTCACCTTTCTTACTTCAACTGCTAGGCAAAAGATTTTCCTGTCCTATGCGGAGCCGACATTACATTATTTATGGTCAGCATCTTAAATGTCTATATGAAGAAGATAGGGGACGGAACGCGAGGAGACATCAATCAGATTGACCCACTTTCTTATTTCGAATGTCATTGATTGTTAATTTAAGACTGGGAATTTAAGTTTTAAAGTAGTTTTCAAAGGTCACTTTTTTGTTTACAGTTGATGCCGATTTTGGTTTCGGCTGCAAGATGCAGGACCTTAAAAATGCTAAAAGTCGGACATGGGAGTCCTTTTCACGGTTTTCATGGGAGTTGATAACGAAAATGTAGTTCACTTTGAAATCCAAGATGGCGCGACGCGGGTCCGTGTGCCGCAGCTGTGTATGTAAGTCCTAATTCTACAAGATTACCGGGGCACATGTGCATAGTGTGCGGCGGGAACGCCTCGTTTTCGTGACGACTTCATCCCCTTGTTGTTCTCGCGAGGATCCTGTAAGTGGGTACTCTAACACGTTAAGTTACCGGGTCGTCCGGGTGCAGCGCGAGGCTGGAGGGCGGCGCGGGCGTCACGGACACCGTCATGTTGGACATGCGGTGCTCGCGCAGGCGCGTGGCGCGCGTCACCCTGGACCTGGCCCCGCAGGACCCGGCTGCTGACATCCACTTGTTCTCGCGAGGACCTGCAGAGAAAAGACCTAGTAAGACACTGTTTGGAGAAGTGTAAGCTAGAATATCATGAGGATCAGACCAAATAATATTATGATTACGGTATTCTCAGATAATAAAACTCCACATGAACTAAGATATCGCTGTTAAAGTCGGCACAATATTCATTGATCTGCAAAGATACTACGATCACCAACTGCTTGTGTTCCAAAAAACATATAATTCTGCACTGAGTAATTAATTCAAGAAACACCTAGTTATCAACCTAGCTGTATACATGTAGGAGTCATGAGAATCTAATTCCATCAATAATTTGAACAAACTTGGTTAAAATTAGCTAAAAGACCTGAAAAGTCACCACAAATTACAAAGTTTAACTTACTCCTTCTAGTCTCTGGACTCTCCTCCTTAACAGGCGTCTTCATAGCCTCCTCCTGCACCTGACTGAGCGTCCGGTCGGCTGGCACGGTGTCGGCCGGCGTGGGCCCGTCCGGGTCCGGCTTGAACCGGCGCGACGGCGGCGGGGTCGCGGCCGCCGTGCATTTGCTTGTAGAACGGCTGCGTGTGCCGCTTGCTTTTTCTGGCGTTTGTTCGCCTTTTACTTTGATATCCTGGTGGTTTGAAGAGTAAGTAAGTATATGATTTTGGGAAATTAAGTATTTTGTGACAATCGCAGACATAATGCATCGTATTTAATAACGCAACTTGAGTGTTGCAACATAATTTTCTATTGATGAAAACATTTTCCAATCACATACTGTGAACATTTGTGTTGCTTGTAACATGTTCCAAGGAACACAAAAACTTGTTACGGCAATTACAAAGAATACAAGTTTTTTTTTTAAACAGTTTAGTAACTGGTAAATTCAGAACCAATTACAAACGATTTTTAAACTTTCCCTTAAACTTGTAGGACCTTGCTAGAGAAAGAGTTACACAAACTCACCGTATCCTTATTATCGGTTCCATTATTCTTGAAGATGTCGTACCGGTACAGGATCTTCTCGTAGTGGTTCTTGAGGATTGAGCCGATGCCCTTGCCTTGCGGGAAGCCCATGCGACGAGCCACCTTCGACCATTTTCGCTCTGAAGAGCATACTTCGAAGCCACCTGTGGAAGTAACCATGTTTTTGATATTTAAAATATTATGACTGCCGACATTTCTCGCTGGATTCGGGTAGCGTAACTCCGTCGTTGTAGAGATGTTTGAGGGAGGTCTGCACGTCTTGCGGCTGATATGTTGATGATGGCTTATTGTAGACCCTCATTGTAGCAAAAAAGATATTGTTTTTTATGTAAATAAGTTTTTTTAATACAAAGCCATCTAGTATTACGTTTTAGAAGCTCTCATAAAGACTTACATTTGACCTCACTATTTGCTTCAGCACCCTCGAAAACCATGAAAAATATCGAGAGAAAGCCGCATGGAGGGGCATAACGCTATTGGGTTACGTGACGACACAGTATAAATATGAACAGTATGGAAACTCGGCCCATTTGTTGAAATAATTACCTACGCTACAATGGAGCGTTTAGGGTTATCACTCGTTAATGTCTGCAAAATTGATGTGTCTTATTGTAACGAAGTTTTTTAACGCGGTTTGCGGTTATCTTTCCATCCTTAAACGTAAATCCAAGATGGCGGCTGCGAAAAAATCTAAATTTGTCTTCGTACTCGTTCCAATATGGCACCCGTGACTGAGAGCACCGCGACTATCGCTTAGGGGTATCGTAGAGGCGGGCATCTGTGTGAGTGTGCCGTTTCGTACGTTTGTACATAGTTTCTGGACTGATCATATCTTTATACTGTAGTGACGATTACTACCAGTCTGTTTACTCCTAGCGCAAGCCGCGTTAGAGAACTTCGATCCAGTAATTCTATTCCTGTTGAGTCATTGAGACGGGACTGATCAATTCAATTAATTAACAAATTATACACGTGAATCATACATACATTGACTAAACTTTTAAGACTTCGGCGTAAGCAAATTACTGTTAACAAGATTTGTTAAATTGAACGAAGACAATGAACGAGGAACATTAAATGGAAACCAGTTTACCTCAATAATGCCAAATTATCAAGTTTAGTTCAAAGGCGAATTTACACGAGGACGGAACAATTAAATTAACTGTTTGTTTATACAGGCAGTAAATAAATTGAGAGAAACCAAAAATTGAGCTGTCAAAGCAAGTTATGAGGTTGTTCTTTGGCACGTTATACCAAACAACCGCAACTGGAGTGCGCGTGCGTGTATGACCGAAGAGGCAATTCCCGTATTTTTGTAATTATGTTCCTATTCTAATCCCAGGGGGTCTTTTCTCTCGGCCTTATTACAAAACAAGATTTATCTTTAGACCCAGGTTTAAACCATCCAGCCGTTTTTAAATTTCGAACTATAATCCAACGAAGCTAAAGTTCTTATTACAAAAACTGACGTTAAACCCGAGTCTAAGTTGTCGATTTTGCATTAAGAACTTTACGTTTGTCGGAATAAAGTTCAAAATAGAATAACTGGCTCGAAGGTTTAGGCTAGGTCTAACATTAGATCTCGTTTTGTAATAAGACGGTCTGAGTACGTATTCTTAGTTCCGGCCGAAGTTATGAGCGATTCCAACACCGTATCACCTACGGACGTTAGATTAGTTCGGGGTCCAAACTAAGAACGAATGACAACACGATTTGACAGTTGTCCGTACTCCCGAATACTCCCAGTGTGTTTTTACCCTTCCGAAAAAGTTAATTAATTGGGAGTAAGATTAATTTCGAAGTATCGAATTACTTTCAGACGGGTCCGTATCTTCGTTGACGGACTTAAGAGAGGAGGCCCCCAGTTTCTATCTGTAAAAATACCTTTAATTTATATACTTTTACTTTTTTCGTACCTGAGATGTAATAATAGCGACAAGATTTTGAACGTTTTTAATTACGGGATTTGACCTTCAGATGTATGAACGTAACGGACCTAAACATGTAGCGTTCTGTAGTTTGACCTTCAGATGTATGAACGTAGCGGACATAAACATGTAGCGTTCTGTAGTTTGACCTTCAGATGTATGAACGTAACGGACCTAAACATGTAGCGTTCTGTAGTTTGACCTTCAGATGTATGAACGTAGCGGACATAAACATGTAGCGTTCTGTAGTTTGACCTTCAGATGTATGAACGTAACGGACCTAAACATGTAGCGTTCTGTAGTTTGACCTTCAGATGTATGAACGTAGCGGACCTAAACATGTAGCGTTCTGTAGTTTGACCTTCAGATGTATGAACGTAGTGGACCTAAACATGTAGCGTTCTGTAGTTTGACCTTCAGATGTATGAACGTAGCGGACCTAAACATATAGCGTTCTGTAGTTTGACCTTCAGATGTATGAACGTAGCGGACCTAAACTGGTAGCGTTCTGTAGTTTGACCTTCAGATGTATGAACGTAGCGGACCTAAACAGGTAGCGTTCTGTAGTTTGACCTTCAGATGTATGAACGTAGCGGGCCTAAATATGTAGCGTTCTGTAGTTTGACCTTCAGATGTATGAACGTAGCGGACCTAAACATGTAGCGTTCTGTAGTTTCTGCCTACTCAAGAAACATATTATGTCCCAAGGTGCAAGGTTACTTTTCGACAAAGAAGTTCCGTTCCTTTTCCCTTCTGTGTATACAATTCATACTTTACCGAGTGTGGGGTGTGTGAGAAGTGACTCAAAATACATGTTTTGCGATGTTCCACGATTGATATGGAGGAAATATGCTTCGTTTTCCATCGTGTCGTAACCAGTTATGAAAAATGCTCATGGCATGTTGTAATGATAATTTCAGTCAGCAAGCCGAAGTGGTAATAGGCCGGCCATATTAGCCGTAGAACCGATGACCGTTGGAGTAGACGTGTTCTTGAGCTGAGATCGCGAATGGGCAAACGGGTCGAACGGCCCTCAAGCTAGGTGAAGCGAAAATATTCGCAGGCCGGCTGGTAACATCCGGATGAGCCTTCTGCCCGCAACTTCATCTACGTGAAATGTGTTGTTCCCTGACCCAGCCCATTGCATCGCATGACCTGCCCGTGTTAGTACTTCGATTTTGCTTAGCGTTCTTTCTTGCTTTTCTCTTTTGCTTGGCTGCTTAGGGTTCTAGCCTGATGTTATAGAGCCTATAGCCTTCCTCAAGAATCGAGCTAACAAAATGCTAAAAGAATTTTTGAATTCCGGAGATAACCCCTACATATAAACTTAAAAAAACAAACTTTACCTCTATAAAATATTAGTATAATAGATTAGACGCAGTTTGAGTCGGATACCATGCATTTTTATTTAGCTTCTTTCCTGTTGAGCATTCACTGACATTCCTTGCATTATAATGACATTTTCCGCATCCATTCATTGCATCTGCATTGAGCAAATTTAATGTTTAGTTACAACCATCATATTTTTTTTGGTTCCTTAGGTACGCCAGACGTACTCGACCAACCTTTAAGAAAAGCACCTGCCATCCAATCTCCTCACCACCCTTTGTTGACTGGTAGAGAATGCCTAAGGCAATAAGTCCGCATTTGTACCTTTTTGTGCGAAAAGTTTAAATAAATAAATAAAATAATGACATGGTGCACATACCTGCTTCTTGAACAATCTTGTGTAGAGCATAAAGGTCCAGCGGCTTCCGTTCGACGGTGGGGATCTTGAGCACGGAGCCCTGCAGCTCCCAGAACTTGATGATCTGGTCGAGGAAGTTTAGCTTCACTCGGGTTATGGCCTGTTACAAGAGAAATCATATTTTAAATTAGTCAGCGCCACTTGTGGACATTTGTCAGAGACATTGCAAGTGTGTTGCCATTTCATAGATGCCTTCATTGCATTTTTTTAAATATTATACAGCCTATAATATTCCCACTGCAGGGACACAGGTCTTCTCTGAGAGAAGGAGTGGGCCATAAACCACCACGCGGGCCCAGTGCGGGTTGTTGGATGTCACATGTCTTCGAATGTTTGGTTCTAGGCCACGCCGGTTTCCTCACTATGTTTTCCTTCACCGTTTTGAGAGCAGCGGTGATGAAATAATTTACAGGAAGTGCCTGATTTGGTTCGAACCCACGACCTACAACTCGTAAGTCGCGTCCGTTACCATTGGGCCACCACTGCTCACAGCTCTTCATTGCATGATGCTTTCAAACCGAAACCCAGGCTTGCCCATTTTTGCAAGCTTTTTTTGGTAGGAGAATCTTTGGCAACATAATCACGCTTGTCGGGAATCTGAATGTTAAAACTGGTTTTCTTATGTCAATCAAGGGTTTGAGGCCGAAAACATATCGAGCTCTCAAATTTTTTTTTTTTTTTATCTTTATTCTTGACCATGGATACAATCACTAAACAAACATACTACTCATAACTCGAGCTCTCTAAAGCCCGGTGGTGTTACCATGTAAGTTACAATATCTCTAATTAGCCAACACTGCGACAATAGCTCGCAGATCAAATCCTCTTAAAAATTCTAAATGCTAGGAATTGATACAGAAATAGGCTCGTGGGAATTGTTGTGACTGTTCTAGTCTGCGTTCGCGTTTCATTAGCCAAAAATGTAAACAAACATGAATAAATGAAAAAATAACTTTAATTCGTACACAATAAAGGTCAGTTTATGCTACGACTTCAAACATTTTTATAACTTTTTCAATAGTGCTCGTCACTCTGAAATCATCTTAATTATCATTGAAATAAACTTGATATTTGTCTAACGTGAAATAGGGTAGGGGTGTGCAGCACTGCGCAGTTTTACTATAGCTAACCATAGACCACTAGATCGATATCTAGACAATTTATACGTGACCTAGGTCAAAATTCATTACAGAGGCGCAGAATTGTAATGACAATGCCTCTGTAATGAATAATCAATATACATAACATAATATAGCAGGAACCCGTTGGATGCGAGAAGCACAGAACCGGTCGAAGTGGAGGTGCTTGGAGGAGGCCTATATCCAGCTGTGGACGTCTTTCGGCTGAAATGATGAATATAGCATCACGCCTGTAATCACCAAAGCGTTAGGCAGAGGTCTAAGTACCTAGAGTACGCTCACACTTCGCCAGTCATGTGTTAAGCCCCATGTAATAGAGGGCGAGCCTATTGCCATCAACGGTGCAAATACAGACTCCGGGCTGCTACTGAGAAATGGAAAACCCAAATAACAATTTGCTCGACCTGAGAATCGAACCCAGGCCTCACGCTCAGCAGTAGCGCTTGCGACCACTAGACCATAGAGGCAGATTTTTACGGTTCCGTACCCAAAGGGTAAAATCTGGACCCTATTACTAAGACTCCACTGTCCGTCTTTCACCAGGCTGTATCTCAAGAACCGTGATAGCTAGGCAGTTCAAATTTTCACACTGGTGATGTATTTCTGTTGCCGCTATAACAACAAATACTAAAAACAGAATAAAATAAATGTTTAAGGGGGGCTCCCATACAACAAACGGTGTTTTATTCGGAGTTTTTGCCTTGTGGTTAAACGCTTCGTGTGCGAGTCCGACTCGTACTTGCCAGTTTTTTTTTATCATAATTTCAAATTATTGTTACTTAATGCCACAGTCGACAATACCAAAGAAACGAGATACTAGTGCACCCTGATATTATAAGTAACGCCCTGAACGGGGGCCATAATTCACAACGAGTATGACCACTCAATAATTCCTTACTTTGAAACCGTCATTTCGCGCAATTTCACTCATTCTGTCATAGAGAATACGGCCCCCTGTAGCGAAAATGGAACGTTTTTGCAGATGTGCGGATTTAAACACCTGAAATTACAGTTAAACTGCACTGATCAATTCCACAACAATGAATGATAAATAACTTTTGAAAGTAACAATTAATAATATGGACACTAACTCAAACACTGCTAGCGAACCCCAAGGGCAGTTACATGATTATTACAAATGAGCTAACTGAAGCCTGCAAACACGTCATTTTACACATTGTTATGAGTATAGGACATGCTTAGTTACTAAATAAATAAGCAATAGTATTGTTAATGAATTGTACTAATTTTTCAGTGAACCCATGTACCTACGCAACGAATTATGTAAGTACTAGCAGCGGTCCGCGGATTCGCTCTCATAAGTGTCGATCCAGTGAGAATATCGGGATAAGACCTGTCCTTTGTCTTTCCCGGGACTCAAACTATCTCTATACCAAATTTCATCTAAATCGGCTCAGCGGTGTAAGCGTGAACAGGTAACAGACAGACAGATACACTTTCGCATTTATAATATTAGTATGAAAGCATGGATTTCCAGAAAAAATAAGTGGGTCATAGATTTCCCAAAAATTAGAGAATATGAAATCTACTGGCTCGTTGGTCTGTTGGTGGCAAGCGTTACTGATGAGCATGAGGTCCTTACTGGGTTCGATTCCCAAGTCGGCCAAATTGTTATTGGGTTTTGCTTTCTGGAATAGCCGTCTCAGTAGTACCCTGGAGCCTGGATTTGTGAAATTTTCCATGTTTCCAAGTAGTTGATGGCAATAGGCTCGCCCCCTAAGGGCGAGCCTATTGCCATCAACCACTTACATACTATCAACGATTTCTGTGTATGACCCCCATTGGGGCGCTTTTCATATGCACGGGCCAGTGGCTACCCCCGCCTGCATTGTTTTCGTCCACCAATAGCGCTTCGGCGCACATTATAAAAAAGTGATTCTAAACAAGTTAAGAAAAAAAAACTGTAAATATAGTATGCTAATAAAAAATTTATTTTTGCCTTCCCTAGCTTTGTAGACGGAACAAGCGCCGACGCGCTGTGGATCTTTATTTGATTGCTCTGAATTAAATAAGTAGGTATTTTTGGAGCCTTAATTGTTTGACGGGTTAGTAAGAGGCGTACCCATAGTACCTACTATGGGTACACCTCTGTCTAACGCGTCGGGGATACCAAGCGTAGTGTTATAATAAATGTTATGTTATATACATGAACAAATAATTATCATTAGTAATATTTACAGGTATAAACGGCTGTGGCATACTTTACAATAAAATCAATAGTTACCAATACCTACTTCAATATGAAAAGTTTTCAACTCTCTACCTGTGCACCTTTGTAGCAGGCAAAGTCTTGTTAAACATTGATCAGCATTCCAGTTGCAGTTGAACTAATCACTGATCAGGCAGTCATTATGATAGTTCACTAATCAAACTGTTTATACAAGTTTAAACGCGTCCGCTCGCTATCCGCACATGAGCTAACCAATTATTCAACAAATACCTATCTGATTTGAATGATCGTGATAAAACAACGAATGGTCAAACTTGCATTGTATGATAAAAATGTCGGAAGGTTTTAAAAAAGATTAATCAAATTTCAAAATTAATCTATGATAAAAATAGCTCGTAAAATACCCTGCTTAGTAATAATAATAAAAAAAAACAATATTATTATTAATGTGGCCACATTAATAATAAGATTGTTTTTCTTTGTTAAAAACTGGCTGACTCGACAGACACTGTCCTGTTCCAATAAACACAAAAATCCCATAGAAAGAAGCACTTTCATTTTTTTCACACACACAGCTCCATTACGTGATTACCCCCCCAAAGACATGTGCTTTCAAATCCGAGATAAGCCCAAGTTGGTTTTTGTGTTTTGCAAAAACATTTTATTTTAATTAATGTATTGTTTAAGTGAATAAATAAGTTTAATTTAGTATTTATTATTTTAAATTAAGTATGTTTTTATTTTTTTCAATAAAACTGTAATACTTTTATTATTGTGAAAACGACAAGCAATAATAGGGTTAACATTTACGATGATTTATTCATCGTCTAAATAGACTGGAGGTTCCAAGACCGCTTGCCGTGCCCTATGATTGGAACTTCAAATCCTAGGCACGAAATGTGCTTTTGTTCATTATATTATTTTACTATATTTATCAATTTTGTTTTAGTAATATTATATTTACTATTGTGTTTTATAATTATGTCAAAATTTATAAATCAAGAAAAATAAAATACTTTAATAATATTTATTAAAACTATGATCATATTTTACGACTAAGATTTATATTTCGATTTAGTCTCTAGACAAACGGTAAAATAGGAAGCGGTAGAAATATTTTAGATTGACATAAGCTAACGCAATGTCACGTGACTTGTTATGTCGTCTCAGCATACGAATTTGACAGTCTGGCAAGCGACATCGAAAGAGACAAGTTATGAAGCGTTTGCAACTTGTCTTGGACCGTTGTTGTCAAACGTTTATAAAGACAACGTAAGCAAATAAAATTAATGGATACCCTCAAATTAGAACATCTATCGATTAGACAGGGACCTAAAGATAAAATGACTCGGACGATAGTAGATAACAATTTCATCGTAATAGTTCGTCAAACTGCCGGTATGAATATGACGACATTCGGTGATGCGATGGTTCGAATCCGAAACGAAACAATGAACTCTTTTTGAAGTATTCTTTAGATTACCTATTCATAAGGAAGTCAATGTTGTAGCAGTGTAACATTTTAAAACTTGAGGGGTTAGCACATACTGACGCTGTCTGTACAATCCACAGAGGGTAAACTCACGACATAATATTTCTCTCTGTCCTCACAAGTCACAAAACTGTTGGTTATTAGGGTTCCGTGCCTCAAAAGGAAAAAACGGAACCCTTATAGGATCACTCGTGTGTCTGTCCGTCACTCCGTCCGTCTGTCACAGTCAATTTGCTCCGGATCTAATGGACCGGTTAAGTTGAAATTTGGTACATAAATGAATCTCTGTGACCCAAACACAGTCGTGTAATGTAAATAAATGAATTTTGAATATAGGGTCATTTTTGTGGGGGCAAATAAAAAAAAATTAAAAAAAGTTTTGCTATCTGTACCGCGTGACATATCAAATGCTTTGGCTTACTGTGAAGATCTCAAATATATTATTTTCATAATTTTAAAGTAAATTGTGTTAAGTTATTTAAGAAAATAGACAAAAAATGACCATTCCCCCCCTTATCTCCGAAACTACTGAGCCTAAAATTTTGAAAGAAAAAATACAGAAATTAGTTCTATACCTATAAATTACAGGAAAACCTATAAGAAGTCTGTGGTCTTAAAACAACATGGTAAATCTCTCAATATTGTGCATACAAACTTACATTTTCAGTTGGAATGTATGGGAGAAAATGTTTTTCAACTACAATGTTGTTCTTGAGATAAATTTATTCCAACTACGGAACCTTTCATTGTGCGTGGTCTACACGCACTTGGCCGTTTTTTTTTTTAATATTTTACATTATACTTGTGTAGCAGCCTGCAACTTGCAAGTCATAACTGCATACTGGCCTCAAGACCTCTATAATTCTATGATTATTTCATCAATATTCTTACCTCCAATTCATTGAGTCTTTGTATCCTCGGCGTGAAACGCAACCGGTCTACATCCACTGCGAATGGTGGCTGCCAATGCTGTAACAGAATAAAATGTTTAATATGATGCTTAATATTGCTTATTCAAACTTTACTTTTTTTTATTGCTTCGTACAGTTTCTATAATTACGTCTAATTTATATGGTGTACATAATAAAGAGTATTCTATTCTATTCAAAGGAAAACTGATATGGATACTGCAACTTGCATTGAGCTAGAGTAATCAATGCATTTTTATCGTTTTTTGAATGACAAGAGGTTTTTGTTGCCTCGAAATGTAATAGAACCAAACAGTTATTTGATTCAATCGAATCGACCTATTGCAGTCCACTGCTGAACATAGGCCTCCACCAGGCTGCGCCACAACACCTGCCTGAAGTGGCAGTGGGCTGGCAATGTTTGTCGAAAGACCGATGGCCGGTGAAACAGACGAGTCCTGGAGTGTAGACGGCGTATCGGCAAGTGTAGTTTGGGACCGCCCCAGCAACCTGGGCCGACGACTTTAAAAAAAAGGCCGGGACAGACTGGAGGCGGATGGATTGTTTTTAAGGTAAAATATTGTTTCAAGTTAACTATTTATTAAACTATTCATATTGTAGTGTGACAAGGATCACTTATACTATTGCAGGAATCTTGAAAATAAATCAAGGTTACTCTATCATATTATAATCTATTTAATAATTTAAAATAGGGAAATAGTGTTTGAAGTACTGTGAAATAACATTGGATAACTTTAGTAATATTGATTTAATTAATTATTGATGAACTGCCTTGTTCTCTACTCTAGCACTGAAGTAATCTTCAAGATATTGTTATTATTTTTAATACATAAATTAATAAGATCTAAATAATAATAGCCGCTCAGGTCGATCGATCAGATTAAGTTACGCTTGCAGCGGTTGGTCTGTAGATGGGTGACCATCTTTACATACTAATTATAAATAATATCATTGCCAAGACCCCTCAGTGCTTCGGAAAGCACGTTAAGCCGTTAGTCCCGGCTCTCATTCGTGGATCGTTGAAAGTCGTTACGGGTAGTCAGAAGCCCCAAAAGTCTGACAACTAGTCTTACCAAGGCGTATCGTATTACCCAGTAACTGGGTTGTGGAGGTCATTTAGGCAGTCGCTCCAATTATAATACTGGTATTCAGCTGCATCCAGTTAGACTGAAAACCGCCCCCAACATAGTATGTATATAGTTGGAAAAAGGCTAGGCAGACGACATAAATTAATAACAAAATTCATTCAGAACTGCTAAAAACTAAGATCTTATGATATAGCATGACAACTCTAAACATGACCCAGAATTATAGTCTGGAGTAAAAAATAACCAACAACAAAATGGAGAACATTTTGTTGCTTGCATGCAAAGTAGCTTCAAAGTAAGTATTCAGTTTAGTCTAATAACTGTAGTATGGCCAATGTATAAACCTTAAACTAGATCTTGCGAGGATCAGGTTTCTAGCTGTGGTGCTATAGTACTATCTTAGATGTTTGAGTAATGTGACACTTTCGAGACCAAGTAGCAACACGCCTAGATAAGTTTAATAGTTTTATAAACAAAATATATTGTAAATAGGAAGTATCTTTGTTGTGATCAGAAGATTTGTTTTTGTCTAAGCTTAAAATAATGGTTTAATTTTAAATCACTGACAGCAGTAAGTAAAAAAATCTTTTTTACAAAAAAAAAAACAGTCGACTTTAAAAAGTTTAAAATAGATTAAATCAAATCAAATCAATGACTCAATCAATTTTCTTTTTCACTTTTTAGTTGTACCTACCCCCCACACAAATTCAATTAACACTAGTGCATTGAAGAATTGACGACACCAACTAGAAGAATCATCAAAATTCGCATAGAAATGCCAGAGATGCAGTACATTTATGCAATAACTTCGTAGATAAGAATAATTACCTAATATATTATATACTAAAACCTTTCGGAAAGTATGTAGATCATAATAATGAAAGAATTATCAAAATTGCTTCATTAGTTTTTGAGAAAATCGCGGACATACAAACATACATACATACGGGTCGAATACAGAACCTCGTTTTTTAAAGTCGGTTAAAAAAGATTACAAATACAATTATTGGAACAATTCTGATGACAACTAATTAAGAAGTATGGAAGAAAAACCTCCTTTTTGAAGTCGGTTAAAAAAGATATGTTGCGCCGACCCAAAAAAAATGGGATAAGTGCAGGAGAATGATGATCTGGAAATAATGTTTCATGGCCCAAATTATTTGTTAGTTTTATACATCACAAAATGAACATGATTTAATACCAAAGTTTACACTATAATACTTTCATTTTTGCATTTAAAAAAGAAATAACATTATAATGTGAGTTGTACATTTGCCTATTAAATCAGTAAGTTAAAATAAATTGGATATTAAGAAATGTAACAGCTACAATACAACTCACACGTTTTTTCTTTTAGCTATGTTATTACCAGTGATCGGAATAGGCCGAGTATATTTACCTAAAGTTTAAAGAACAGAGACGAAAATCGGAGACTTCCTTATGACAAATTTTTTTTTTTACCGGTAAATTTACCGGAACTTTAATTATGTAACTTTCAATATATCTTATTTTATCATTAACATTATAAATGCTAAATAAAACAAAAATAACCAATATTAAAAATATATCTATTTTTAATATTGGTTATTTTATTTATCAAAACATTGTTTACGATTTATTAAAGCATTTATAATGTTAATGATAAAATAAGATATTGAAAGTTACATAATTAAGTTAAATACCAGTAAATTTACCGGAAAAAAAGGCAAAAGGAAGTCTCCGATTTCCGTCTCTGTTCTTTAAACTTTAGGTAAATATACAGCCTATTCCGCCTATTCCGATCACTGGTTATAACACTTACAACCACAATTTCATAAGACTAGGTAACTAGTAACAATCCAGCCTATTTTCCTGTACCATTTTTAAACAGTCATTCAATAAAATTTGGTCAGTAGGTTACAGCAAGTACTTATCGACCAAGTGTTTTTTTACTGCTATTGCATAGGTCACTGACATTTGAACATTAAGGAGCTGTTAAGTAGAGTTTTTTTTTATTCAACCTTTTATTTTCATCTAAAGTCTTATGGACCTTGGGACTTTCTTTTCAGAAAGCCTCAAGAATTGGCCAGGACTAACATACTTTAGCGCTAAGCCTGGACAAGACATCTACAAGGCTGTGTAGTCATAGATTACTCATATTTACTCATAGATTATGGTATGGTGGTATTGAGATGCTACGATTTGTAGACCATTTTCTATTTTGTTAAATACCTCCTACTTGTTGGTAGGCCTACACTGACCCCATACCTACTTGTGTAATTTGAAAACATTGTACAAGCCAATTACTTCTAAGAGAGTAACCATGGACTTTCTTGCCGGCTCTTCTACATAGGGAACAACAAATTGGAACTGTGCACCTTGCTTATGACGTTTCATAAGTGCCAATTTAGGTTTATGGCAAGTAAAATATTTTGAATTGAATCAAATAAGATGGGTCATGATCCTCAGCACTGAGGAACTGAGTATGAAGAAAACAAGGTGTTTATTCATTAAATTCTAATCTATCATAAATTAAAAATTACACACTTATTTTCTGTGAATACTTTAGAACTCTAGATCATGACAGAGATTTGTGGTAGTTGTAAGAGAGTAGCTCCATCAGTTTGTGTAAAACAACAGAATAGGTAGAAACTGTGAAACCATGCAGTTAGACCTCTTTTTTATTTAAATACAAAATCCATTCTAGTATTGATTATAATATACTGACATGTTCATTTATTTACATGTGAAGGACTCCAACACTACACAAAAAATCACAATTTACAAAAATAAGCCTTTGTTTAAGTAATTTATTAACACAACCACAATATTTTTAAGCAAATTATCATCCCTATTACTAAATTACTGTATACAAGTAACAGTAAAACAACCTTTTAGCATAACTACTATAATAAACACTGGTGTCAAAAACCTGTTGCGTAAATGTATCATGAAGCAAAAATGAGTTAGCAGTCTAATTAACACATAAATTGACATGAATGACCCACTATTTAACTGGCAGATTGATTAATATTATATGTATATATTTATCATTCTAGCCTATACTAATAATCAATATTTATAACTCAAAAATAGGGAATGCCTCACCACATGGTTTTTGTATTGTTCATGTTACCCTCTCAAACTATTATAATCCAGTTACCTGCAGTGTTTAAATAAATATTAAAAAATATGGTTAACAACCCACTGTGTACCGTTAAATTTAACATGGTGATTTTATAGGTAGGCCCTCGCAACTGAGCCTTAAAAATTATAAATGAAAATATATGCTCGACTTTTAAATCATCAATAACAATGTTAAATTAATGTTAGATTATGTATGGACTGTTTACACTTACATAATTCCTATTTCCAATGGGGTAGGCAACAACTATATTGAATGCAGATTAAACACTTTTGCACAATCCACATTTATTTAATCAACTACAAACCCCCAAAACACAATTTTTCACTTCTAATTTTGAGAGCAAAATTATGGTAGGCAAACAGTAAAATTTGTGTTTTTATTTGACTAACTGTAATAATTTACCAAGTTATCAGTCTTTTTAATAATGATCATAGTAGGGCCACATTTGTAAACATCATCATCATCTGCCTAGTCTTTTCCCAACTATGTTGGTATCAGTTGCCAGTCTAACTGGATGCAGCTGAAGACCACTATTTTTAACCCCCGACAAAAGCAGAGGGGTTTTATAAGTTTAATATAATTATGTACCTGTGTGTCTATCTGCGTATCTGTGCCATCGTAGCTCACAAACGGCTGAACCCTATCTGAGTATGCCACTTCCAGTGAAAACCTAGTAACATAGTCAGTGACATTTTGACAGATGGAATTAGTGATTGCAACAACATAATAATACCACACATTTCGATAATTTCACTTTAATTTGTTTGTAGCATCAATTCTTGTCGTTTTTTTGCTGTCAAATAAAAAATGGTGCGGTTTCTATGCCTGTGGTTATTATTATTAAATGCAAAACATTAAAAATTTTCCGCTTTGTTTACTTTCATTTCAGTTTTGCAGGTTTTATAGCGGAAATCAGTAAACAGATAAATATAGGGATTACTACATATTAAAACACAACATTATTTATTTATAACATTTTATGAAAGTTTTAAAATCTAAATAAAACATTAACGTCTTGTTTATAGGGGCAAATCTGTATCCTGGCAAATAATGTATATATTTTATTGATAATTGAGTAGATGCAAGGTTTTTCTATGCTGATTTACCTTTAATATAAAATTATTATTGTCGATATTCATTTGAAGCAAATACATTCAATTCCATCACTTAGTACAATAGAATGTAATTTAATGTGCATAACAATTATATATTTTTTTGTCAAAACTGATACATGTACTGTATTATAATGTCTGTAAGAAGTCATAAATAAGATATTACAGTTTATATATTTATTTCATTAGGCATTTTAAAGTTAACTTTTACGTAATCTGCAATAGTTATCTACTTACTAAGGCAGCTGTCAAAAAATAGTTAACCGTGACAGGGTGTAACACAATTACCTACTAGGGTAAATTATAATGAGAAAGAATCACATAACATAACTTTAGATTACCTATTTCTTGCAAGCATAGAAATTGGTCTGCTGGCTTACTGATTTCAGATTAGTAGTTATTGGCACTCATACTCTTTAAAGAATTGGCACTCGAAATACATGCAAATTGCTTAATTTTGTAAAATTAACAATTGTCATTTTCTTACAGTTATTTACACATATTTATTTATTTAAAATATAGGTAAAACGGAATCATTGACACAATGGAGGTGCTTGGGGAAGGCCTATGTCCAGCAGTGGACGTCTTTCGGCTGAAATGATGATGATGATGATTATTGACACAATGAAGAATAAGACTTATTTCATTATTTTCTCCATTGTATGTAATAATTAAAGAGTATTATTTTTTATTATATTTAAACAAATATTTGTTATTTATACTGCTGAAGAAAAGTTCATTAAAATTCAATAATAGATTTTTCATGTTGAACAGTAGTTACATCAGAACATTTGGTTGGTCATGGTTCACTCTCCACTGTCCAGGGGGTGAATGCTCAAATGGGGTTAAACTAATAGTAAACCTATTTTTATACTTTTTATTATGTTTATAATAGTATCTAACTTACATTTATTTCTAGTATAAAACATTATTTTATAAAAGCACTGTTATTCTTTACAAAATCTAAATTAATTTTGCGATAATTAAGAACTTGATGTACCAGTATGGTTGTTTTATGATTGAGCACATTTTAAAAGCATACAAGTTATAGTGCATGTATACAAATTATTGGAGATAAATTCTAATTCAGTGATTTATTATAAATGTTATGCAACATCTAAACATTTTGAGTCCAACCAATAGATCAACTCAAGTACACTAATGATCTGCCATTTTTCTACAAATACCACCTTCATTTTGTTTAATTCTTATTTTTTGTTTTACAGAAATGGATGACAAAGAAGTCTTGTCCATGTGAGTGTTTCATACAACTTCATGGACAAATATACAGAAAGTAGGTCTTGCATACCAATAATTTAGTTGGTTATGTATAGCAAAGTGCATATTCATTCTCTTGGTGTGTTTGCAACCATTTTAAATGGTAATAATCCTTCTACAGTAGGCTTCATTGTCAAATTTTAGTGTGCATTTAACAACCACTGTGGAGATTACAGTTAGTCACGACAAAAAACTCGCAATAGTTCTTTTTTATCTAAACTATCGTAGGCAGGAGGGCATGACACAAAATGGCAACCAGCCTCCACAATACAATATGCAACTGCATTTAGGCAAATAAACAAATATGATGCCTGAAACGGTATTCAGACGACACTTGACACGTATTACACGGGATTAGAAGGTAAAAATTAAATTTAGATAACGAGCAGCATAATAAGTCGAGGTAATATGGTTGCATCACACGTAATTCGCGAGTGGTTTTATGGTTAGAAAACTGCTCAATATTCGTGTTTTATCGATAGAAAAGTACTTTGTAAGGCCTATTTAGTGACACCCTTCTTGTCGAAACAAAGAAATTTACTCACCGCTGGAGGTTTTATCTTGCAAATTCCCGATTTCTCAGCGATTGGTCGTATTTTGCTGATGTATGCCAGGGGGTCCAGGAACTCCTCTGGCGTGGGTTCGAACACTGGGGCCTCTGGAGGCGGGGTAAACGAGAAATTATCAGGTTTCATAGTAGGGGACGCCGAGTCCCCCATGCTAACTTCGACGTTAGCTTCGTCACATTTTCCCATTTTTGAGAAACACTATGCAGTTCACACAAATGCAACTATAAATAAAACTTTAGCATCATCTAATGTTAAGGAATGAATAAAGCACGTCCACAAAGAAATAGAAGCATCAGAATTTGTCTTTCCATAGGGAATCACAACGAGATAATAAATGAAATTATCACCAACAAATAACAGAGTTCACTTGCACGTCCGCCATGCGAAATTGAACTTTCGAAACTACGGTGTTGCCTAGTGAAAAATAAAATCATTGCGCACTCAATAATATTTTTATTTTTTTCAACGGTGCATTTACGAAGTTTAATCTATCCATCCTTGAATATTATTTTCAAATCAAATCAAATCATTTATTTTTTCCAACATGGGTAGGGGTATAGATGTTACACAATGTTTTGATAATGTTCTTCTCCATCCTCTGCCGTCACATGGGCATGTTTACACATACATTACAATCTACCTTCAAAATAATATTACAAAATTATCAAATTGGAAAATCATTTTATCCGTACTTTCAATGTCAAGGAACAAGGAGTATTTAGTCAATATGTAATTAAATAAATGTCAGAGTAAATAGTGAATAAATAAAGTCCTGAGAGCAGCATTATATTGTAGTCTTTGGTTGAGAGTTTCACATGTCATTTCTATGATTGTATATCTGATTATTAATTATTGGCCAGAAGGATTCCCTTTTAGATATTCCTTCACACTGTAATACACTTTATCAGTTAGAAATTCCTTTAGCTTCCGTGCGAGTTGTCAATGTATTTAATACAACATGGCAATTTGTTATAAATCTTAGATGTCATGCATTAGACACTGGAGTCCATTGAATAAGTTTTGCAGGGTACAGTCCATATATTACTTTACTCTATGGTACAGTCTGAACTTTATTTCTATATCTAGCACTTCGGAATTTTTTATACATATTTTGTGCTTTTGACAAACACTGACATCTCGTAAATTAATAGGCTAGATAAAGGTTTTTTGAAGTATGGTTCACAGCTATATGTGGTTTTTAGTCTACACATTGCCCGTATACACTTTTTTTGGGCTTTAAAAACAGACTCCCATTCCGTCGAGTTCCCCCAGAAAATTACACCATATCTCAGCGTGGACAATTTCCAATTTAAATTACAATCTTCATTCAAACCTAAGAATTTTGTTACCTACATCAACTTCATTTATTTTTGTACCAGCATAATTTATGTTTAAGTCTGTTGGTGGTTTAGTCCTGTTTATGAAGATCATGAAATTATTTTTATGTAAATTAATTAGAAGGTTGTTTTTACTTAACCAATCGACAATGCGGTGTTAATGTCATTTTCCAATTATGCATAATCTTTGTTGCAAAATATGACTGTACTATCGTCCGCAAAAAGAATCATAGGAAAGTCCACCGTTTTCGGAAAGTCGTTAATGTAAATTAAGAATAATAAGGGACCTAGGACACTGCCCTGGGGTACGCCATATATCACTTCTACGTAGTCTGAAACATGATCATTTTCTCACTTTATAATAGAGCAGAAATTTGTTATTGATGTGGCTTGTTTCTTATTAGGTACTTTGAATTAATTTGTTCAATTCCGGTTTTTAAATACTTCTTACGTGACATTACGCAATTTTTGCGTCTCTTCCACAAAAGCCAAATCAAAGCCAGTCATTCTTCATTTATAATGTGTGTGTATCATTTTATATGAATCACAATCACCAATGAGAGTTGTGGATGTCACACATAATGTGCTAGCTAGAAAAACATGGTTGCGTCACGTTTTCCTTCACCGTTATTTGGTGGATTACGGCCCGTTCACTCCCATGACAAGGAGACCAGTGACTCAGGCAGTGGAAAATAAAATACTGTACCATTTTACTGACCAAGGCCCGTAATGTTCTTTTCATCGCCCATGGTATGTATGAATAGTGATCAATTTTATTTTGGTGTCCCATGTTAGGTCAGTCTGAGAAATGACATATAAACTTCAGACCGCGAAATACAAATTTTCTTACGTTTTTTGCAATTTGCAGGTCAGTGTCAGGTTGTATCTTGATCAAAATATGATTCGCAACAATAACAGGCACATATTTAGAGAATTATAATAATTAGAATCATTAATACTTACATTTTTCTAAGTTAGATTTCTGCCATTAATACTTTTCCATAAGAGATTGGTGGTTGGTGGTAGAAATCTAACTTAGAAAGATATATTAATGATTCTAATGATTATATGTCTCTAAATATGTACCTGTTATTGTCGCGAATCATATTTTGATCAAGATACAATCTGACACTGACCTGCTAATTGCAAAAAAGTAAGAAAATTTTAATTTCGCTGTCTACCACTATCCATTCACCTTAGCATAGAATTTATGGGGACTTCTTACAATAGGAAAGATTGTTCAAATAATGTTATATTTTGTATTGAATTTGTTCGCCGCGTGTGTGCCTTATAAATTAATACCAAGATACTAGAGTTGGTGAAGAGTAAAAAAGAAGAAAAGTTTGAAGAACTTTTAGCCCCTGTAAACGCTCCAACACAATAGAATGAATCACGATTAAGAATGTTGCCCAGTGTATCTATCTATTTTTCTACAATCGGGAAAAATGTAGGAACACTAGAAACACCAAAAACTATTTTTCTCTTTCTAACTAAGGTAAAGAAAGAAACTCACGAAAGAGATGGAAATCTGTGAAACATTTCGAGTTTTTCAAAGTTGCCATTACTTAATTTTCATACTCCAAGATTTAAATACTAATAAATTCGGTAGACAGAATTTAGCAATTCCCCGTATCAAACGAGTTTTAGAAAAATAAGTAGAGTCGTTCAACATTTTTATTATTTTAATCTATCCACCGAATCTTTTTTTAGAAAATACTCCCACGTGGTCAGTGTTGCAAGTAAATTATCATTTAACAATGTTTAAAAGAGGCTTCGTGAACGCGCAGGCTCGAGTGCAATCGATGAACACATCCGTCATCCGCCGCCATTTGCGAAAGGCTGATCGCTGCTCAGCAGCGCGAGTGTCATCGGTTTGATTATGTCGAGTGTATAAATTGTTATTTTCGATAAAACTGTGAACTCAGTGTAAGATAATAATCAGTTAAAATGATTGTGAGGTTTCTGAGCGTTTTGTGCGTCGGAGTTTTGGCGACTTCGGTGTTCAGCGCTGAGGGAAACAACGACAATGAAGGTACGTAATTTTTACTGTGCATTATTTATTTTGTTATCATTTACCCAATTTTACCGGAGTGTGTATTAAAATAATTTGGGGCGAATTTATTTTTATTGTTGGCCTGAGTCATTTTTCATTCAGAAATAACATAGCGGTGTGATCTAAATACGAGTCTTAGTTTTGTTCTTTTTTCTCGTGTTATGAATTTATTTTCATATTGAAAATGGTTGAAACTTGTGTTTGAAGCGTCGGTGGGATTGGTTGGAGGTGTATGCGGTACCGTGTGGCTTGAGTATCGAGTGGGTGTTAGATAGTGGGACCGGCTTGACGACTTCTTGCCATGCACAATGCATACACACACACGGGCAGGCTCGGCGCGGCTCCGCGGCACCTCTCGCGCCGTGGGCGACCGCTCTGGCTTCGTTTTTGCAGTTGATTCATTCACTTTACGAATGTTACTCACTGTTTATATCATGCAGCTACATACAACATCTATAACTGGATCCTGAGCTCTAAGAGTGAAATCATCATGATGAATATAATTTCGTCATTCTGCGTTTCTTTTTAAAAGCTTTAACGAGGTACTGACCTGGAAACGAGTATTCTCACTTTACTCATTCATATAATACAACTGAGCTGTTAGAAAACCATTTTAAATGCTTTTGATGAAATCTATACTTACTTTCTAAATCAGCAATCTTATTTCTAATGAAAACACAACCCTTGTTACCTAATAATTGTATAAAACCTCATTAAATTCTGGCCTGACCTTAATCAAGTGATTAAAACTTACCTGTATAAATTAAAAAGAACTTTTATTCAATACATCATCATTTTACCCACCCGTACCCTTAAAATAAGAGTTCTAATGACATAAAAACAAACAAAAAGCTTTTCACATATTCCGTAACTTATAGGTAATTTGGGCTGGTGTCTGCAACTCCATGTCAATGCGTGCATTTTGCATACAGGTTATTCCGTAACTTCCAAATACAATTTCTCACAGCAACCATCTTTCTTCAAAGACGTATTGTAAGAATTCAAACAGAATCATGATTCATTGATGCAACAAACATTGTTTGTAAACATAATTAACACAATACGGTTCAATTAACATGAGATCTTTAAAAAGCTTTCAATTAGGAACTGCATTTCTGTACCAAAAATATAGGTTTGATAATGTAGATAGGAATCTCTTTTAATGGGGTTATATAGCTTGAGCAAACCGACTGATAATGTGTATCAGAGAACTGGTTTTATCTACTAACTAGTATCCATACCTACTTATTATTGACCACACACTCAGCCGCTGGAACCAGTAGTTACTGTAACCAACAGACAAGAGATATTATCACTAAGAAATTGATGTTTTGTAAATAACCAACTTATACCTAACCATAATGCCTGTAATATCCGAAGAGTTGAGCAGAGGTGCATAGTCCCATTTAATAGAAGATGGTTACCAATTAAGGTCTGATTTTTCCAATGCCAGATAATTTTATCGGAGAAATAATTTTGAATTTTTGACAGTTGTTCCATACAAAAACCTTCAGACGTCAATTTTATTCCACGAATAAAAATTATCTGACGATTGAAAAATCAGCCCTAAGATGAATAAACAGTTTGAATTAATCCTGTGCCACAAGGTTTTAGGCTAAACAACTTACCGTATATATTCCATTTACCTTGAAATGGCTACTAGGCTAATATGTCATATAAAACATGCTATGAACTCAAAGATACTTCATAGTCAGTCTAGAAAACTTCTGCCTGTCCAAGGCTAATATGAATATGTTAAAACGTAGCTCTGTTACCATGGAAACAAGATACTAAACAATACTTTTTGTAGGTAGTTTGTATCATGGTATGTTTATGAAGGACAGCAAGATTTCATGATAACCTCTGAAAATGGTGATAATATAAACTATCTGTAAGATGTTACTTGATGGTTTTATTAATATTGAGGCCATGAATAACCATATCATACCATGCCATGGCCATTTTCGATATAATTTATGAGACAACTATGTCCCCCTGCCCTGTGAGAGGCTCACTTGATTTATAGTCAAAGTTATAGACTATTTACCTTTATTACTGTTATACAGAAACTGTGGGAGTACCTACCTTCATAAATACCTTAATAAGTATTGAATATCGGCCGCAATCCTTGACAGGGTCTACCAATCAGTCATCTCTGCCTTTCACATTCTAGTTTTGAACTACAAATTAACTTAATAGTGACTGCTAGACATACACACCTTCTTTTGACCAAAAAAAACGACGAAAAAAGACCAATTGCGATGTTATAATTCAACCTCACTAGAAAAAAAACCACGACCAATAGACCATAATTATGTCCTTGTGTTATAACATAATACCCTCTTTACAATAAAAAAAAAACATTCTTCTCGTCAGTTCAATAGCAAAAAACATCACAATAGATTGATGAAAAGAATGAGTATAAAAAATCTTGTTGCTATGTGAAGTTTGAATAGCGTTCTCGCTAAATTCGCTGATTCAGAAAAGCAAACATTGAGTATGTGACTTCAAGTTTTTGGTTATTTATAGTTTACTCAGCTTTTATTGACAGACACCATTTTTGTTTCTTTTCGTAAGAAATATGATAAAATTGTTGTTTTCTATAAATAGGTATTTCGAGATGGTCTTGCGCATGGGAAACAGTCGCATATTTTGAGCAAAAAAAATAGACGTAATTATCGAAGCACACTGCCTAAATAAACACATTTCACTCTTCAATGCAACCGCAGGAATTAATCATCAATAATCAACTCACGTCGGCAAAGTAATCGTCAAGTCTCATTCAAAGACACCAAAATCTTAATTATCATACCATCTAGATTGCAACATACATATAATAGTATGATTATCTTCAACTCCTTACAAATACAGATAAACCTCAACCACACCATATAAAACCACAACATCAACAGGAAGCTCAAAACCGCTACATAAGAAATAAATAAAATATAAGTATTCAATTGACATCAACATTTTAAAACAAAGGAGACACACAGTCAATGTTTCATTGATGGACAACTCAATATTCCAACCGCAAATAATTATATCATACATAGAAGCCAACATCCCATTATTTAGGCAACATTTAGATTCTAGACTTCCTCGCCAACTAAATAGGTGGTCGAAAATTACAAATGGCAACATTAAACGCTAATTAATTATATATTTACATAATTTTGAATGTCTACATGTCGCGTCGGTGACTAATGCGAAATCATTTGACTATGTCAGCAGGCATTATAATGTAGCTTCATTGATATTGAACTCGATTGAAGATGAATCTTGCATCCGTAACTGGTTATTCATGTTTAAAATAGAGGACATAAGACTCGCCTTGAACTCCAAAAAGAATGGCAGCCGAATAACAAGATCCTGCACAAATTTGATCGCTTGAACCTAAACAAAGTTCTCAAAACCTCTTTGAGAAACTTCAAATACTATCCACCAGGCAGGAGAAAACAAAAATAATCGCCAGCCGCAGACACAATTTAAGTAATTAGATCAGACTACGAAACGTTACAAAAAAGGAAAATCGAGGAGCCAATTTTAAATCGAATAAAGGACAATGATCCATGGTTAAGCTATTAGCACGTAACTGACTGGGGTCCTGAATATTAATCCTTAGTTAGTTGGAGATCGTCCGGGAGTCTACGATAGTAATAAGCTGTAAGCGTTAGGTACAATGTACTTAAGGCGCAGATATACGATTTTAAATGATTTTAAATTCATCATCACGTCTAAACGGCTGGCCTGATTTCTTTGAAAATAAAATATGTTATACTAGACAATTTTCTTCGTAATTTGATATGTGAATATTTGCAATTATATTTTTTAAACATAGTGTAATTAATTTGTAAAGTAATGTCTACCGCGGACAAAAAAACGATAATCACGCAGACACTATCGGGTGTATTTTCATAAAACTTTCACCATTTAAAAGACAATTTAATTTCCCAAATTTTAATATACGGTTTTTATTTGTTTTGTGTTTGATAAATCAACGTGGGTTCTTATTTCGAATAATCTTGGTGCGCGTTGAAGCGGGGACTCTTGCGGGCGACGGGCGGCAGTGCATCGCTGACCACTGTCACGAGTAGACGCTAACGCTCGGAGAAATATCAGAACATAATTTTATTCGCTTTTGAGTTTCGTGCTGAAAATGCCTGGTAAATCCAAATTACTAAAAAAGAAACGCCTTATACTGGCAAAAAATAAATTATTGAGGTAAGTAATGTATTTTAATTGAAATAAAATTATCATTTATTTCTATCGAAAGTTTAAATTAGTGTACCTAAATAAAATAAATAAATATGTGATATCCAATTGTAGTAAACATACTTTTATTTTATTTATAATAATTGTTTTATTTCTGTTTTAGGAGAATACCAAATAACGAAGATTCTCAAGTCGTAAATGCAGAATTGTAATGTAGTATATCCATACCGCATCCTTGTAGGGACAGTCCGGATCCGAGTTTCAAAAAATACTTGAATGCTATTATTGACATAGTATAACGTAATTATTCTTGATAATGTTATTTTTATTCTGTTTGTTTTAGCTGTAAGTAATCCATAGCAAATAAATAAATAAATAAGTAAATTTAGTACGACTTCGTCTGCGGAGATGTAACTTTTGCGTCTGTTGTAGACTTAGGCTGAGAGCAGACTATAGTCACGACAGTCTCAAGACAGACTATGATAATAATAAAAAGTACTAAACGCGCACATTTGAAACAAAACGTCTCATAGTCAAAGCTGTCTAATGCATACAACAACTGCACGGCGACAAGTCTGACTAACGACTGTCGGCTTCCCTTTGAAGTGTATGCGAGCCTTTTATCAGTCTTTCACTTATATGGGGTGTACCCAATATTTACGTCTTCTGCGCCGTTTTGCAATCGCTCGTGTAACAAGGATGCTTATCACAGCAGCTTCGGTGAAGTCCATTCTGCTACTGATGAATTTATGCATACATTTGTATGCGTTGCATCGTCATAGACAAAACAGTTTCGTCTTGGTATGCGCCGTGTGGTAGACACAACTGTTTCTCTTTAATCTTAAAGCTGACTTGTCTGTGTGAAACAAGATTGTCTAAAAACTGTCGTGTCTCTAGTGTGCGATGGCCCTTACAGTACTTATGTCGTGCACAACTATCTTCCTAATTTCTCACATGCCTATACTTCCATGCATCGGCATGGAAGTATAGGCATACACAGCCAGAGCTACAAAATAAATGGATTTTTAGGCATCGGCCTAAAAATCCATTTATTTTGTAGCTCTGGCTGTATAGAACACGAAAAAAAGGCAACTCCGCATATTGAAAATGAGGACATTATTGCTGACAAGTAAATGCATTATACCCAATTTATTATTATTATTTTCACAGTAGCTCACATACAGGGGATCTGGTACATTTGCGCGAAAGACACTTACGCGACTCCTTTTGCGCGACTGGACGTTTCCACGACTAGACTGTTGCAAGTGTTGCACGACTGACATTTCCGCGAAAGACATTTGCGCGACTACACTTACGCGAAAGGATGCTTGGGAGACATTTATATTCGTAAAGGATATTGGGCAAAAATCCGAAAAATGAGATCCCATACAGACGTAACATCCCGCCTGTATTCTCCGAAGGGTAGGGCAGAGGTGTATACTAAGTTCGTGTTGTACACCCATTTATTACTTTATCTAGTTAACATACGTATAGCTACATACTAATACACTAGCTACATACTAATTTAAACTAGTTATACGTAATAGCTAGTTTAAGTTGTTAAAAGTTATATTATGCGGTCCCACACGTTTCTTCTCCTGAGGGGGGGGGGGGGGGGGGGGGGTCGAAATCAAAATCCAAGATGGGACTGCGAAATTTTACAAAATATGCGTCATGGGTGTCGTTTCCATGGTTTTCGGGGGCGCTGATGACGAAAATGAGGTCAAAGTCAAAATCCAATATGGCAGCTGCAAAATTTTACAAAATATACGTCATGGGTGTCGTGTCCATAGTTTTCGGGGGTCCTGATGCTGAAAATGAGGTCAAGTTTAAAATCCAAGATGGATGACGCTTATTTTGTAAAATTTTGCAGCCGCGATTTTGATTTCGATCTCCCCTGCTCTCGGGACGAACGTATGTAACCGCATAATATAACTTTCTACAATTCAAATGAGGTATTATGAACGTTATCTAGATAAAGTAATAAATGGGTGTACTTTACAAACTTAGTATACACCTCTGCCCTACCCTTTAGAGAATAAAGGCGTAATGTTACGTCTGTATGGGATTAATTTCTCGGGTTTTGTGCAATATCCAAAATAAATGTCACGCAAGCATCTTTCGCGGAAGTGTAGTCGCGCAAATGTATTTCGCGGAAATGTCAGTCGCGCGTGTCTAGTCGCGTCAAGGGACCCCTCTTACATGTTACTGCTGTACAGGGACGCAAAAGAAAATCGGAATAGATAAAGAGAATAAAAAAAAAGCAAAACAAAAAACGAGCAATGATGGTGGAAGACAATAGCCAAGACAATACAAACAACCAAGAGACACTTTGTAATACAAACACACGTCGTATAAATGATTCAGTGAAAACACTAAATTTTGAGGAATATTAAATTAAATTTAAAATTAAATAATTCACATATTTTTGTTTAATTTGATCATTTTAAATCTTTGTAAGTACATAAACAAACATACACATATAAAACTCACGTCTTTTTCCCATGGACGCCAATTGATACGATCCTTACAAGCCGATTCTATTTACTTCGTTTACGTTCATATACATATCTGGTCACACACGCACACAAATCATCACACATGTTTCTTTTATATTTTTGTCATCTTCTGTTCTTATTTTAAGTTGGTATGTCTATATTTCATTAGTATTTCCTATTTATGTTCGGACACATTTATTTGGTAAGTACTTACGTAAATGTACAGGGTGTAAGGGAGACGCTTCCAACGAAGACAGGTGACAGGTGACAGGCGATACAATACCATCAAAAAATTGGAAAAAATAATGAACTATTTTACCTATTTTTAACCGACTTCAAAAAAGGAGGAGGTTTCTCAATTCGACCGTATATACATATATATTTTTTTTATGTGTGTTCGCGGATAACTTCGTCGTTTTTTTAGCATTTTTCGTACACTATGCAGTGAGAACAGTTAAATAAAAAAACCATTATTCGCGATTAAACACATTTTTTTTCTTTACAACTAACAAGCAATGTATTCGTAAATAAATATCATCTGACGCTTGCGCATGACCTCGAGTTCAAAGTGCACGCGCGCTCGCCGACAGCCGCGCGGCTGACAACCCCAAGTCCACGCGACGACTGACGCGACGCGGCGTACATGGGGAGGTGAAGGGGGAGGCGAGATGGGCATCGCCTTCCAGCGAGGTACAGAGATAATTGTGACCGTGTTGTACCAGCTGTCTGCACTCACGTGCTCAAGTAAGTAATAATAACCTTCGTTCGAATTCTGATAATCAAGGTAAATGATCACAAAACTTATTGGTATAGGCCGAGGTTTGAACCTGGGCCGGGTCACCTACTTAGAGAGAGGCGTCCACGGCTATGCGCGGTGCGGCGGCGACCTTGGGCATCCTTTGTAAAGCGCCGCCAAAATAAATAAGACGAAATATTACAGAGGCGTCAACAGTTTTAAATTGATGCACTGTGTCGTGCATTTAATAAAAGTTTTGTATATAATAATATAATCGATAATGCATCTGATAAAATAAAAGATCGCGACTATAGCCGTGATTGACTAAAAAATTATCATCGTGTGTACAGTTTGATGCAACTAGCGCGCGTGAATCAATTGAATTTGAACTTTATGTCAATGTAATTAGAGTCGCACGACGCGCGCTCGTTTATTGAAATAACTATATCCTTACGTAAACCCAATCAATTTAAAGTAGAATTAATTTAGTTTAATCTAAGAAACCCGTTAAATCTTATTTAATAGTTAAAAAAACTGGCCAAGTGCGAGTCGGACTCGTACTCGAAGGTTCCGTACCACAAGGCAAAAACGCCGAAAAAAACATGTTTGTTGTATGGGAGCCCCCTTAAATATTTATTTTATTTTAATTTTATTATTTATCTGAGTATTTTGTGAATATTTTAAGTGTTGCCATTTTTGATATCGAGCAAAAAACGGCAAAAAAATGGCGTTTGTTGTATGGAAGCCCCCCTTAAATATTAATTTTATTTTGTTTTTAGTATTAGTTGTTATAGCGGCAACAGAAATACATACTTTGTGAAAATTTCAACAGTCTAGCTATCGCGGTTCTTGAGATACAGCCTGGTGACAGTCAGATGGACAGACGGACAGACAGCGAAGTCTTAGTAATAGGGTTCCGTTTTTACCCTTTGGGTATGGAACCCTAAAAATGAAAATCAGTTTGTAGATAATAAAGCATAATAAAATTACAATTTCCTAACAGATTCTGATTTCATAATTATTCTTTTAACATTTTCTCCTCTGTAATTTGTTGATCTTTGCACATCAAAAGACACCGCTATCTGACTTCACGACGTTTTATAAGGGTAGGCATTTTGAAAGTGGTGTTTGTAAATTCCGTATAAATCCCGTGACTCGGCCCCGGCCGTACGGAGCGCTCAGCTCCCGCGACGCGCGACGCGGGTGCGCGGTGACGCGTCGTTGCCTTGCGTGTCAATGACCTCACGTTTTGTACGGTTTCCATTGCGTGTTTACGAAATAAAGAAGTCTAGAAAATAACCAATTTAAAGCGAAAGGTTATTGGTATCCGTTTGTATTTAGGTTGTATATAATCTACGTTCTGGCTTCGGAAGCGTTCTCCTTACACCCGTATAAGGTATCTATTCATACACGAAACAACTTTACACGGACAACTTTTAGCACAAAATCTTAAATTGTGAAAAAAGATCAGCGGTTCCCGACATTTATGTTCGCATAACTCGTCGAAATGTAGGGAACAGCTGTTTTTTTTTTTCGCGATTTCTGGTTTGATGCCACAGTAAAAGTAGTTCGCCACAGTATAATGATAAGTACAATGATGATGAATGAGATTTCGTGTATGAATAGATAGACCATAAATAAACCAACTTATTCAATGCATATTATTATTAAAATAATATGATTACAATCTTAATTTATTATCACAATATTACCTTAACTTATTTTTATTAACACTACATTGAAATAAAAATGGATGGTGATCAAAAATCAGGCAGGATTGGATTCTCCTCACCATCTGAAACGTATGGTTACCCTACGAAATTACGTGCATGCAGTTGCGGGGTCGCGGGGCGTGACGCTCGCTCCTCCCACTCGCTCAAGGTCGCTGTCACTTATTGTCGCCTTAATGAGTTGATGATACCTACAGCCTCGGGTTATGTTCAAGTATTCTTTCTACAGACTTTTCCTATAATAATTTGTCTTTCATGGCAATATTGCTGTTTATTGTTCCAATATGAACGAAATGAAGCGGTTATTTGTTTTGATCCTCAAGTAATGATATTTTTCTATTTGCTATTTTCTTCCCGCAATAGTCGATGTTTTCTTGCATTTTTTAATAAGCACGATTGCACGTTCTCTACATTGAAGTGTCCCGCTATCTTCGTGACTTCGCTGCACCGCCTCGCAATCTCAGACTGTCTCAAAATCAATTTCACGGAGCCCTAGCGTCCTCAACACGGTTGCTCAATTGTGGACAAAGTACCGTAAGATAAGAGAATTTATGACGAAAAGATTGTATCTGTCCCGAATAAACGAAGTCCGTGGGAGATAAAAATCTTAAAGGGAATCAAATAAATGAACTCTTTGAAAGTCGCAACTGAATTTTCTATTCTTAAAAATGTTTTTTCCGTAAAGGAAATGAAAACAAGTTGGATTATAGGAATCGTTGAAGATGTCGGTAAGCATAAATATGATGCAAGGGTTGCTCACATTATAAGGATACATCTTTGTACAGAGACGCGCTTTTGTCGCGAAAAACAAATGCCAAAGTTCAAATTACTGACCATATACAAATATTTAAATGAAAACGGCTATTTAATATTCAAGTTACATAACATTCCGTCAAACAATGGTTCAGGCGATACATACACACTTGTATTACGTTTCTACACTGTCGACAATTCCATTGTTGCCTCTATAAACTTACTATATTGCTGAATTTAGTCTGGGATGAAAGGGCCACTGCTGGAGTTAAATTTATGCTAATTGCCATAAGTACCAATTTCACTAAGTAAAAGGATTAGATTGTAGTTAAGATTATGTGTTGAATTTCTGTCTCAGTTTTAGACTAGAAGCAATTTTGGATGTGTTCAAACTATATTTTTGTCTTTGTCTGTATAAGATTTGTCATCAATGCTCGTCGATAAATGCTTATTAAAAAGTTGTCAAGCTTGTCTGCGAATAGGCGGAGCAGCTCTGTCAAGATTCCATATTATAAGCTAAATTATTGCATGATACCTTAAAAGCCTACAGGCCGAATGACTGCAGTAAATTCAATGAATAAGTTTATGCCTTTGAGAACGTTCAGGAAAGATCATTAAATGCAGAGGTAGAAATTACCTGTTGCAAACACTTTCGAGACGACTGCTTCTAGTATTCCTTAAAGGTCTAGGCATCAACATCGATTGTATCAAAAGCAAATCAGCGTTAAAGGTAATAATTCACAGGTAACTCCGAACTGGCACAGTCGATACCCCTGAGGTTTCGATACAAAAGCGTTTTGGAGAGCTGTTTAATAACCTAGACATTTGTTTAAAAGAGGCCATTGAGTGTACAGAAAGCTGTTCGCTTTCCAAAGGGTCGTTGATAACGGTTTTCTCCAAATCCATTTGGAAATCGTTTATACAAAGATGTATTTTAAATTGAATTCACACCTCAACTACTAAATGATGTGGCATAAATTAGGTGGGACATTATGTCCTACTAGCTTTTGCTTTCGGCTTCGCTCGCATGCTGTTCGGAAATTATCCCGCGGGAATGTACCGATACAAAAATATCCTAATCCTATGTCCTAAATCAGGTCTACCCGTGTGCCTAATTTCATCGAAATCTTATCTGTATCAGACAGACAGAGATACTTTCACATTTACTATATTAGTGTGGAACTGTGGATATGGATGCGTGGATGTGATAAAACTGTTTATTCATAAACCAGTACATGAACTTGGATCTTGCTCTTGTCAAAAGATTGATAGGTAAATCTGTGTCAATATCGATAACGGGAAAAGACGGGCGAGTATTTATCAACATTTTGGATTTACTCGATACAAAAAGCAGGTTAATCAGTCTGGTGGTATAATCGACAAATAGATCTGACGATAGAGCCTATTTTTTTCAGCCTTTTATCTAAAAAAGCAACGCGTTGTTACCATCAATCAGATTGATAGTGCTGAAACGTCGCCATTCATTCACGCGTCCCGATGAGCTGCATATTGTGTCAAATTGAAATGGATTTCAGCTGCACACACACATCACATGCTACGCAAAAACACAGATTGAAAAAACGAGCCAAACTAGGCTTTCGATTTTCAACTATGCGGTTGTGTGGAAAAAGCTTGATTTTTCGGATTCATAGGGCACACGTTTTTGCTTTGATATTTGGCACACAGTGATATGCTGGTTGAATTTGACTGAACCCATAAAGAGTTCTGTCGCTGCGCAATCAATTTTGCTATTTCAACGAATGTGTCGGGTATGTTTTTCCAACCAACCACGTTAGGTCACGACGCCTTGTGTTGGTTTTGCACGATTGCGAATTCGGAATTCGAAGAAATATATTTGAATATTTGAACGGTGCTTCTTTGTGTGTATTATTATCATTGTTTGGACGTCGTCGTAACTCGTAATGATTTTCAAATATAAAACTTTTATTCGTATTCACAAAGGAAAAGTTAGAGCCTGCCATTTTTCCAAATCACAAGTTTGACGATCTCTCTTGTTGTCTTAAGTCTATCTTCAAACCGATTTTGAATCGATCAGTTCGCTTCAAAAATTTATCTACGGCGTCGTTTTATAGAAAAGCTGTAGCTTTTGACGTTACGCGAGCGATCTTTCAGCACCTTTGCCTGCCCCAGATTTTTACGTCCTGTCGAGTGCCAAACAAGCAGGTGTTGGCGTATTTTTTTTTTATGGTTCTGCATCTGCTCGCTCCGTATTGAATTACATTACCCCTGTACTGCGTATTTTGTTCGTATGACAGGATAGCAGGTGGTCACAGTACGGCGAATCATTTGTTCAGGAGTATGGGTTGGCTTTGGTTCGAATTCTCCTCTGTAATGATATCCTTCTATTTAAAAAGAATTGCGTTGTTCGGAACAAAGATGAGAACTTAAATTTGATTTATGAGCTCGGAGACATTTGTCATAATTAGTTTGATTAGAAAGAACGATGAGTTTTCTTTCTTTAAAACTTCATTATTTCTAAAGAAGCACTTTGGAAATAAAGGCAGCCGCTGTTGTGAATGTTTAGCTAAGTTAAAATTATAATATTTATTATTCAGTTGTTTCACAGGTAAATAACGAAGGGAGTCGTAACAATGATAGCTGGTTTTCTGTTGGGAAACAACGGGTTCTCCCGTAAAATGTTATCGCTACTTAAAGTAGGACAAACCTTTCATTACAGCTATCAGGGCCAGTAATTACCAGCTAAGAGTTACCTTTAGAAAATAACTCGTATTTTGGAGTCACTAGAAACTGCGGATCTTTGTTAAACGGGTAAACAGATAGGATTATAAAATATCTGATGCTTCTATTAAGTTTTGGCCGAAAGGTTAACTTTCTTATTCCTAAATGTCCAAAGATAATCTTTCTTGTTATGAAAGAAGCTTTAGTTAAGTTTACTTGAGCTTTTGTCCATTTTTATGGATCGGGGAGAGATTTTGTGTGAGGGACTTGCGTTTTTGTATTTTTTTCTTGACCACATTTTTTCATATCAATGATCAAGATGTCAACTCGATTTACCTCTTTATACGTACCTATTGTTTTAAACATAAGAGAATACATATAAAGTAATGGTTATAAATAGAACAGTGTTTACGATTTTCTCAAGCATCCTTTGTCTGATACTGACAATAGAGGTGTTATTTCCTTCTTCTAAACCTCAACAACAATGATGACTATGGTGGCTCAACTTTTATGTGTGCCGTTTCAAAAAGCTTGCTTCATGTCTCGATCAATTGCTTGACGTAACCGAATGCTATCAGAACAAAATATTTAACAACATGAACTGTAAGTAATACATATACATATGTCCTCAAAGCATAAAGTTGCCTTTGATTCCTCTGAAACAATTTGAAAATTAAACTGTGAATAACGAATCGGAACTGCTGTGGCGACTGTGGCGTACAATTATAATACTCCACGAAGTTGGTGCAAGTGCCCGTATGCACTATAATAGTGCTCAAAGCAAACTAAAACATTTGAAGCTGTTTGGAACTGCACTGGTAATTGTCAAACGTACATATTACAAGCTTGAAGTGCTTTGAAACTATGTTGAGGATGTGATTGCTTTGGAATATATGTTCGGAAACTAATTACGAGCTATTCAGAACTTATTTACAATATCTCTGGAAGGGAAGTCTCGCTAATAAACTCGAGGTTTTTGCAATACAAAAAGAAAATAAGAATATGTTCCATTTCTTTTCTCTTATAAAATTAATAATCTCAGAAGCCAAGCAAAATTTCCATTTCGACGTAACCTTTGCAGCTTTCAGAATTAATTCCTTAAAATACCACGTCACGGTCAAGAAACGAACGCATAAAATTATTCTTTTCACTGAGCTTACTATAGCAAAGAAGTCAATCGAAAGTTTTGAATAGCGGAAAAATTACTCATCTTTTTTCGAACTGTAAAAAAAAATGCTAATAGGAAAAGTTGGTAATTGACTGCAACCTGCAGGGGTGTTATTACAATCCGCTCAGAAAGAATTGACTCGCCACAGACAATCTTCGGATCGATTATTGATTAGTCAAGAGATTGAAGAAGCGTGGGTGGCTCATGGCCCAGTTACCTTATTGTCACCCAACCCACATAACCAATACTCTAAATGAAGAAAAAGAAACGAACTTACATACTTTTGGGTTAAGTTCAGAAGAATCCCAGTAAACAAAGACGGGGAGTGTCTCTTGATATCCCACTCCTTATAAATAACGGTGGATGGAATGGGATGTGAGCTTTTCCGCTTCAATTTCAGGACTTTGCTGCTGATAAGGAATTTGTTCTGATGCCAAGATCTACGATTTGATCTGTTAGGTGTTGAGGTATTCTAGTTAGCTTATTAATGCTTGCGTGGGTTTTCCGGGGTCTGCTTTAGTAAAAAAAAAATTATCGATATCTCCAACAGAGCTTTGTTTCAATTTTTTAATGGATGTAAAAATGTTTTCTTATAGTCGGCACACCCAATACTTCCTGTTATGGAATAACTAGTGGGCGGAATTATGACCACGCCTGCTCGTTCAAATCATGAGTTTTATGAACTTTCTCTAATATGGGATTAATTTGTGTTGGTGGTTTTGGAATAATAAGTACAAGACGTTGACAATATTAGAATAAATGTGACGTTAATAAACTCAGACCTCTCATAATGATGATAAATATGACAATAACTTATGATTTGGGGTCGCTGTAACTAAGATATCGGAAATACGTTTTTAGAACAACCTCTACAAAAACCTAAGACTGGTTATAAATCAAAGGGAACTACTGGTGCTTGCCAAAATCCGTTACATTCTTGCTGAAATCACTGTTTTTGCTGAAAGCTTTTGGTAGAGAGCAGTCAATAACTGTACATTTTTCTTTCTCTGTACATGTCCGCCATTTGTCCTCAATAGAAGCCAAATGTAATGAATTTTTGACAAATACGGAGCGAAAGCTACTTGTAGGTACTCGTATAAGTCGTATATGCAGCGGGAGTTGATGTAATAAATCTCGTTTGTCACATGAAACAGTTTGGTTTCCTTATACACCCGGCTCCTGTTACACATTCGGTGATAAATTCACCCTCCAGAAATGCACGACAGTCGAGCCTCGTAGAAATTGAAGATCTATAAAAAATAATAAAGAGAAAACGTAAACGAGACAGAATAAGAAAACAAACAAACCCTGCAAAGGATCGGTTGAGCGCAACTTTTTCATTTGGTAACTTTGATTGCCTTCGTCCTATGGCAGATTGGCGTGCCCATGGAATTTAAATGATCCCGTCGCCTGCATACCTATTTGTTTAGGTTACTTTAAAATACATTATTTTTGTTGGTGGGGGTTTATTAAGTTTGGGCTCTTAATCTGCTGTTGTTTAAGACCATAAAGTTGTTTTTTTGCGGTTCTAAGCAAATTTGAAGTGAGGCGCGTTTGGTTGGCCATAACTTGTTTCGGGCTTGTACTTATATGATTTGGCGGATTAAATCACTTACTGAGTGTTATACCAGCAAAGTACTGTAAGCTTATTTTAACAGGTGTAATTCCCAGCCATAAGACCATCAACATGTAACGAGAATTAGACTTAATTTTATTGCTGAAGCTCTGTAATTTTAGACTTCTTAGTGTTTCTGTTTAGGCCTAATAACGTATTCTGAATCCCTCCAATGTCTTTTCTCGCTCTTTAACTAAAAGGAACAATTCTTAAAAGTTTCCTAAGAGACGCCTTTGAATCTAAATTCTTTTCTTTAGTCTGCATCAGGACTTTGAACGTTATTTCCACTGCCATACGACTTAAATTCCCATAAATCGTGTTCGTGTGTCAAAAGAGACCTAGAATTAACGAGTCTCCGAACCTGTTTTTTTATTTGTTGAAGTTACTTTTTTCTCCTCATCTTTTGTGTTGATATATTTTATCAGGCATGCTGAATATCATTTGAGTTGTTTCGTTCATATTTTTTGCTAACAGAATGTTTTTACGAGTTATTCCACTCTGAGCACTGATTTGAACCGCACTGATATGGCAACCAGCTTCTTGAACTGGTAGGCAGTTCGATACTCTGGCGAGCACCAATAGGATGTTGAGTTGAAAATATGGGGTTTTGTAGGTAATAAAGTTGATGTTACTTTTTTGAGCAAACAGTGGAGCATTGATCAAACAAATGCTTGGTTCAATAGCTGCGAACTGCATAGTTCCAAGAATTAACACTTGCTACGCTTGTAGGTCACTTGATTCTCGTTATAAAAGCACCGTGAATTTTGATTGCAGTAACGAGCGCTTTTGCATAATAAGTGGAGTTTTAAAAGGAAAACTCTTTCCGTAAATATTATGCGTGTTCGTAACAAAAATTGCAAAGTGGGTGTTATTTATGATTAAGTTTTTCTGAAGCTGAATAATTCATGATATTCATATGAGTTTAGTAACACTAAAATTCTTTTGTAGTAGGTGTGGCCCAAATAAATTCTGAACAGATTTAGCAGGTGCTGGAAAAAGAGACAGTTCTTGATGTTTTTTGCCCTAAGATAAACGTTTCGAGACATAACATAAAACATCTCATTGTAAACAAACTGCTAAGTCTAAAATAACGCAGCGTTTTTAAACTATAACTTAAAGCACCTCTTCCTCCTCGTTGTCCAATGTTTACTTTATATCAGTTGAAAGAATGTGGCTTCGAATGCCACAGCAACTTCACTATTCCAATGAACGTATTGTGTTGGTAATTTTGGTACAAAACGAAGTGTTTCGAGTTCATTGAATAAATTCCTGCTTGATCACGATTGGAATTGAGGCTTCGTGCCGAAACGCTGGTCATTGCTTGCTCTTGTGTGTTTTGTAAACGGTATTTAAAGGCTTGTGTGAGTTTTGGAAGAGAAAATAAACGTCAATTAATTTGGATAGTTAATATAGTTTGGGCTTCTTTTTATTAGGTTTGTAGTTTTTATGCTTTTGGCTTACCATACATACAGCCATCATCCCATTCAATTTAACCCAATAAAAATACATGAAATTGAGGAGGCCTATAATACTCGACAGTGGGTGCTGCCAATAATTATAATGAATACAAATACAACAGATCATTATTACCAAATTAGGCAAAACATAAATACACACGATTTTTTACTGTTGATTCAAACAAACGACTCCAGAACGAATTCATTAGATGCAAGGAGCGACATTATTTTGAATTCGCAATTGACGAAGACCTCACCTGCTAGTTGTGTCTTCAAGTTTCCACGACATCGTTACGTATTCAGACTCTGCTTAGCTTTAAACTGTTCTCGACGAAATGGTTCCATGTATTTCATTAGTTTAATTGATGCTGTTAATAGCTTTTGTAAACACAACGCCGCTAGACTTCTACAGAAAGATGTGGGCGGTGTTTATGCAAAAATTGCTGGGGTAATCTGATTTCGCTTTAAAAAAGCTTCTGTAGTTTTAAACAAACTCTGTCTTTAAGTAGAGTTGTGATTTATTTATAGGTATTGTTTTACTGAATTTATTTTTATGTGTACACGTTTATGGTTTTATGGGTCATTTAAAGTTTAAGCTGACATTGAAGAAAAGCTTTGTGATTTACTGCTTTGCTTTAAATTAACGGATGAAATTATATAAGAACTATAATTCAAACGTGAATTTTATTTTTCCTCTATAGCCCATTTTAACTATGTGTTTGAAATGTACCTAAGCAAACACTATAGTTATTTTTCTTTTACTTTACAGTTATTCCTTTCTTGGAAATCTCACATCCTTTCCACTAACACCTCGGCGATAAGATTGAAGATATAGAACTCTTGAAATTATCTCCAGGACCTCCAGGCAGTTCTAAGAAGCGCTCTGAAGAGACATATAATCAATCTTTCCTTTATAAACAATAAACATTTGATACGCCCACAATCTGCCGAGTCTCATTCTACCTTGTAATTATAGAAACATAAATCATAATGAAAAGGCCTGAATTTTTCTCTGCTCACGGAATGAAATGAAGACAAATCATTTTTTTTTGTAAATGGGCGGTAAATTCTTAATTTCGGACGTACAAACCGTCCAATGGCTAATATTAATCTTTGTAATTTCCAGGTCAGTATTGTTTCGAGAATGTATTGTCTCGAAACTTGGCGCTTAGAAAGCTTCTGGGGGCCAAAAGCAATATAACTTTACTGTTGCAGCAAGCAAGTCACGTTTCTAACTCCAATACCGTTAATAAAGATGACTTGCTAACCTATGACCTCACCACCTTAATGACTCTTCAGAATTTTTATGGGTTGCCTGACAAATCACCAAAAAGTATTTCGACCCTGACTTGACATTTTGCGACACAATCCAATCGGAGTTGGAATAAATTTGACGTCGGGTAGCGTGTATATCACCCAATTTATGCTTTAACAGGTCATTAGATTCAGTCGCCAACATCAATGGAGTTCCGAAACGATTCTACCTTTGATCCGAATTCAGCTTAATAAGCTCTTCAGGTATGGGACGTATAATTTATAGCGAGATGAGTGCAAAAGTAAAAAATAGCAGAAACGTGGGCGGAGTGTATAATCAGTTCCCTGACCCGACTGGCGTGAAATTAGCACGAAATATGTTAATTTTAACCGTCTGCTTTGAAATAAATAGGGCCTGATTATGTTATCTTGTCTAAATACCTTATCCTAATGAATATAAACCCTGAAGAGTAAATAAAACAGAGGCACCTAATAAAATATTTTTAAACATGCCATTTATCTCGCTAAGTTCATGACAATTTAGAGCAATACGGCTCGTGTTTATTAAGTAGGGAATTTAAGACATCAGACTACTACGTTCTGCATTAAGTATCATGGTTTGTAAGTACTTTTTGGTGAGCTCGTAAAACAAAAGTTGATAGTCCTATTAAAAATTGTAAAAACCTTCCCTTACAAAGTTCCTTATAACTTTGAAGACGCCCAACAATTATAATTAGTTGAAGAAGTTAAAATGTTCTCCTCTGAAAATTAGAATCGGACGAATTTTTGTTCAGTCGTGTTCCCTTTGAGACCGTTGAAATGAAATTACATGGTTATTTTCAATTCAACGTAGAACCGAATGAATGAACGAGTAAACGAATGAATTGAATCATATTCATAAATTTGCTTTTCTCTCGTTCTTTGTATAGTTTGCTGGACGGTCTATTATAGAATTCCTAATTACCATATTCGATAGAAGTAACGTTGTTTTCACAAAAAACAATTCTTTTTCATTTGTTTCACTCTGCAGCACTGTGTCCAAATAAACTTTTTTTCTTTCTTTCTTTAAAGTCTGTGCAAATTAATTCCGCTATCAGAGATGCACAGCATGCATTCTAGAGAGCACTCGTAAATGAAGTTAAACGTTAAATACTACAAACGGACATGTTAATCACAATAAATTCTCCGAGACATCGCTTGAAATACCGCTTATCTTGTAAGCCAAGCCATAAATGCAATGTCGCCACACAATCTGTCTCGGCGTGGCTTACGTAATGCTGGCAATAAACCCGAGACAACAAGAAGATGGGGGAAACAGAGTTAAGCTAAGCAAATATTACTGCATAACCCTGTTTTAGATAACCTAAGTAAGTCAGCGCAACTAGTGGCTTAGACCAGACCGGAATACTTGCGGTCAGGCCGCGGCTTGCGACACTCTTAACCAACAGGTTGTAAATGCATCTAGAAGTTGGTGTATTAATACGATATTAATGTTAAGTTATATGTGGGTACTTTGAAGTTAGTTATAGTTATTGTGGTTTGGAAACGAGTCAAAACATAATATATTAAAGTTAATATTGTTCTTGTGAAAACCGCGAAACGAAGAAGGAAACATGGTGAAAGAACATTAATTTTTCAACTTTTATATTGACGGTATGATTATCTCACCTCTTCTTAATAAACTTCTCTTTTATCTTCAAATCATATTCATGCCCGGTACATTCAATACAAATAGCTCAATCTCCTGAACTCGAAGTTTTAAACATAACACACGTCCCCCTAACAAGCGAAAAGTGGATCTCATCAGTGTTAAAGAAAATATTCATAACGAATCCAATTCATAACGGTTGTGAAGATTCTCGCTCAGCACTTTAACACACTTGACTTTCCTTAGAACCTTATTCGATGTGACAACTCCAAACGATGGATTTTATCGTAAACTTGAAAGACGTTGATTGGGATCGAGTGCTACTTCAAGGTTCAGGAACTTTGGGAACGTTACAATTATGATATCAAAGTGAGTTGGACCGTTTCTTATGAAAGTCTGTACCATCGTACTGTGAAAAGTTTCTAGAAAATGATCATTAAAAAGTTACGATATTTGTGATGCAAAGCAATCATATTTAAATATAAAGAGAATATTCTGGCTCTTTTCTTTTCTGTTCTGGCTCTTGTGATACAGGACCTCCTAGTACAAGAGCCAGGGCTACACTGATGTTTGTATCTTGAAGTGAAAATAAACAAATTATTATTATTATTATTATTATATAAAGAGTTTACTGGAAAAATTACTAACCAGATTGAAAGGAAACTTATCAAATAACCATAGATCGGCATAGGTAAAGCTGTTTTATGTACTTGCCATAGGTTAGAATAATATGGATATTCCCTTTTAGTTACGAAGTTAAGTTTAGTTTCGAAGTTACTGTTGTAAAGAATTTAATTCTGTTGGCGCAGAAAGAGACAAAAACAGGTGCGTCACTCTAGCGACAATAAAATCCCGTAAATCCCGTAGTATCAGTCGGAATCCATATTAACATCAATGTTTGCGGTCAATGAACCTAAATAGCTCTACCTATTCCGATCACTGCATATAACCTGGTCTAAATTCTCACACAGTATATAAAATCAACAGGAACAGATCCCGCTGGAGTGCTCTTGGGACACACTTATTTAAAATTATCTGATGGAGATAGCTATTCTCATATCTTGTTCGCAATGCGACATGCTTTTTAAATTCCATGTTATTCCTCGGGATGAAGACGATAAAATTATTCAGATTGTCTTGTACAATTACCTTTTCCGCTGAAAAACATCGTTCCGGCTGAAACCATTTACAATTTCATGCTAGTTAAACAGGCTTTAAATTAAAAGCTGAATTTACAAATAAGCACTTACTCTACAAGATAATTATTGTCAAAAAACACTTCCTGTCCCAATGCTTTTAAAATGGCGTCGAGAATGGCGCGGTGTCACCGAGGCGGGAAAAAACAAAGCATCATGACTTCATTACTAAGTGACGGAGATGGATAAAAAAAATGCTGCGCCAACTGAGTGGAAAAAAATTGCTTTTGATGTACAGATAAAATATTAAAAGTTTAAACAACTTGAAAGCGAAGACCTCGAGGGCACTTTTGTAGTATCTTGGCTGTTTACTCGTGTTCTTCTGTGGGTCGGTGATGGAGGATAAATAAATCAAAATCATGTTATCTTTCAATTTAATTTAGTTTCCGCTGGCTAAATTGCTTTAACATGTCGTTTTGATTAAAGTTATCATTTGGATTTGACACCGGTAGAACGAGCCATATTGAGTCGCTCGTTTTTGCTAAGACCTGGAGATGATATTAATTATTTTTAAAAAGAGTAACCATGGAGTTTCTTGCCGGTTCTTTTCCATAGAAAACGACCAATTGGAACCGTGCACCTAGCTTCTGACGTTTCATAAGTGCCCATGTAGGTTTATGTGAAATAAAACATTTTGATTTTGATGAAAATATCTGGTATTTTCATCGAAAACATCATTTTAATAAAAATACAGCACCCCAATACCTACTATTAAAAAACTCATCCGTCCATATTCATATTTTTTTAATATTTGATCAAGGAGGCAGTATGATGAGGTCGGCTTCAAAATGGCCGCCAAGTTTTTGCAAATAAATCACTCGTTTCCCTCCTTGCTTTATGTCGGGTTTTTGTGCCCTATTTTACGACATTATTTTAGTTAGGCATTTCGGTCGCTTCGATGACATATTGTGTGATGGACGGTAATTTATTATTCGATAAAGTACCTAAATGTTGAGTCATGATATAGTAAGTTGTTGGGAAACACCTCAAAAGTGAGTTTAGAAAAAGTATTGCATTTTCTTGCAGTGCCATTCCCCGACAAACTTCGTGCATTTTAAAACGCTTCACCAATTTTTTTTACAAAATTCGCATCCTGGTCACTGTCACGTCCATAATCCATTAAGCGTGAAGTCAATAGACTATGACATAATATTTTTTTGATTACTTGAGATTACCATCTGTAATTTATATGATTAAAAATATTGTATTCTATTCGCACTGCTAAATACTGAAGCTTCCTTCCTTATTTCCTCTAAACTTACTTTAATTGTTTGCCTCGTGCCTCTTTACATTAAATTTAATATGAGCTCATTTATACACTCCCTCGTCTTCATAACCTAACATTAAGAGTACCTACCAATGAAATTTAAATTCGTAGTCGGAAGTAATTACTATTTCAACCGTTTTACTGTGAAATACTTTATATTCATAGAAGATGACTTTCCATATCCAAAACTTTATTCAAATCCACAGTAAGGACAGCATCCGAAACGGTTTAACAAGTATAATCACAAATCGAATGCCGAATTCGGAAAATTGCAAACGTGAAACCAATTTCCGTAAAGTCGCAGCTGCTTATGGTGTATCATGGAGGAATAGGGAAGCTAACATCATCGTCCCGTCTCGACATTATAAATAGCTTTAATATGGGCTTTGAGTCTGTATCATGGATATTTATGTAATAAAAATAAACAAGAGTCTGAAACGTAATTATACGTGTTTGTAAGTTATGACGACGCGACGTTGAGAGGTAATTTCACGCTTGTCTGCCGATGATAGGGAAATTAGATGGATTAGTCTTTTCATTACACTTCATCTAAGTTATGGCTATCGATGTTTCGATAATTGAAGATTTTTAAGTGGTAGTCTTAAGATGGAATTAACTGCCAGTAATACATATAAGGTAGAATCAAAGAAAAAAAAAATACTCCCCTTCGGTTTCCACAATTGCTGAGCTTAAAACTCTTTTTCAGGTTATTTTCGTAGCTAAATCTCATTACTTAATAGTTTCGGTTCATTGTTTTTTCTATCTAAGAATCCTTCGAAGTACTCAAATCGGAATCTTGGGCTTAGTCAATGTTTCTGGTCGGTGATCTCAAGCAAAGTGGAAATATTTCTCGAACTGTACTTACATACCCTGATTTTGTTTCATAAAATGAACCTGGATCTTGCACAATACAAGTTAAGCATTAAACATTAAATCTCTGATAAAGCAAGCTATCCTCTAAAATATACTAGATGTTACTGTACCTAAATAAATTACCTATTATTGAACCAGCGATCCAGGTAGGTAGATATCGTTGATTTAATGCGGCATGCATTCATGAATATAACCACTGTTCTCCAGGTAGGTTAAATTGCTGTTTGCTCTATTGTTTATCTAATACTGACTATATTTCGCTTTAGAATTCAAATTCTGAAGTTGTAAAACTGACTTTCGGGATATTGGCTTCCTACTATAACTTAAAATTCGTAGCAGAATCCCAATGTTCTGCATCCTTCCATGTGCTTATACTGCGCTCACCACTCCTTTAGACAAGCAGAAGATGACTGATTGATTACACCTTAAGCTCCACTTCTTCTTAGTGTGTCGATAGAAAGCAAAGTGGAAGCGGCCCAAAATTCGGTCACGTGTTTGGCGCCATTCACTAGCGTCCATATTAGTTCCTGTAACGTGTAGCCGACAGGACACGTATGACATTATATTAAGTGTCCCAACGTTTGTGGAACTGCACCAATGCTCCCGGCGTAAGCATACTATCCATCAAGTGCTCAAAAGCTCCAATGACTTTCTAGCACTCTATTCTTACAGTCTATCTTCGATTTGAATGCTAAAACATGATAGCATTTCTATGATGTTATATTACAGCGGCGAATAATAAATACCTAGCTGTTTCCCTATAAGTTATGAATAGGTAGTGTGTGAAAACGGGTTCCTGCGGTGCCCACGAGTTTCTATTTGCGCCCTATTGATCTTTAAATTCGATACAACTGTGTACAATCAATGTTAGTTTGCGCAATGCTTAGTCATTCGATGTATCGATAAGTTAAAAATTAAGTTAGGTAACGTGGTGGAGGTATGTAGTAGGCACATTCCCATTCATTTTTATTGTTTTTTAAACGTTTTTAACGAAAATATGGTCTCACTACTCCAACATAACATTGTAAAGTCTCTTAGCGAAGGTCATAGAAGTCAAACAAGTTAGTGCCGTAAGTCCCAATTAAATCATAAATAACTTCAAACATTTATTGATAACAATTTACAAAGGCATTTTACAGCTCTATCATTTTCTTAAAAGAAATAGCAACGTTCTGTAAAATAATACCTACAAACAGTAGGCTTTGTTAGTTAGAATCTCGGAGGCTTTGGTCTAAATAAGGGTACGTCTGGCTGACTCCAACTCTGATTACTGACCCTCGAGACCTCAAATAAACCCTGTTTCTAATTACTATAGCGTTGAAATGTACGGCCATTTTATTTTGTAAGGTAATAAAACGTCTGCGTCTGAATCTAATAACCGTCATTATTATAAAGTTTATGGTAGGAGAACTTTGTAAGATATTACGTTCAATTTTAATTGGAACGTAAAGACGTTCCAATTAAAATTGAACGTAATATCTTAACAAAAGCATGATGCTTCTAAACAGAAGCATCATGCTTTTGTTCAATTAAGTATGTAAAAGGAACATGGCGGTGAGAGCGTGAGCTCAGTGGTAACCACGAAGATCAACTAACTGCAAACTGGTGTAGGATATAACCACACTTTTGGAGTTAACCATGTTCAACTGAGGGGTGGTTTGTCTTAGTTCGTGTGGAGTTTCTTCTCGTCAAAAGTAAGCCGGGGGGAGCTTAAGAGGAAATGCGTTCGGGGAGACTTTTTCAAAAAGCCTAAGTAAAAAGTCATAATTCGAGGTTTGACTCTCATGACAATTTCAGACATAATAATATGTATATGTTATGTTTGTGGTTTGTTTGTCTGTTTATATGTTTGTTTTGTATATGTTTTTCTTTTTACATTAATAGTTGTCAAATTTATACACTAGGCCTCTGTTGACATCGGCAACTTTGAGCATTTTTTGAGGGTTTTAGTGCTTAAAAAAACATGTATCATCAAAAAGGAAAACCTAGGGACACAGTATATATCCTTCTTATTCTGTTTATGAAATATCTTTTAAATTGGTCCAATATTGGAAGAGAAAATAGGCGAGAGCCAAACCTCGAATTATGACTTTTTACTTAGGCTTTTTCAAAAATTCTCTCCGATTCTCGCATTTCCTCTTAAAGCGTCTATAGTTTCGCAAGGAAATTACCTAAGAAACCGTTTAATGTAAAGCTAATTAATTTGATCACGTCCTAATTTGGGATAATTTCCCATGAGAGAGAATTTTCTTTTAATAATGTCTTGATTATGTTCTGAACAAAAATTAATTTCAGCAATAAAATCGTCTTTATAATTAATTACGTGTGTATTTTACCATTCGATTCTTATTAGAAGAATCTACGTTATAAGAATGCTGATGTTGCTTTAACTCACGTTTCTTTAGAAAGGAAAGCACAAGTCCAATCAGTGGAATCTCTAAAAGTTCCAATCTTCGTGTCCAAGAAAATTGTAATACTGAAGATTATACAGGTATAACGAGGAGCATTACTGCGGGAATTTTCCGAAATTCGCCAGTCGCGAAGCATCTGCGACTAACGCGCGGACGCCGAATTTTAGGGAGAAAATTGTTAAGGCAATTCCCATCCCTGAAGCGCTGATAACGAAATCGAGTTCCGAGTTTTTACAGGTGTTCCGAAGTAAAATGGGTTTTGTTTGGCTAACGGAAATGTTAATACGGTGTGGCTCGGGACCCAGGCTGGGACCCGCAGGGTTGACAGTTGTCGTGTCTCCAGCCCGGAGTCGGGTCCGATGATAAATGATCGAGAGACCGTGTACTGAGTGTTTTTGATCTTGTTTTTGGGGATGTAGACTGAATAACGTGTTACGAGAAAGTGTTTAATCTATTTTCTTTACACTGAAATTGTCATGTCAGCCAACACCAGGAAAACCACTTTCTATGCGGACATACCATTGTCTTCGTCATGTTTTTCTTGCAAACATTTCTGTTAAAAATCGATTGTTTTCGTTCCCACAAAACAAATCTTTGCGCACCAAACTACCAACCCTGAACCTTGGTTATTCTAAGTCGTCTATTCACGGGTTCCTGAATAAATGTAGTAAATGTTTCCGGAATAAAAAGTAGTCCACCTCTAACTGGGGTCGCAGGTACCTACCATTTATTCAGTTAACCAGTTTCGGCCGAACATAAGTTTGTTACAGGACTTGGCTTTATCGAGTTAACTGTTTATTGTGGACTTACGCAGACGTTTTCGGTTTCTGGATTCCATTAAAATAATTCTAAAGTTTTTTGGAGGTATCTAATTGAATTAAGAAGCAATTAAGTTGGTCGCCGCGTCGTCCTAAGCACCTAGCAGGGTGTCGTCATGGACAAGATCTGAATTTAGATCATCTTCAATAGATAAAATATCTACGCTTTGAGATATTTTTATCTGCCATCATTTCGGCGTCTATGTTGAGAGTCAATTCCATGGCTTCACTGTTAAAATGAACGTAATTATTCTTGCATGTCCCATAGAAACACGATACCCAGCCATTGTGTACGCCCTTCAGCCACAATATGCCCTGCTCCTGATTCCCTCGACGGTAACAAAGGTAAAAAAACCGGGCAAGAGCGAGTCGGACTCGCTCACCGAGGGTTCCGTAACATCCGGGTTTATGCATAAGGTTTATGTTTATGAATATTTTTTTATATTTGAGTTGGTTGAATAAAAGGTAAACATAAATAAACCGCAAGGTTTACGATTTATGACGTATTAAAAAAAAACTACTTACGAGTACTAGATCTCGTTCAAACCAATTTTCGGTGGAAGTTTACATGGTATTGTACATCATATATTTTTTTTAGTTTTATCATTCTCTTATTTTAGAAGTTACAGGGGGGGGGACACACATTTTACCACTTTGGAAGTGTCTCTCGCGCAAACTATTCAGTTTAGAAAAAAATGATATAAGAAACCTCAATATCATTTTTGAAGACCTATCCATAGATATCTCACACGTATGGGTTTGACGAAAAAAAAATTTTTTAGTTTCAGTTCTAAGTATGGGGAACCCCAAAATTTATTGTTTTTTTTCTATTTTTGTGTGAAAATCTTAATGCGGTTCACAGAATACATCTACTTACCAAGTTTCAACAGTATAGCTCTTATAGTTTCGGAGAAAAGTGGCTGTGACATACGGACGGACAGACAGACAGACAGACAGACGGACAGACAGACAGACAGACAGACATGACGAATCTATAAGGGTTCCGTTTTTTGCCATTTGGCAACGGAACCCTAAAAACGACAGGACTTTGTATAAGGTTACTAAATTTTCCCGCGAAACTAATTTGATTCCAACAAAGTGTCAAAAACATGGCGCACCGACCTTTGTTTTGCTGGATATTATTTATAATGGTACTTCTGTGTGCGCTGTTAGCTTTCACGACAAATGGGTAATGTAAAATATAGCATATTTGTGTAATTTGAGACAATTTATTATGTACCTTGTAATATGGAAATGAAAATGGTACCTTTTGGTCTCTTTTCTACGCGTATTTAGGTAGAAGTAAAAGGAAATCCTATATTTTTACAATTTTCATGTTAAAATTCCCTGCCTTTTACTGAACCTCACACTGCAATGAACGCAGCAAAGTACGTCTAACGTTTTCTTGAATATTGGATCAAATACCGCTGGACCACTAGCGGTCGCGAATCGCCTTGGTATTCGGAATATTGCTCTATTTTATCTCGACTATCTAATAATGCTCTTGAGAGATTCTAAAAAAGATGTTAAGCTTTTTACAGAAGAGTTAGATTTAAAATAAGTAGGTAGGTATTAAACGGGAGATGCCACAGGGTTACTTTGAATAACTTCTAGAATCCGTAGTTGTGGGTCAGTATGAATACGATTTCACAGAACTGGTCGAAGTGGAGGTGCTCGGTCCAGCAGTAGCCGTCTTTCGGCTGAAATGATGACCATTTAAGAAAACTGACAGATTTCATAGTAACTACTAAAATCGAGATGAATGCATAAAGAATACGTACCCTAGTTTAACTATGTTTGTAATAAAACGAATAAAAGATAACAGCGGAGTCTCGACGATAAAAGTAAAAAATTTAATTGAGCTATTTGTTCAAGTGCACAACGAGACGCAACCTCGCCATCTTTATTTGATTTTAGCATCTTTATAGAAACCGCCGGCAATGTTTTACCAACTGTGACATCCGAACTAATATTGTTTGCTTGTCTCACTTCAGTGTTAAATTTAAAAAGTTGCTAACTTAATAATGATGGTGTACCAATATTTGGATTCAGACTGTTAAATTGACCATAAACTAAAAAGTAGGGGCAAACCGGCTTCGAATAACACCTGTACCCTGATTGTGTAATGTGTAACACGCTTTCAAAGACAATCCAAGGGTTTTCAAGGATATTCCTCTTATAATCTTTTTTTTTTCAATGTATCTAAAGTGTTTTCATAAAAAATCTTCTTTGTAAACGTGATCTGCCCAATATACTTCCGCAGAAAAATACCGCAATTCCCCAATGTTGCCATTCCACAATAATTCCTAATCGATCGTCTGACGTTCCCTAACTGTCAGATGTCAAACATATATTTGTTCCGTGATTAGTTTCGACAGCACAACGATCAGTCTGGTCGTTACTAACAATCATCTAACAATAGGAATTAGAGCTAGTATTGTTCTGCTTTTAGACATTGAATCATAGTGTAGCGCCATTATTATCAACGGTACTTTGATGTACTGTGGCCGCTTGAGAAAATAGATTTAATTGTTATAGGTAACACGATGCTGCCGCATTGAAGTAAGGTCGATAATGGCTTATTAATAACTGAGTCACGATGCTTAGAAATTAAATACAGGAATGGATTAAATGGCTTCCATACAAAATGGCATATTATGAAGGCAATGTGTTCACGGTGCATCGATTTCTTTTCTACGCAGGTATGATGTGACAAGATTTATTATCTTCAATCACTTCGAAATAGAAATAATGAATGAAAATATAAGTCCTGACGTTGTTGGATTACATGAACGTTTAATAGCTGATACCAAATCAGTAATTCATTAAAGTTTAATTTGTTTACAATTAAAGTTGCTATCTTCAAAAAGAAAATAACTTGTCTATCAGCGCACGCCATCGGCGATGCCTGTGGGAGTTATAACACTGAAGTTCCACAAATGTATTAAAATGATTACTACAAAGCACTTTAGAGAATTATCTTTGTATACAAGGTTGTCGAGTAACACCATTGTGTATTGTTTTGTACTCAAAGTCTGCTAATTCTGTCCAAAGTCAAGGCTCAGTTCTAATTCTTTTCGGTCTGGCGCGTTTGGTCTGCAGTTCGTTGACTTATCGATTTAATCGATACAGTAACATGCTATCAAAGCTGGTTTTTAGGGTTCTGCAAGCCTTCCTTTATGACTGAGTACGAATTATGAAAGATTTATTTTTAAAAATACACCTTTTGAATGGTTAGGATTATATTTAAACGTACACTAAGTAATTGTTTCCTGACTACGGAACCTTAGGTGCGTGTCCAACAGACAATATGCTGGTTTTTAAGGCTTAACTAATAGCGAAGTAGACCATCCACCGATTTGCATGGCTTTGTTATATATATTTATGGGAAAACGGATCTAAGCTGTAGTTTAACTTAGGTAGCCGGCATTAGAGATAAATAATAGTAGGCTTAGCCGGATATCGTGGTATTGTAGCCGCATTTGTGAACTAGAATATATCGGGAATTGAAGTTACTGTTACTTGAACAGGAATATTCATAGTAATTTCTTTAATATTAAACATTTTATCGCCAAAATGTCGAATATAACCAGCTCCATTATACGACTTACGTGGAGCTCAATATATTTTCCCGTTTACATTGCACACGTATGCAAGTAGATACTGAGAATTTAAATGAGTTTCTTCATTGTGATCGTCTCCTACAGTTCAAAGGACGAGGCAATGCTTCGGGACATCTTTAGCGAAACACGAGCTTTGACTTACGATTGTCGAAAAGGGAAGATAAGATGGAAAACAATGAAACAAAACATTCAAAAGGACCCAAAAAACATAGCGCTTTAATTAGTAATTTCGTTTGTTAAAACCTCATTTTACATTCCACCAAATGATACAGCACCAAAAAATATGCAATCCAGAATTAATTAAAATAGAGAGCGACGCCATGACAGTTTTGTTAACAGTGTTGTCACACGAAAAATTAACAATGGCCGCTATCAGAATTATTAGACTTGTGTCATTTCAGTCATCGAGCGACTGTTTATCTGACCTCCACAACCCAGTGACTGATACTACTAATACGATACCCCTTGGTAAGACTGGTAGTCAGACTTTCGGGCTTCTGACGACCCGTAACGACTGTCAAAGAGCCACGAATGACAGCAGTGTCCAACGGCTTAACGTGCTTTCCGAGGTACGGGGGAGTCTTGGTATGTACAGATGGTCTACGGACTAACCGCGGCAAGCGTAGCTTAACCAGATCGATCGACCCGTGCGGCTATTATTACATAGTTGTGTCATTTCAGTGTCGTATTAATTCGTAGAAATGTCACTGGAACGATAATGGAGCTCTGACTTATTCAGGATATTTCCTAGTAGGTTCCTAATTGATTCATGCATACTTATGCATGAATCAATTTTAATAATCTAAGTAGATACAGTAGAAAATAATATGGAGTGACAGATAAGAATGGACATTTTCCGCTGATTTCAGCATTTCCGAAAATCGGACTAATGAATGAAGTACTGTCATCGTTTTAAATGTATACTGGCTTTTTGTGAAATAAATGTTCAGCGTTAATTAATGTGCGTATTTGGGCTCACTCCCAGTTTCACAGTAGGTAGATTCCATTAAAAAATTTGCTTGCAAACAGCTACTTTTACACCGATGAAAATGTTTTCCATCATTTGTGAAAATGGTTTGTTTTAATTTTAAATAATGTTACTGATTGGGCTTAAAGCCAATCGCCTTCAATCGATAGTATTACATTTTCCATTAAAAATATCTGTCTATGCCAGGAGCCATTGTCCATTCATTTATTTTTCCCATATGTTCTGATTTACAATATGTAATTGGAAACACGTATATTGGATGATTTAATGGTCATGGATGAATAAAACCTCTAAAATTTTATGTCCACGTAAATCATTGAACGCTAATGGGCGCCATTGCAAAAACGAGTTATTTTATGAAAGTTTTTAATTTATACCCGTTGTTTCAAACGTGTCGGGGGTACTAAAGGACGGATGTGGAAATATCAGTCGATTATTGAGCAAGGACGATCGTATTTTCTTTTGTCTTGTTCTTCTTTGTTTTTAGTTTTATGATTCCTTAACGGTTTTATTTAATGGTTCTCTGTCGTATCTTGATGACTCTTATTACAAACTTTATAGGTACACTTACCTATGACTTTTAAATATCATCATCATCATTTCAGCCGAAAGACGTCCACTGCTGGACATAGGCCTCTAGCACCTCCACTTTGCCATATTTGTTGGGGTTCATATTTTTCCAGCTGCACAGTACAAAGTCTTGTGTAAGCTCTAATGAATCCGTTGCGACCAATATGTCTGTCGACTGTTGCATTAACTCTTACAGCGTAACTCAACGTCAACCAGTCAATTATGGAACGAACAGTAACTAATGCAGTTAAGATAACGAAAAACGAGAACCGTAACCACTTCCAGGAACGTTCCAATAATTATCGTGTTTAAATAGCCCTGAACATACATTGGTTTTGGTAGGTTCCACAATAACTAACTACTGCTTTTGAGAAGTGCGAATATGTTATCGGGATGCCACTTAACTATTCTAGAGAATGAAATAGTTCTTTTCAGAACAATAACCCTTTAAGGTTAAGGTGAATGCTCCAACCAGCCCGCGAAATTCAAATTTTCTTACGTTTTTTGCAATTTGCAGGCCAGTGCTAGGTTGTATGTTGATTAAAATATTATTCGCGGTTGTAAGACATATATAGGTACAGAATTATAATCATGAAAATCATCAATAAAACGCTCTAAGTTCATAAAGCTGTTAGAATTACTTTTTCTGTTTTTTTTTTGTTCTTACACCTTTATGAAGTTGGAGGGTTGTATTGGTGATTTTGATTATTATAATTCTGTAACTACATATGTCTTACGGCCGCGAATCATATTTTAATCAACGTACAACTTAATACTAACCAGCAAATTGCAAAAAACATAAAAAAAATTGAATTTCGCGGGCTACCCTGGCGCTTTCGCCTTAATGCTGAAATTTTTTATACGACTTTAGAACGCATTCGTACTTCTTATATAGGTACCAATTCTTGATAAGTCAGTCTTCTTAGTCTTTTTATTGTGTGACTCTTTCTCCTTAGCGTTAGGTAGAGGGTAGAGGCATGCTCTTGCCTTAGGTAAAAGAGACAAACGTTAAGAAAAACAAACCATTATTACCATCCTGTTCTGTGAAATTGTAGTTTCGCTATATTAATATGTCCATAGAGAAATATTATTGGTTTATCTCCTAGATTAACTTAGCAATATTGCAACATCCGACACCCGAAATTACAAGCACATTAACGTGGAAAGCAACTCATTAGCGAAAAGCATTTCGCGCCATTTTGCGTTTGGCGTGTCGGCCATAATGATTTTACGAAATTAATGGATTATTGCACGATGCCATCAGATTATTTACCATTTGATGCTTTTGTATTAAATATATATCCAATATTAAATATATGTATTAAATATTTGTCCAATATTTATTGTTTTCTATTTATTATTTATTGTCTGTGTAGTGCCATTTATTGACTTAAAGAATACCGCCACCACTTCCCGTGGGTGTCGTAAAAGGCGACTAAGGGGCGTACCGGAGAATGGGCAGCAGCGTTCTCTATGCATTCCACCACCATACCATACTGCGATCGCCAATCCGCCTGCCAAGCGTGGCGATTATGGCAACCCCCCCCCCCCCGTCTGGGGGAGGCCTATGTCCAGCAGTGGACGTCTTTCGGCTGAAATGATGATGATGATGATTTATTGTTTTGGACTCGTGGCCAAATGATAACAGCCGCAGGAGTCGATTGATAGTTAGGTTATGCTATGCTTGCCGCGGTCGATTCGTGGATGGGTGACCATCCATTACATATTGAGACCCCTCCGTGCGTCGGAAATCACGTTGGGTGGTTGGTCCCGGCTGTTATTCGTAGATCTTTGGCGGTAGTTACGGCAGAGAATACATAATAATACAACATAAGTGTTACGGGAAGTCAGAAGCCCAAAAGTCTGACAACCAGTCTTACCAAGGGATATCGTATTACCCAGTAACTGTGTTCTGGAGGTCAGATAGGCTGTTGCTCCATGTAAATTTCCGGTTAGACTGGAATCCGACGCCAGCAAAGTTGGGATAAGGTTAGGCAGATTTATTGACTTATTGTTTTGGTAACATTTATTTTGGGCATAATGTAGAACAGCGTTAGTTCAGGCTGGCAACAACGTTAGCTAGCTGTCATGTTGATGGATGTCCTAGCACAGATACTGTGTTCGCATGTTTTCGTCTATTCGAGTACTATCTAATTGATAGATCACTTTTCATACTGTCTGCTAGCAAGAGAACTAAAATACTTACACTGCCCGCGACTTATTCTCAATGGTGCAGATGAGACCATACTACCAATGCAGTTTCGTTTGCACCATTAATGGTGCAAACGAAACTAATTAGTCTCATCTGCACCATTGATGGTGCGGGTCAATGGTGCATACGCAACGGGCTTCGTACGCGTGAAATTTGTTGTACACACGACGACACATCCAGCTATACATCTCCAGTCTTAGCTTACCCCGCATTGTATGAAGGCTTATCGTACAGACGCCAGCACATCAACCTACTACAATCTGTAAAATTTCTTTAATAGATTTTTAACTTTATCGCTAAAGCATAAGGTTCAAAGTTGATTGGGAAAATTTTACAGTTTCGAGTAGCTTGATGAGCTAGATGAGCTATATTGAGGTAGATGAGCTATATTGAGGTAGATGAGCTATATTGAGCTAGATGAGCTACACTGGGAATGTATAGGTTGATGTGTAGCCGTGCGTAGGTACCTACCCCCGACCCGCCCCGTCGCATGGCATCGCCTGCCCGCGCTATCACTTCGTTTTCGCTTAGCGTTCTATCGGACATTTTCTTTTTTGCTCGACTCCTAATAGTCTTATCGTTTTGTTGTTAAATAACCTACCTTCCTCAAGAATTAAGGCTATCAAATACAAAAACATTTTTCTAAATCCGACTGGGAGTTCCAGAGATTAGCGCGTTCAAACAAACAAACAAACTCTTTAGCTTTATTATAAGTATAGATAAGATATGCAAACGTGGTGATCAATACCAGTTTTTTTTGTATGAGAAGTCCTTTTTACTGCTTTGGGACATTAAAGGCTGGTATTCTAAAAGCACTCTGTCAGTGTTAGCTCTATTCTATTCTATTTTTAATAAATGGCAAGCAAAGCCGATGTCGACTATTCTGCCATTGTGTAGTGACCTGAAAAAACAAGTGTGCATAAGAAACAAGAAAAAAAAAGAGAAAAAGCTTTTAAACAAATAAAATTATTCGATTGATCCAGTCTCTCAAAACGGTGAAGGAAAACATCTTGAGGAAACCGGCATGTCCTAGAACCAAAAATTCGAAGACATGTGACATTTACCAAGCCGCACTGGGCCCGCGTGGTGGATTATGGCCCACTCCCTCTCTCTCACAAAGACGAGGCCCGTGTCCCAGCAGGGGGAACATTATAGGCTGATTATGTATGTATGATCCAGTTGATACAATGTAGATCTTGCTGGGTTAGTACGGAACTGAACCAAACAAAAAAATAGAAATAAATAAATATTATAATATTTTTTAAACATAAAATAAACGCATCTACATAATCTAATTAGTGCTCTGTTTTTAATTGTATAAAATTCTGTAGCATTGAAAACATGTAGGTCACAGAGTTATGTAATCACTAATCGTATAAAACGCCAGGTGATTGACCTTACTATTAGATCAGTGTTACATTTTTCAGCGTGTTTATCGCTTATCTGTGTACACACAAGGAATAAAAATAGAAATGTCACTGATCATCAATCACTTTCTCACGTTTACGACGACTACAAGTGAAAACGTTGATAGCAAGGTCCTTCACCCTTCTTTCTATCTCGATATAATGTTTTTTCCTTAAAAAGGCATTTTCAGACATGGCCCTGCATTGTTAGATTCACATCCTACCATAATCAGCCTATAATATTCCCACTGTTGAAATCCAGGCCACCTGGGTGAGGGAGTGAGCCGTAATCCACCACGCCGGGCCCAGTGCGGGTTGGTGGATGTCACTCTTCGAATTTTTGGTTCTAGGCCATGCTGGTTTCCTCACGATGTTTTCCTTCACCGTTTTGAGAGCAGTGGTGATGAAATAATTTAGACAAAGTATAGCGCGTACATGTCCGAGTTCGAACCTACGACCTACCACTTGTAAGTCGCGGCTGTTACCACTGGCCCACCACTGCTTTAGATTCACATAAAATCTTAATAATGGTATAATGTTTGAACTTTAAAAAGACCACAACCTCTGAGTTTGTTTCAACATTTCTTCTCAGGGATCAGTCAAATAGGAATTTATTCCGGTCTGATTCCCTGAACCCCCCTCCACTCCACCCTCCACAGAAATGCTGGCGCCATCTAGTTTTTAAATATTGACCAAATAATTGACGTGCAAGTGTCAGAACAGATCTGCTTACATAAATAAACTAGTTTCCGCCCGCGGCTTCGCCCGCGAGGTGTGTCGATAAAAACTATCCTATGTCCTTCCCCGGGATGCAATCTCTTAAATAATATATTAATAATTCAATGGAAATAGCAAATGGGACCCATCGTTAATACCTAAAAAATGGGATTCAAAAGTGGGATCCAACGAAAATAAGTCCAATTTATCTGTCTGCCAAATTTTATCGAAATCCGTTCAGTGGTTTAGGCGTGAAAAGGTAACATACAGACAGAAAGCCAGACAGAGTTACTTTCGAATTTAT